>CM024757.1:139088679-139143345 GCA_014218235.1 Colocasia esculenta
TCCGAAGGTCTGAACCTTGGGCAAGAATAGCTACAGGTTGCTCCAATAAGAAAGATCTGGCTAGATCTCCACTGGCTCGTGACTAATGACATGAGTGGATCTCTGACATACCTTCTGAGCATAGATACGTGGAAAATTGGATGAACACTAGCTAATGCCGGTGGGTAAAGCTAGCTCATATGCCACGTTGCCCAATCGTCTGAGAATCTCATACGGGCCAATGAATCTAGGACTTAGCTTACTATGCCTGCCAAATCTAACTACACCACGAGTAGGCAAAATCTTTAAAAAGACATGCTCACTTACTCGAACTCCAAATCTTTCCTCCTGTTGTCGCATAGCTCTTATGCCTATCCTGTGCCGCAACAAGCCTCTCCTAATCAACTGGACTTTATCGAAGTCTCCTGAACTAACTCGGACCAATCAGCTGCCTATCGCCTGTCTCCTCCCAACACAAAGGAGATCTACAAGGCCTACCATACAACGCCTCAAATGGGGCCATACCAATACTCGCATGAAAACTGTTGTTGTATGAGAACTCCACTAGGGGTAAATGACACTCCCAATCATCCTTCCAATCCAGTACACACGCTCTCAACATATCCTCGAGCGTCTGGATAGTCCTCTCGGACTGTCCATCTGTCTGTGGATGAAACGCACCGAACTGAGCTTCAATTCAGAACCTAATGCATCCTGAAGACCCTTCCATAACATCAAAGTAAATATCGGATCTCGATCCGAAATGATCGACTTCGGCACACCATGCAATCTAATAATGCTACTAATATACAATCTAGCTAAACTCTCTACTGACTGCTTCTTCTTCATGGGCAAGAAATGCGTAGTCTTCGAGAATCTATCTACTACTATCCAAATCGAGTCATTACCCCGTCTAGATCGAGGCAAACCCGTAACAAAATCCATAGTGACAGCTTCCCACCTCCATACGGGATCTCCATCTTTTGCATAAGACCAGAGGCGCTGTCGCTCGGCCTTCACTTGCTAGCAAACTAGACATCTAGACACATACTCCGCTACATCCTTCTTCACGCCAGACCACCAAAAAGATCTCTTAAATCCTGGTACATCTTAGTGTTCCCGTGATGAATAGAGAATCTAGACCTATGAGCCTCCGCTAAAACATGCTCACGGACATCTATAATGTCTGGAACACAGACACGGTGATGGAATCTAATCACGCCATCCTCATCACGAGAATGCCTGCCTTCCCACTAACTCTTGAGTCTAGGGTCAGCTTTCTGCTACTCGATCACCTCATCCAACCGAAGACCTAATGGACAACTGGGCTACAAAAGCCTGACATAATGATGGCTCTAACTCAGTCATCGCACACGCGCATCTCCAACATCTTCCAATCCTACTGAAGCGATGACCTCTTCCTACTAAGGGCATCTGCTACACATCCCTTTCCAGGATGATACTGGAGGTCGAAGTCATAGTCCTTCAGGAACTCAATCCATCTTCTCTGCCCAAGGTTTAATTCCTTTTGGGAGAAAAGATACCTTAAGCTCTTGTGGTCAGTGAACACCTCAAATCTGACACCATAAAGATAGTGTCTTCAGATTTTTAGTGCATGAACCACTGCCGCAAGCTCAAGATCATGAGTCGGATAGTTTCGCTCATGCTCCTTCAATTGGCGAGAAGCATACGCCACTACCCTTCCTTGCTGCATCAATACACAACCAAGGCCAATCCGAGATGCATCCGTGTAGATAGCAAAACCCTCTACACCACTCGGCAAAACTAACACAGGAGCCGATGTGAGCTTAGTCATCAATAATTGAAAACTACTCTCACACTCCTCAGACCAGACAAACTTTACTCCCTTCCTGGTTAGCTGAGTCAATGGTGCGGCGATGGATGAAAATCCCTCAATGAATCGCCGATAATAAACGCCAAACCAAGAAAACTCCTAATCTCCGAAGGAGTCTTGGGAATCCCCAATCCATAACAGCCTGGACCTTTGCTGGATCCACTGCTACACCAGTACAGGAGATTACATGCCCAAGGAAATGAACTCGCGCAACCAAAAATTGCACTTCTGAATTTTGCATACAGCTTGTGCTCACGGAGAACCTCTAATACTACCCTAAAATGCTGATGATGTGTGGCCTCATCGGAGAGTAGAAACCAACACGTCATCAATAAAAACTACGACGAAACTATCTAGGTATGGTCTAAACACCATGTTCATGAATCCATGAACGCTGCAGGGGCGTTGGTTAGACCAAAAGGAAGGACCAAAAACTCTAATAATGTCAATAACGGGTTTCTAAAAGCCGTCTTGGACACATCCTCACTCCTAATCTCAACTGATGATAACCAGACCGCAAATCAATCTTAGAAAAGACTGATGCTCTTGCAGTTGGTCAAACAAATCATCAATCCGAGTAAGGGATACCTGTTCTTCACCGTCACTTGGTTTAGCTTTCTATAATCGATGCATAACCTAAGTGATCCATCCTTCTTCTTCAGAATAAGACAGTGCGCCCCAAGGGGAAACGCTAGGGCGAATAAATCCCTTATCTAACAAATCCTGCAAATGCTTCCTTAGCTCAGCTAATTCCGCAGGTGCCATCCGATAAGGTGCCTTCGAGATAGGGGAGGCGCCTGGAAGTAACTCTAGAGTGAACTCTATCTCTTTAGCCGGTGGCAAACCAGATAAGTCATCAGGGAAGACATCTGGAAACTCTCACACTACATCTACTCCGCAAGAGTGGGTGGCTCATCAGCCTTGGGTACTAATACCATGCTGGCAAGAAAAGCGTCACAACCCTTGTTCACCATTCTCATCGCCTTCATGGCAGAGATGACAAACTTTCCCGCTAAGTTCCTTGGTAATGGATGAGAAAACTCGTCCTCACCAGGAATACGGAAAACGATCTTCTTTCCACGACAATCTACTAATGCATAGTGCTCCTCTAGCCAATCCAGATCAAGAATAGCATCGTAGTCTTCTCTTTAGTAAGAAGAAACACCCTTCTAGGACCTATCCTCAATACACACCGGTAAAGATGGAATACATTTCCTAGCGATACTGTACCTGCGGGTGTGTGCACAGACAAAGGGACCTCTAACTCCTCAGACTCTAGTCCTGACTCTAAGGCTAACTGCCTAGCAAAACGCTCGAAAATGAACGAGTGAGTAGCACCCGTATCAAACAAAACCCGAGCATACACACCTAAGAACAAAACCGTACCTTCGGTAACATGCTCCGCCTGCTCGGCGTCCTCACGAGCTAACGCAAACACTCGAGCTGGGGCTCGAGGTCTCCCTGGCCGTCCTGTCAGTGGCGCTGCTGCTGCTGCTGCTGGGGCTGGTGCCGCTCCACGCTGTACTCCCTGCTGAAGCCTAGGGCAATCCTTGATCCTATGCTCGCTGCTCCCGCACTTCAAGCACTCCCTGCTAGCTTCCAACATTCCGAACCACCATGTGCCCTCTCGCAATGAGGACACTTCTTCTTGCCACTGGGGCAATGCTGAGAAGATACCTGACGATTTCCCGATGCCGCGGGACGCTGCGGTGACTGATGTGTCGCCTTCTTTCTCTCTTGCCTCTGGAACGGAGCTGCAGGCCACTTCCGAGAAGCCTTCTTCTCCTCCAAATACTGCTCCATCTCTCCCTCCTGCCGACATGCTGCGCTAAGAGCCTCATCGAGGTTACGATGATCAAATGCCACCAATATCGTCCCAGTGATGGCCTCAGACCCATCACGAAATTCTTCGCCTTCCTACGCTCATCAGCTACAATGTGAGGGGCATATTTCGATAACTCGGCAAACCTGGCCTCATACTCCAGCACGGTCATGGAGCCCTGAGTCAAAGAGAGAAACTCCTGCTCCATCTTGTCCTGGATGTTCTCCGGAACGAACTTGGCTCGGAAGAGCCTCACGAACTCGTCCCAACCAACCTCCACAGCACCATCCTCGAATCGAGTACGTAGCATCGAGGACCACCACACGTCGGCTCGCTCTTGCCAAAACACCCATAAGGAACAAACCAACATAACCTATACTTAAAGAAATAACCACCGAATTAATTTACACATACCTGTAGCATATAGGTGGATAAAGTGACTTTGTCATCTTCAGCGCACCTAATAGCCCGGAAGATCTTCTCGATCTCCCTCATCCAGCTTCCAGCAAGTAATGGATCGCTCTCCCCCTTAAAATAGGGTGGCGACATCCTCTTAAACCGTTCCATGATGGAGGGTCCACCATGGTTCTGACCTGGGGAACTGGCACTTGAGCCTGCAACAGCAATCATCATAAGCAACACATATAACATAGCAACATAATAAACATATCATCAAATAAATAGACTACTCTACCTATCATTCTAACCAGAGCCTGCTGAGCCTTCAGCTGAGCCTGGAGTGCAGCCTGGGTATGGGCCTGTGTTTGCATGGCCTGCACTAACCCTGCATGAAGACTCCATAATCTACTGGTGGCGGGGGGGAAGCACAGGACCCTAGGGTGCTGGGGCCTATTGCTCAACTGATCCTCACGCCGAGGCTCATCTCTCCTCTGCTCACCCTCACGAGCAGGAACACCACCCTACCACGTGAAGCCATACCCTGCAAAATGATTTAATCACAATTTAGAACTAGACTATCTAATTCCTAACTATTTATATGTGGACAATCTACACAGACTTAGCATATAATGAAGATGATGGTAGATGCATATTCATGTACAATTTCAGCCTGTATCTCTGATACCAATCTCTGTAACGCTCTCCTTATACCGGTACGGTTACACCAACCCACATCGGTATAATGAGCGCCGCTACAGTGGGACATTTACCCAACAAATGTACATTAGGCTGAATCATACACAAATATATATCACATGACAGCGGAATAGAAAGAACTGGAAATATAACTCTTATCCATCATCAACATTATACACAGTCTATATAGAACAAAGGAAATCAAATACTTCATAACTGTGAAACTACACTTATTACATTGTCCACACTGAGTTACACAAAGTATTTCGCAACATACTATGAAAAAAAAAGAAAAGTACAATGTCGAATCTCAACAAACGTCTCTACTCCCGCTCTGAGTCGCTCCTAACGATCTCCTCAGAAGAAGTGGAAATGTCTGCACCTGTATGCCGAAGCAAGAATGAGTCCAAAAGAACTCAACAAGTAACATCCACTCACATTACTATACATACACCACATGGACTAATCACATTTACATATCACACACATATCACATAAGCATGGATTTGATAAACTTTTAGAAGTACACCTAAACATGATTCCTACAACTTACATCACATGGTACATGGCTTAAAATTTTCTTATAAGGATTTGAACCTATCACATGCTTTCTACATTCTCCAACATGCTAAATTAAGTCTTATTTAATCATATTCGTACTCAAAGCCAATAGTCAATTTAAACATGGAGTTTATACATAATACAAAGATATTCCTAGCATGAATTCTATGGTCATTTTCACATTGATATCACATCTATACACATGAATAGTTTGCTGTTTTAATATGGATATGACACATTCATATAATGAATTAACATTTTACATGTTGTCCCGTTGATTCATATTTCCACATGATCATTTACACAATTACACAATTTGCACATTCACTTTTCACATAAACACAAGTTCACATTTTATTATATGCCGTGACACATAGCCCAAACCACCTCTAGAAGGACACACATACTAATCACATCACACACATGTATACCTAGGCATTACAGTGATAAATCATAGTTACGAGCGCAGAACCGGGAGAAGCACTCTCCACCCTAACCAGCGGTACTTGTCCGCCTCCAAGATTTAATTCCAATGCCCATGGGATATCACACACTATGAACCTTCCCGTGAGGACTTTACCACAGTACGGTTCCACAGCCCTCTAAGGTAGCAGTGTCACCCATTGACACATTTACACATTTTCTAAGATTCATCACACACTTAGTGTACTATTTACCCACACATTTCACGCTCACACATAAACACATACTTCAGATTTACCTAACATGATACTAATGTTATCAGTTTAACAATTATTAAATCACGCTAACATGTTGTAAACATTAAATTATCATGCTCTAATTGGTCATTACATGATGAATTTACAAAATCAGTAACTATTATTATTCAATTCCTCTAAAAATTTAACTACAGACTATTCACAGATCATACATCACATATGTAAAATTTCATATTTTTTCTGAAATATCTACTAATTAAGAAAATTATAACAGTGGTATTATACAAGTAAAAATAATCAAATTGGATGGATTTTCATTGTTCAGACCCACAACTCAATCTACACACGTACTCTGATAGTTCTAAACATATGCAAATTCTCTAGGAATTTAACTATTCTTATACCATTTATTTGAATTTTTGACACTATTAAACATGCTTACTATTCTGCAGTTCAGAAATGTAATATTTGCACAGATATCAGAAAAATCTCAAATTCTATAGCATGAATTTGAACCCACAACCACTGCATAGAAATTTCATGACAATTAAATCCCACACATATTGCACAAACGAAATTTGCAAGATTAAAACCCTGTTGGATAGACATTCAGAAATTTTTAATAAATAAAGCATTCCACAAAAGTCATAAAATTCCACAACATACTCCCTTAAAGGTATTTACATATCATATAAATTTTACCATACATCCTCATGCGCAAAATCTCGAAAATTAGGTCATATAGGTCAGACATGCACATTGTTGCAGTCTGGCGAACTTGACGGCATAAAGGTGGCCGTCTATCAGGTTAACGACAACAAAATTCGCCGCCAACTCAAGATCTTAACGGCAAGGGATCCCGCCGTTAAGTTCCTGTCTGTGCAAAACACAGACAGAACGCAAGAACTTGGTGAATTTGGGGATCCAGGACTAGAATAAAAATCCGTGAAAATTCTGGGACTTACTAGACACATGTATGGGTGATGTGAAAGGGTTACTTGCCTCTTGGAAAATCCACAAGCAACAAATTAAGCCGGAGAAGCCCTCCTCGGCCTGAGCCAAAGAGTCCTCAAATCCTCCTCTATTCGGGTTTATGCCGATGATGAACGCAACCCGGTGGTGGGGAGAAGCCTTCCCTTATTTAGACTCCCCTCCAGTCGTGTAGATCGCCGGAAGAAGTCGCCAAATCGCCAAATCCACGGTCCAAAGGTCTGGTTTCGCGCACAGAATTTAGGGTTTTTGACCAAAGTCCAAAAGGACCTAACCTCGCCCTAAGTCGTGTCTTTTATAGGGTTGGGGGTTTAGGAACGCGTTTAGAAGCCCAGGTTACCGTTGGGGGACGGTTACCAAAACAAGGGGCGAAGTTTTCGTGGGCGTTTCTGGATCTGCAAACGCAATAGATCTGGGACATTAATGTCAACATCACAGGCCGCCAATTCTGAGTTGGCGTCCATCATGTGGCCGCTGACTTGGGATTGGCGTCCATACATATGACGTCTACTGGCCGCCAGAACAGAACTTAAAACTGCAGAAACATATGTACACCACACAAAGTATATATATATATATACATACAATTTACAATGCACACATTAAATAATACATATTCATGCAATGTAAATAAGTAAGTACTATGCACAATGAAGTTATACATCAATAGTATACATATATATATACATAAGCAATCACCCAAGATGAAAATCAAGGGCCTTACAAGGGGTATGCCCCTGTCATGTTATGTACAGAACTTGATCATTTATAGGGACTTTTAGCATTTTGTTCATCCAATGTGTGTTTGAATGGTTTGCTGATATGGTTCCTGCATCCACAACACTTAAAGGAAAAAGTTAGTGTAGATCTGTCTGGCCCCTAGCCTAAAAGATATACCTTTCTTGAGATCTGGTCAAGGGGCTAATTCTAATTAAAGATAGGAATACAAATAAAATATAGAAGGGAAATATGTACATGTATTTTTTTATATAAGAAAATAGGTAAATATGTTAGTATATGTACATGATACAACTAATTTTTTGGATTTTGATTTTCTATTTTTTTTTCTTATTAAAATAAGAGGAGAAATATGTACATAGTGGAACTATTAATAGAAATATGTACACATCAACAGACTCTCTTTTTTCCTTTTTTTTCTATTTCTACTTTTTTTTGGATTTTTCATCATTTGACTCTAAGATAAATATTCATCACAAGTCAAGGTATAGGGTCTTCATAATCCACCTGGTCACAGAGGCCATGAGCTAGGAGGATCGTGCATGATATCCTTGACATTGGAGACTGCCCCTAGGCTTCTTGATATTTTCCACTGTGGAGGGTCTTATAAGGTCAAATTGCCCCTAGAGGGAGGAGTGGAAGAAGTAAATAGGAAGTCGTGTAAGGATTCGGTCCAAACCACTTTTTGTTTCCAAACCAACATCTCACACTGAAAGACTTAGTTTTCAATTATTTTCAGGGGTACTTTTCATTTTGATTCCTTGTTGGAGGCACGTACTATTTGCTACCTCCTTGATTTGGTCAGCCTTTTTCTGGGTATGTACTTTTTGCTACGCTTTTTTGACCTTTTGACTTTTCTTTGCCATTCAGGCTTGGTTTGGCATTTTGCCTTTGCATTTGTATTTCTTTCATTGCCCCTGTTTGTTATGACTTTGTCTTTCAAGTGAGAGTGGGTGGTCCTCTACTTGTAGTTTGCCCCTTTTCCAAACTTTACCGAGTGAGAAGAGAAAAGGGGTTACATTGACCAAATTAGACACATCCAAGTGTATTTATGATTTTTCAGCTAATGGTCAATACTCCAACATCATTGTGGTGTGTGAAGAGACCCTACCTTACTAGTGGCCAAGCGAAAAAGCAGAGTCTCAAACCATGACATTGACAAGTGATGAACGACAGACTCGACTGACTGACTGACCACTAAGGGTAGAACTTCTTGAGGTAGACTACATTTCACGGATGTGACAACTCAACTCCCTCGGCATCCACTAACCTATAAGCATTCCCCGAGTATACCTTTTGACAACGAACAGACCTTCCCAATTCTCTTGCAATTTACACCTGGGACCTGGTGCTTAATGACTTTGCATTTAGGACCATTTCACCCACTTCAAATTTTCTCTCAAGGACTTTTTTGGGGTAGAAACGTGCAATTCTTTGACGATAAACCTGTGCATGGTCAGCCGCTATCATTCGCCTTTCATCTAAGAGTTCAAGCTGCGCTAATAAAGCATCCCGACATTGACCGGGGTCAAGTTCGGAATCCAATTGAACTCTTAGTGAAGGGACGAAGATCTCATATGGGAGTACCGCATCTGATCTATATGTCAAAGCATAGGGGGTTTTCCCCATAGGAGTTCAGACCGAGGTGCGATAAGTCCACAGAGCCTCAACTAAGCAGTCTGGCCAATCAGCGTTATTGTGAGATCTGTAAGTTTTCCTTATAATTTTGATGAGAGTTTTATTGGTAGCTTCTGTTTGTCCATTACCTTGTGGATAATATGGAGATGGATGATGCAAGTTAATACTATATTTACCACACATGTCGCGAAGCTCCTATGAAG
Source organism: Colocasia esculenta (assembly GCA_014218235.1). NCBI lineage: Eukaryota > Viridiplantae > Streptophyta > Magnoliopsida > Alismatales > Araceae > Colocasia > Colocasia esculenta. Next base: position 139,098,241 of record CM024757.1, read on the forward strand.
TGAATTGTGGTCTACTGTCGGTGACGATGCCCCGAGGCACGCCAAATCTTGCAAGAATGTTGCGCTTGATGAACTTAACGACCGTTGAAGCTTTGACCTCTATGAATGCTTCTACTTCAGCCCACTTCGTGAAGTATTCCGTGGCGGTCAGAATGAAGAACTTCTTACGGATTTCTCTGGTTCTGTCCTCGAGTGGACCGACCACATCGAATGCCCACATGGCGAAAGGCCATGGAACAATGAAAGGGTGAAGAGAGGAGGAAGGAGCATGAATTTTGTCACCATGTAGTTGGCATTTAGCACAGTGACGAACAAAATGAGTGCAATCTTTTTCTATGGTAGGCCAATAATAGTGTCTTAGCAACTTTTGGGCAATTGCTCTACCATTGACATGGCCACCACATTCACTAGAGTGAGCGGCTTCAACAATGTTTTGATATTCAATCTCATCAAGGCAACGGAGATAGACCCCACTAAGGGATTTCTTGTGAAGAATACCACCTATGATCTTGTAACGTTCAGAGATGCGGCGAATGGCCCGTCTATTAGAAGAGGTGACATAATCAGGGAAGGATCCATCTTTGAGATAATTTTCAATGTCAAGTATTAAGGATGGCCATCATCAAGATCGATTTCTGGCTCTTTTGAAAGTGCATGGACTCGAAGAGAGGAAGACTTGAGTTGAGAGAACCATAGATTAGCATGGGAAGGGATTTTCAATCTTTGGACGGAGTTGGTTTAAGAGGATCTTCCTAGGAGGATAGGGAGAGAAGAAGCTAGGGAAGCGAGTGAATCTGCTAGAATGTTCTGAGCCTAGGAGTGTGAACTAGAGTGAGCTTCCTATTGGCCCTTTTGGTACGGTAGCAAGCTAACCTAGAGGGGGCGTGAATAGGTTTTTCTGAAATCTGAAACAAAAACTAAACACAGAAAATTATCACTTGAAGGTTTGGTTAGTTGAGTGTGATAGAGAGTAGCAGTGCGGAAGCAAATAAACAATCACACAAAGACACAAAGAATTTATCCTAGTTCGGCCCTTCCCACATGGAAGTCCTATGTCCAATCCCCAAGCAATCTCTTGGGATTTTACTAAACAAGGGTACAGTCCCCTCAAGGACAATACAACACCCAGCACCCCAGCTGGTCTTCTTCTCCTTCCTGGGCAAGAAGGCACTCCACTTCTCTTACAGGTCAAGAAGCCAACCTCCTGGTACAAACCCCAGTGCGGTTCTGCTAGACTTAAACCCCTAGCTAGGTTCTACACTGTATACAGTCCTACAGCTAGACAGAAATCTTTCTTAGAAAAGAAAGAACAAAACTGAGAGTTTACGAGAATGGACTCTAACCCAGAAACTCTCAACAAAGGACTCTCCCCATAAATTACAATGACCACAGAGAGAGAGTGAAGAGAGGAGAAGGAGCTTGAAGCTTGAAGGCTTCAGATGCTTGAGCACTTCTTCTTGGCTCGGGCTCTTTCTCTCTTTTCCTTTGAGTGTATCTGAGTTCAGATTCTTCACTAGATGTACACTCTTTTAATGTTCTTCGGGAAAGCTCTCACTTTTCTCTTGCCTTTCTTCATCCTTTTATTCGAGCAGACTTGAATAAATCCATTAGATTCTAGCCGTTGCTCATCTTCTCTTTTTCTGACATTTTTGGTCTATGAGGTCTGCAAGCATAGAAGAAGTGTTTAGATCAAAGAGTGTTTCTATCAAAACGGCTCATACCTCTATGTTTCCTGCTATCACCCAGAAGTGGTAGGTAAGCCCCTTTTTGTCTGACAGGAAAGAAGAGATCTAGAGAGATAAGTAAAAGATCTTCTATCAGAAGATTATGTAATGAAATATATTTGACTTTTCATTAGATGCGAAAACCATTTTGAAATATCTGAGTGTAAGGAAATCGATGTTTAAGTTTGAAATCTGTGTTTGAACAGAATCCATGTTCTAATGAAATCCGTGTTTAAGTGAAATCTATGTTTGAACAGAATCTATGTTTAAGTAAAATCTATGTTTTCAAGGGAATCGATGTTTAAGTGAAATCATGTTTTCAAGGGAATCGATGTTTAAGTGAAATCGATATTTGACCAGAATCGATGTTTAAGTGAAATCGATGTTTGAACAGAATCGATGTTTAAGTGAAATCGATGTTTGAACAGAATCGATGTTTAAGTGAAATCGATGTTTGAACAGAATCGATGTTTAAGTGAAATCGATGTTTGAATAGAATCGATATTTAAGTGAAATCGATGTTTGTACAAAATCGATGTTTAAGTGAAATCCATGTTTTTCAAGGGAATCGATGTTTAAGTGAAATCATGTTTCAAGAATCGATGTTTTCAACAGAATCCATGTTTCAACAGAATTGATGTGGCACTTTGTGAACTGAATCGATGTATATTGAATAGACATCGATTTAGCTTTTCAGTGCAAATCTTACGATGATAGTACCATAAATTTATATTTATTAGGAAAATATAATATTAAATATATTAATAATATTTAATTAATCATAAGTTTTGTTATCACCAAAATATAAGGGTAAAATATAGGAGTGGTTCAACACTTCCTAAATTGCTTGATTACTCTTCCTACTAAGTCCTGGTATGGTTTCAACTTGGGATCCCAGTCTGATACTTGCTAAGGGACTATCAGAGTATCAATTGTGAATCTCCAATTATCCTTAACTCCTTAACTCCGAGCAACAATGCCATTTTCAGCCCAACTGGAGTGCCTCATATTCGACCACATTGTTCGTGGCAGGAAGGTTAGTTGGTAGGCGTGCGGAATCACTACCCCTTTTAGTGAGAGGAGGATTGCCCCTATTCCACTCCTTTAGAATTGAGAGCTCCGTTGAAGTAAAGTATCCATGAAGGTTCCACCATCAATAATGGCTCCTAACTCTTCATCCGGAAAGCTTTCATCAACGGGAGAACATTAAGGTAAGGGATGGTGGGCCAAAGGTTCGGCAATGGCATGCCCCTTGATTGACTTCTGATTGACATAGGTGTGTCAAGCTGATTAAGGAAACTTTGCCACCTCATCAGACGTTCAGTCAAAATAGGCTTCTCTAGCAAGTACCGAATTGGGTCCATTCACGCCAGAAGCTTCACTTCATGAGCTAGAAAATAATACTTCAACTTCTGGGCACCTAGACGATGGCCACACATGTCTTTCCCATAGCAGTGTACCTTTCTCACTTCATTGAACACTTGGATAGGTAATACACTGCTCTCTCCTTCTTCTCGTCGTCATATTGGGCCAAGACTGCTCCAATGGAATCTTCAGTGGTTGACACGTAGAGCAATAAAGGCCGACCCGGGACTGGAGGAGTGAGAACAGGGGGATTGAAAAGATAACTCTTCAATTCTTCAAAGGCCTTTTGACACTTATCGTTCCAATCAAACTTAGTCTCTCCTCTAAGCATCTCATAGAAGGGCTTACAATGGATTGAATGTTGAGAAATGAATCTCCTAATGATCTGAAGTCTACCAATCAGCCCTCTAACTTCTTTGATATTCCTACGAGGAGGCATGTCGATTATTGCTTTGGCCTTGTTGGGATCAATATCAATTCCCCTCTTGCTAACTATGAACCCTAGCAACTTTTCTAAGGATACTCCGAAAACACACTTCTTAGAGTTCATCTTAAGCTTATGTTCTCTAGACCGTTGGAGAACTTCCGAAGGACTTCATCATAGCCATGTCTAGTTCTGGATTTAACCAAGACATCATCAACATAGACCTCCATGTGCACATGCATCATGTCGTGAAAGATTGCCATCATTGCCTTTGATAGGTTGCTTCCACATTCTTCAGCCCGAAGGACATCACGACATAACAATAGGTCCCCCAAGGCGTGGTAAAAAGTTTTCTCCTGGTCTTCCTCTGCCAGACGGATCTGGTTATACCCAGAGAAACCATCCATAAATGACACATCTCAAATCGGCAGTATTGTCCACTAGGATATCTATGTGGGGGAGAGGAAAATCCTCCTTAGGGCAAGCACGATTAAGGTCATGGAAATCTATACAGATCCTAACCTTACCGTCCTTCTTCATCATAGGGATGATGTTAGCTACCCACTGTGGATAAAGCACAACCCTAATGAACTTGACTTTGTGCAGCTTGTCAACCTCCTCTTTGATCTTGAGTGCAAGCTTGGGGTGTAGCCTCCTTAGCTTTTGTTTGACAGCTTTTGCATCAGCTTTTAAGACCAAACGGTGCTCAACCAAAGAGCTGTCAAGCCCCGGAATGTCTTCGTAGGACCAGGCAAAACCATCAGAAAATTTTTAAGGAAGCTACAATGGCTTCTTCTTCTTCTACGCTCAAGTTGACACTAATCAAAACTACCTTCGGGGATTCTTCGGTGCCAAGGTTGATTTCTCTGGTTGGCTCATCTGCAGCCATGGTTGGCTCATCAAACCTCTTCGTGCCATCCACGTAGGAGCTCACTGGGTCCTCTTCTTCCGACCCAAGATCTCTCGGCTCATCTTTTTCCTCAAAATCTAGCAGATATACCCCTAAACCATCATCTATTGAATCACCTTCTACAAAATCTGTTTCTACAAGAGCAGGTTCTTCAAGAATCTCTGGGATTTGACTTCAACTCTCAGCCAAGGCCAAAACATATCGGGCAGGGACTTGCCTACCCTTCTCCTTATGAATGCATGGCTGAGAGAGACCAGACTCTCCTAAACCTAGACCTGACCCTAGACTTGATCCTAAACCTGAATCTAAACTACTATGTACAAGACTATGTACAAGAGAAGTGCCCCTAGATGGGTGAGAATTGGAGTTTAGGCTGAAGAGAGTCGGCCCCTGGCCGATCGGAGGACACTCCACAGAGGAAGGGTGCTCGATGGAGACCTCGCATTTCCACCTTTGCAAATGACGTTTTTTTTTTTTTTGAGTTATGGCTTAGAACCATGAGTTGTTGACTCGAGGTTGCCCTGACTAGCCAGATGAGTAATGGAGGGAGGATAGGTTGGAAAGAAGGGAGAGAGAAGTGACTGAAGGAAACTCGTGTGCCGAGCAAACTTCAGCTGAGGGAGAAGATGAAGGAGATGGGGATGGAGATGGGAGATTAGAACCAAAGAGTGAGAAAGGCCGAAGTCCTCACAGACCTCCTCAAGTTTAGCAGCTTCCTCTTCTTCCTCACTCTCTGACTCAGATAGTTCTTCTACAACAGGCTCCCTTGTTCCCGGTTGGATGGGTCTCTGAATGAAATGTTCTTTCAGGGTCCAGGTAAGAGGTGTATAGGGTATGAATGGATCCGGATGAATAGGGTCTGGATGAAATCCTAGACCAGCCCTAGCTAACAACCTCTTCACTTGGACACTACTAACAGGACCATGCCTGTCTTTACCCAACCCTCGGCCATGGATATAGCCGATCTTCGCCATCACCTCCCAACCTTTCATTTGAGGACATGTAACGGTCTCAAAATTTTCATCGATGAAGGAAGTTGGTTCAAATCAAGGGGAGATGGTAATCGATGATGGACATGATGGGTTTCTTCCCCTTGTCTGGAATGAATATATGTGGCATCTGCTCCGATGTGATGGAATTGAGGGTTTCCATAGTAGGGATGCTCTTGATTTTAATGACCCGCCCATTGAAAGGAATCTTGAAGCATTGATGGGCGGTGGAAGGGACCCCTAGAGTTTGCTCTAACCAAGGACAGCCGAGAATGGCCTTATAGGTCGGGTCGACGTCTAAGACTAGGAACTCCGAAGACATAGTAACCGGTCCTATTTCCAATTGAAGAGCAATTTTTCCTTTGGAAACCCTCTTGGAATTGTCATAGGCAGCGATGGTGGAGCAGATTTTCTCCAGATTGTCCTCCCCTAAACCCAACTGTTTGAGGGTCTTCATCAGACAAACATTGATGGATGCCCCTGTGTCGATGAGAGTGGAATCCACCGAAGCCCCGTTGAGGGTGACAGTTAGACAGAGAGGGAGTGAACGACACTCGGGGGCTGCAAGATCTTTGTTCGAGAAGGAGATGGAGGGTCCTTGGTGAGGGAAAGAATAGCGTTGGTCACCCCACTAGCAGAGGGTCATCATTGACCATGATCTTTTGGAGGAATTAGAGGAGAGTGGACAGATGTGAGGGGACTTCTGAATCAATTCTAGGATGAATACCCTTGCAGGGGTCTTGTCTAAGTGCTGAAGAATATCATATTCGGTGCCGCCAGGTGGCGGAGGTCCACTATCTTCCTCATCTTGCGATGGCCATGGGAGTGGGGGAACAATGCGGTTCCGAAGGGTGACATAATATTCTCCTGAGACCTAGGGAGAATGAGTTGGAGGGGTTGGGAGCCATAGGTGGGTGACTCATAGGTGGAGGGATTGGGAATAGACTGGGTATCCTGGTGAGCGGGTCTGATGAGCACTAAGGGCCGCTCATCCAGGATAGCATCGACAGTGGTGGAGGGTTCCTGGGACTCTACTAAGGGACATAGGTACCACTTCTCAAAACCTTCTACCCCCCACTGTTGTTCCCTTCTCACGACGCGAGGTCCTAGATGTGTCATGGTGTTGACCTTCTCCTGAGACTTGGAGGTGGAAAAGTTGTTGTTGTTTTGGTGGTTGGGGAGGGGTTCTGCACTATACCCAGGTCCCTTCTTGTGTACCTAGACTTGGCAATGGTGACCTTGACATCGTCCCAATTGATCCTACCTCGGTCATTCATGTCATACACCCAGTCACGGAAGGTGAAACAATTGTGGATTTCGTGACTGGGGGCCCTGTGATAAGGACAATACTTTGACGTGTCGGCCCTAGGATGTACACCCTCCTTCTGTGGTAGAAGTTGGATGGCATCGCAAGACATGAGAGCAAAGAAAATGTCCCCGAGGGATTCAGGAAGGGCAGGATAGTGAGACCTCTTGGGACCGGGACAGGTATAGCCAGAAGGTGGAGGAATAGCTGAATAGGGCCTGGAGGGATGTGATGGGAATTGGTGAGGATTAGAGGGTGGAGTAAAGGTGGAGGGTTTGTTAGGGGGCCTTAGTGGCTGACTGCAAGCACTGAAGGACTCATTGACGGTCATCCCATCGGTGGTAGGTGCCGCGGGAGCCTTACGTCCCTTAGGCTTCCCTTCAAAGAATGGCAGGAGAGAGGAGTCCTTGATTTGGTTTTGAACCACCCTAGCTCGATTGTAAAGATGTGAAAAGGAGGGAAACTCACTAAGCATCAATATGGATTTGAGTAAGGGGGTGGTATTGGTGACTATCATGGTGATGGCTTGGGACTCCGGATTGGGAGGTCGGCCCTCGAAGCCATGGACCTCGAGTGGTTGGCAAAAGTGACAAAGTCTTCATCTGGCCTCATCTTTTCCACCACCAAGTCGGGAAGTGTAGGGACTGGGTGGCCATGTAAGAGAAGTGGGAGATGAAGCATTCGGAGACAATGTCAAAGTTAATAAGATGGGATGCAGGTAGGGAGGTGAACCACCTCAAAGCCTCCCCTTCTAACGATTGTTGGAAGAGATGAACCATGAGGACCCGATCATAGAGCCATCGGTGGGAATCCATGAGAAAGCCGGCGAGATGGAATTGAGGGTCGGAGGTCCCGTCATACTTGCGGTACTTCGGGGCCTTGAAACCCGGGGGAAAGTAAGCATTTGGGAGCTTGCAGTAGTTTTGAAGGGAGTGAGGTTTAGACAGAGACAGAGATTCAGCCGAGTCTCCTAACAAGGCCTTCCATCTTAGACCTAGAGATGGATTCGGATTGAGTGGGGTGGTGTGGGTGGATATAGGGTGGATAGATAGAGGGAGGAGTTGGTGCAGGAGTGGTGGGAGAAAGAGTGGGGATGGGGATCCGGGATGGAGTGACAGGTCTAGGAGTGGGCCTGGATGAAGAGGCATTAAAAGGAGAAGGTGAAGAAAGAGAAGTTATCGCCTGAACCATATGCTTCGAAAGCATAGAAATGATGTCCTCAGGCGAATAGCGGGACAGGAGTTTGGAGAATTCGGAGTCATCTTGGGTTTCTTGGGCATAAGTGGGATTGACCCTCAAACTCACCTCCTCATTATCAGCCTGAGAGGATGATTGAACTGACTCTTCTGGCTGAATGTTAGAGTTAACCATTCCGACAAATTCATCATTGACGTTATCATCATATTCAAAATCCGGATTGTTGGTCATGCTGACACAATTCAGCCAAGAGTCCATTAGCACACAACCTACTGATTTTAAGATGATTAGGGTGATTAACTACACTATTATTAGGAGAAATATGGATTTCTACACAAACAATGTCCTAAAATTTTTAAATGTCACAATTGTGTGTTAACTTAACTAATGAAGGCTGATTCTCTCACCTCTCACTCAAAGCCGGGTGAATGGGCTAGCTAACTGGGAGGGTAAAGGTCCTCCTGCCCCATACCGTGAGGGAATCCACAGAATTTAGGGACTTACGGAGTTCTTCTTGAAGCCAATCCGATTTACCCGAGAGGGAATCTCTGAGTAAAAGATTGTAAATCAAGAAGGGGTTATCCTAAAATGTGTGGGGAGGCTAGAACAAAAGAGAAAAGAGACCCACCTCATGACTCAGGACCATTAGTGATCAAAGAGAAGGCAAATAAAAGAAAACATAAAGAAAATCAAACAAAAACAAGCTTCTGTGAAGCAAACGGCAACACTGACGACGTCAAGTTCTTCAGAAATAAGTAGGCGGCAAGATTGATAGACGCGGACCAGAAGTTGACGGCACAGGATGTTGACGCTAAGAAAAAATAAGCGGCAGAGGATGTGGATGTTTACTTGGGTAGACGTCAAGATCATTTGACGTCTACTTGTGCGCAGGCTGAGAACTGCAGTGGCAGTGGTTGTCCCACCGTGATTGCCAAAGGAGAGCTATGGACGTTCCGTTTGACCCCAAAACTCTGGAGTTCCCCCGAATGTTGGTGCTCCCTTGTTGGCGTTGGCGTGTGACGCTGGTTGACGCTCGTTCTCACTTCGCATTGACTCCCGTTGACCGAGTTGACCAAGGGGAGAACAAGGAAACCGGTAAATAAAGTGAATAGGATGTGATCGCCAGGGCCTTATCTATGCCCAAGGAAGTGTTCAGATCGCGCCAGTGATGTAGCCTCGCGAGTGGATGATGGCGGGACACCGACTTTCTCCCCTTCGGCCAGCCAAAAGGAAGAAGCTCCGCGATATCGTTGGAGGTGTTCCTGTGACAAAGAAGACTCTATTAGACTTAGGTGAAGTGCAGTAAATGTCCAGAAGCAAAGAGAAATGACCCAAAAGGTGAGCCCCGTACCGGTTGCGGGCTTGAGAAGAGGGGTGGCCAAGTGCTATGACCACCCTTCTTCCCTCTATTTTTTGTTTGGAAAACCCCTTTTAGGTGTGTGGGAGTGTGCACTATGTGCATAGTGTGTGTGTTTGTAGAGTGAATAGCATGCAAAGCTAAGAAAGGAAGAAGGGAAAGAGAAGGAGATGAGGGAGATGATTCTCATTTGCAGGGGTTGGTGGATGCTTTGTGGACTCCTCCAACTCGTGGTGAAGCCTCCTGGATGCTCCAAATGATGAGAGGCAGAGAGGAAGCAAGGGTGGAAGCTCTCAAGGCTTGAAGTGGATTTTCTCTCTCTTCTCTTGAGGCATCAAAGCATGGGCTCATTCAGCATCTCCCCCCTTGCTTAGAAGGCTGAGGACCTTCATATATAGGCAATGGGGGTGGAGCTAGGGAGCATAGGATGCTCAAGTGTGAGAAAACACACTTAAACATGTGGCAATCCAAGTAGAAAGGCTAAGCCAATGGGAGGGGGCCAAGTAGGACTTTTACTAGGTCAAGGGGGTGCCAAAGTGGCGCATTTGCCATTTGGGAACGGCCCCATGTGGTGCATGGCCGAGGTAGGGGCACAAGTGGGCAAGAATCTTGGGCAGTTCTGCAGACCAAGTAACCCAGGTTGACGTCAATCGATGTTTCTGCCAACCCCATGCAGACGTCAACATATGTGGACGTCAACATGCATCGATGTCAAGGGAGTGTGCCGTCAACCTGGAGTAAACAGCAATCGATGTTGACGTTAACATGGGATCTGAGGCAAATCAAGAAGCAGTCAAACAAGTGTTATTGGGCCATAAACCACGCGGGGATGGGCTAAATCTCACGTCTACAGGTACCATGTAACGACCCGACCTCCTGGACCCCCGCCAGGGACCCCGAAGTTCGCGTCGCCACCCACGGATCCGAAGACCGGAAGGGTTAGAAGAAATAGTCTAGTGAGATATGTACTGAATTTAAATAACTATAACAATCTGTATAATATACAAAAGTCTGTACAATGTGTCCCAAGCAAAAGCACAGGTACAAGAAGAAAGGTGCAGTCCTTAAGGGGCATACCCCGAGGACTTGAAAAGCACAACACTCTACTCACTCAGGCACAAGAGCTCTCAACCCTCGCTCACACTGCTGCTGACAACACATGCGCCACAGCCGCCTCTGCAACCCGTCCGACACCGAGCTCCGCGACAACGACCCTTAGCTGAAGGAAGTAGGGGGTGAGCCTCGCGAACAAGGCCCAGTAGGGATTACCAGTCCCTCACCGCCAGAGCAGCACAGAACTCCGAAAATAGACTACACTAGAAAGCTGTAAAGCAAGGAACACCTACAGCATGGTACTACAAAGCAGTAGAATAGAGCGATGCAATGCCAGCCACCAACCAAGGTCGTGACACACACATGACTCCCACAGAAACCAACGGAGTCGGCACAAAGCGGAAGCAAGTCTCGGCACACCCGCCGAGACCACGCAACAACCAGGTGAGAACGAAGTCTCACCGCAAGCACGGCCACCTCAGACCTCCACAATGTCGAGGGCCCACAAGCAAAACCACCCCGGACACACCACGGGTCGGGAAGCCACACACGCTGGTGCCACCACGGACTGGCACCAAGAACAGGACTACAAAACTGAGTGAACACCGAAGCGAAAACCACCAAAAGCACGGGTCCGCACAGGCCAGACCAACAACGCCCACGGAAACTATGCACGGCCAGGCTATAACCTCCGTGCAAGCTCGGGAAACGGATAACACATGGAAACGTCGTGAGAAAATACCGTCACAAACCAGCAACCAAGCCACCGCCGCTAGCAGCCAAGAGGGGGACACGCCGTCCACGCCCTCTGCTCGCCAGCCTAGCTCCTGCCTCCCCTCCGCGAAGAGCGAGATAGAGCCGCCACAGAAACACACAAACACACGCAACACCACAGCCTGGCCAAGCTGCGGCCCCACACCTAGCACCACTACGTGGCTCCGGAACCAACGCAGAGAGAGGCAGTGAGACAAAGGACTGTCTGGGCCGTGCCGAGAAGACAACCGCCTAAACGACCTCGGCATCCCGCCCAAGACAAGAGAGCTCTACAAACGACTCAGCGTCGCTGTCCAAGCCTCATTTTCCCCTCAGCTCCAGAGTCCGCCAAGTCGGCTGCCAACTCGAGCATGCTCGTAGCCCAGAGCACTCCCTCAACAGGCTCCCGAGGATGGGGGTCCCAGGCAACAGAGACAACCTCTGAACGGGACAAGCTCTCAAGTGCCAAGAATTGGGCGAATAGGCGGGGCAAGCACAACGAACCACGCCGAACTACTGGCTTGTAACCCACGACAAGCCCAACAAGCGAGAGGCATGCACGGACCCTCAAAAGGGCCGTCGGCCAACCAAGGCACGCACGAACGGCTAGAACCTTGGAACACCACTGGATAGTATGGAAACCCCATCGCTCTGCTAATAATCGATTGACCGCTGGTCAATCGATATTAGACAGACGCGACCCTCCTGGCACCGCCGCTAGGACACGGCCATGAAGGTGTCACCTTCAGTCACTGAACGCAGCCAGGTAACCTGCCGCATTCCCCACCTGAAGGTGCTGAGGGAAAGCCAGCCCTGGGGCACACGCCAACACACACCGGGACCACGGAACACCCAGGCACACACAGGCACCGTCGTGTCCCCCTAGGCCGTATCGATACCATCGCGATGGGGAAGAGCACCGTGACAGCCACCCTGTCGCGCCAGGGTAGCGCATCGCGACAGCAACCCTATCGCGACAGGAAAATGCGTCGCGACAGCGACCCTTATTGCGACAGCCAACCGCGTCGCGATAAGGTCGCACCCGACCAGGCCGACGCCTCTTCTGGTGTCGCGACATGCCCCACGTCGCAACACCAGTGGAGAGGCAACCGACGGAATGCTCCATCCCGGGGCTGCCCACACGCTACAAACACCACCACACGGGGGATGGGAGCATGGGAAGCAGTAAACACTAACTAAACCCCCGAGGGATTCCCAATCCGCCCGGATCGAGAAGAGTTCAAGTAATCCCTACCTTTCATGAAGAACAAACCCCAATAGGGCCCTTCACATCGGTTGGCCACCTCCTCCTCGCTCCACGCAAGCTCCACGATGCCACAGCACCACGCACACCCTCCTCCTCGCTTGAAGCACACAATGGGAGAGGGGGAGGCAGAGCACCGCCGGAGGGAGAGGGAGAAGGGAAGGAGAAGAGAGAGAGAGGGGGGAAGGGTCACCGGCCAAGGCCTTAAGCCTTCGGCACCCAAGACGCGACGGACCGCCCCGTCGCGTTAAGGACCTTAACGCGACGGGTCAACGGACGCAACCAAATGCATCCCCCAGGGACGCCGCGACAACCTGACAGGTCATACTGACACACCTACCCCCCTAACAGGCATCAGACGACCGAAATGACAGAAAGCTGTCGCGACCTGTTGACCGTGTCGCGACAACAAGATGCGACAAAAAGCCGGGCGCGACAAGAATGCGACGCACACGCTCGTCGCGACAAGGATGATTGTCGCGTCGCACACCCATGACGCGACACTAACGCATCGCCCAACCAGGACGCATTAGTGGCCAGTCATCCCAGACACTGGACGGAAAGCCAGGAAGCCGGGTCTTACATACCACCTGTTGTACCTATACTTCCAACAGTACCAGCACGACCAGCCAGTGTAGAGGAGTCTACGGCACTAGTGGAGAGGTTTTTGTGGTTCAGCCACCTATGTACTTTGGAGGCCAAATCCAGATACTGTAGAGCACTGGGTACATGAGATAGAGAGAGTTTTTGTTACCATGAGATGTCCATAGGCTGATAGGGTGATTCTAGCTACGTACCAGTTGCGGGGATTTGCGCAGAAATGGTGGAGGCTAAAGATGCAGACAGTGTTTGCTGGAAGAACAGAGGACACCATCACCTGGACAGAGTTCTTGGGAGTATTCAATGATACATTCTTTCCAATTCAGATACAACAAGCAAAGAGAGAGCAGTTTAGGACATTGCAGCAAGGACATTTGTCAGTATTAGAATATCAGTTGAGGTTTATGGCACTGAGCAGATATGCACCCTATGTGGTCACTGATAATGCTATGATGGTGGAATATTTTATCTGAAGATTGCGACAGAGCTACAAGATGCGGTGATTCCCCTTATGTGTAGGACGGTGGAGGAAGTAGTGAAGAGGGCAGCTATTCTTGAAAGGATAGTACATGCTAGGTAGTCAGGAGGGACAGGTAGCTTCCGACTTCCACAGGTATTAGCAAGGGTAAGGCACCCTCGGAACATCATCATCATCCGGAATTTCTAAGTGGGGTAACAAATTAAAGAAGATATTCAGAGGACGAGGTGGTGGTAGGGAGCAGGGTTTTCAACAGGCCGAGGTTTTAGGCCAGCTCTAGAAGTCATAGCAGAGCACAGCAGGGCAGCCCGTAGCTTTTCTAGGTTTTAGGTGTTATATTGTGGGCAGCTAGGGCATCTAGCCAAAATTGTCTGCATCCTCGAGAATATAGTTATGGTAGAGGGCACAGCAGCAGCAGTCATTCCAGCAGCCAACAGCAGAGCGAGGTAGAGGTCCACCTTTCCAGAGGAGACGAGGACGAGTTATGGCTATTACCAGAGCACAGGCGGAGGCATCCACCTGATTGAAGGTATATTACGTCTCTTTGAATTTTCTGCTAGAGTATGATTGATCTAGGTGCATCACATTCATTTATTTCTGAAGAATTTATGGATAGCATGCTTCACCCTTTAGAGGAGATAGTGTGAGTTAGTTGTGGAGGTTCCTTCTGATGGTTTTTATGCTCACCTCTTGTTATTTAGATGAAGTTCCGATAATAGTACAAGGAAATCAGTTGCCAGCAAGGTTGTATGCACTACAACTAAAAGAATATGATGTGATTTTGGGTATGGATTGGTTGAAGTTTATGGGGCAGTGGTGGACTGTAGGAAGAAGAGAGTTAGATTTTGTCGACCCAGTGGAGCTGTGTTTGAATTCCAAGGTATGTCATTTTATACCCCTAAGCTTATTATTTCTGCACTTAGGGCTAGGAGGTTGATCAGTTAGGTATGTAGCTTTAGTTAGTTTAGTCAGTCAGGCAAGTCCATAAATGGTACCCGTGTTAAGGAATTTACAGATGTGTTCCCAGAAGAATTACCAGGGTTAGCTCCACATAGGGAGGTGGACTACCACAGTGGAATTGTAGCCAGGCAGTATGCCAATTTCAAAAGCACCTTAAAAGATGGCACTAGCAGAGTTGAAGGAATTGAAAAAGTAGTTGCAAGAATTGTTAGAGGGTTTTATCAGACCCAGTCACTCACCATGGGGACCACCAATATTGTTTGTCATAAAGAAAGATGGCAGTTTGAGAATGTGTATAGATTGCCGTCAATTGAACAAGGTCACTATCAAGAACAAGTATCCACTTCCCAGGATTGATGATTGTTTGATCAGTTGCAGTCAGCCAGGGTATTCTCTAAAAGTGATTGAGATCAGGATATCACCAACTGAGGATTATGGAAGAAGATATTGACAAGACAACTCTTCAAAACCAGATATGGACACTATGAGTTTGTGGTTATGCCATTTAGACTGACTAATGCACCGACAGCTTATGAATTTCATGAATATATATTTCACCCTTATTTGGATCAGTTCATTGTGGTATTCATAGATGTATATTGTGTACTCAGCATCAGAGGTAGAGCATGGAACACATTTCAGAATTACATTATAGATTTTGCAGGATCACCAGTTGTGTACTATGTTTAGTAAATGTGAGTTCTAGTTAAAGGAAATTCAGTTTTTGGGCCATGTAATTTCAGGAGAAGGTGTAGCAGTAGATCCAGCTAAGGTTGAAGCTATTATGAAGTGGGAAGAACTGAAAATAGTATCAGAAATCAGAATTTTCTTGGTTTGGTAGGATACTATAAACGATTCATCCAAGATTTTTTGAAGATTGCAGCACTATGACAAGATTGACCAGAAAAGGAGTGCCCTTTGTGTGGTCTTCAGATTGTCAGCGAAGCTTTGCAGAATTGAAGAAAAGGCTCACTACAGCACCCATATTGGAAATACCATCAGACAGTGGAGGATTTGTGTTGTATACAGATGCATCCAGAAGAGGATTGGGAGCGGTATTAATGCAACATGGAAAGGTAGTGGCATATGCATCAAGACCTGAAGCGGCATGAAGAGATTACCCCACACATGATTTAGAGTTGGCAGCAGTGATTTTTGCATTAAAATTGTGGAGGCACTACTTGTATGAAGAGAGATTTGAAATCTTTGCAGGTCATAAAGCTAAAGTATATTTTCTCATAGAAAGATTTGAATTTGAGGCAGCGTAGATGGATGGAATACTTGAAAGATTATGATTTCAGTTTAGCATATCACCCGGGTAAAGCCAATGTTGTTGCAGATGCCCTGAGCAGAAGGTAGTCTTGACCCGGATGATGATCAAAGAATGGAAATTATATGAATGTAGCAGAGAATTCATATTTGTACCAAACATCAGCAGCGAGTAGTTTAGCTAACAGTGCAGTGGAACCTTCATTATATTGGCAAATAGTAGAAGCACAGAAAACAAATGAGAATTTGGTAGACATTGTAAGAATGGAAGAGTTACACTTGATGATGACAGTGTGGTTCGACTTAAAGGTTGATTGTATGTTCTAGCATAAGCTGAGGTGAGGCAAAAGGTATAAGAGGAAGCTCATAGGTCCAGGTTATCCATTCATCCAGGCCGCACAAAAATGTATCAAGATTTGAAAAAGCACTTTTGGTGGCCGAACATAAAAAGAAATAGTAGAATTTATATCAAGATGTCTAGTATGTCAGCAGGTAAAAGTAGAGCATTAGAGGCCAGGAGGATTATTGCGGCCATTGCCTATTCCACAATGGAATGGATGACATAGCTATGGATTTTGTAGTAGGTTTACCCAGAACAACATCAGGTCACAATGAGATTTGGGTTTTTGTGGACAAATTAACTAAAGTGTGCAGATTGTTAGCTGTGAGTTGTCATGACCATGGACAGATTAGCCAGATTGTATGTTGACAGAATAGTACTGTTGCATGGAATTCCAGTGACAATTGTCTCAGATAGAGATCCCAGGTTTACATCAAGTTTCTGGAGAAGTCTACAAAGAGTAATTGGTACTGAATTGAGGTACAGCTCGGTCTCTATCATCCGCAGACAGATGGACAAATAGAGAGAACAATTCAAACCATAGAAGACATGTTGAGCTTGTTGTTTAGTATGGGGAGGTACTTGGAGCACCACTTGGGCATGGTAGAATTTGCTTATAACAATAGTTACCACGCAAGTATCAGAATGGCACCTTATGAAGCTCTATATGGAAGACCGTGCAGGACACCATTAAACTGGCATGAGTAGGTGAAAGGCAAGTCATGGGACCAGAACTGTTTCAACAGTGCTCAGAAATGGTCAAATTTATTAGGAAAAGCTTCAAACAGCCCAAAGTCGTCGAAGAGCTATGTAGATACTAGGCGCAAACCATTGCAGTTTGAAGTTGGTGACTATGTATTTCTAAATGTTTCTCCTACAAAAGTGTATTAAGGTTCAGAAAAAGAAGTAAATGGCCCGAGAAAGTGTGGTCTATTCTATATTCTAGAAAGAATTGGAGACAGCCTACATAATAGATCTCCTAGCAGACTTTACAGATGCACATGACGTGTTCCATGTTTCTATGCTGATAAAGTACATTCAAGATCCCTCCCGGGTAGTACCTACACTCGAGATGATTTGAAACCAGATATGTCAATGTCAAATTTCAGTACAAATTATAAGACAGAGAACCCAAAAGTTGAGAAACAAGAGATTGATCTAGTAAAAATCAGATGGGAAAACAGACAGGTGGAGAAGACACATGGGAATTGGCAGAGGAATGATGAAGTGTATCCATACTTGTTTGAGTAAGCTTTTAATTCTTTTAGGTGACAATACCATGTATATTTAGTTGTAAGTTATATGTTGACGTTTGTTCTTAAATTTTGAGGACGAAATTTCTTTAAGGTGATAGTAATGTAGCGTAGTATCGTTCGGACTGAGGTTTATCAGTTCTGGTGGCTAGTATGTGGCCTTCGGCTTGTGTTTGGAGTGTTCTGTAGGTTTTTTGGGCACTGTGGGCCGAGAATTTGGGCCAGGGCGCCCACTGGTTCTCTGTCTATGAACGCGATGGGGGTGAACGTCGCGTTTAGAACACAATGGTTCAGGGCGTCGCGTTCATGTTACCGTTGTTTGGGGTCGTTTGGCTGCATGCCCACCGCGTGGCGCACACAGGGCAGCCGGCTAACATCAGTGGTGAGAAGGCGATGGCCCATACCATCGCATTCTTGTCGCGACAGCTAGGTGCGTCGCGTTCTTAACTCTGTAGGGTTAAGAACTTAGGTCAGCCAAATAGAGCTCAGAAAGTTCTACTCAGCCAGAGAGGGTTTTTGCAGGTGGTTCTTGGGCAATTTGATATTTTGAGTTGGTTTCGGTGTGCTCTCGTCACGAGGATGTGGTACGGAGCGGGGGAAACGCGGAACCGTTGTTGTTCTTCTTGTACTTCATGCAGGTAGGGAGATTCCACTTGTTTCTTGTTGTAGATAGTGTGTTTAGCATGTTTAATCCATGCAATGAGTTTTTAGATGTTAGATGGTATGCTAGTATAACTATTAGACTGTTTATAAATGCTCTACACTGGTGTTTGCATGGTTTTTGTGGGGTATCCGGAGATGCAACCCCAGAGTTGGGGCTCTGTCTGTGAAGGCGACGGCCCGGGGTGTCGTGTTCAGAACGCGATAGCCCGACCCATCGCGGTCTGCTTCAGAATGCGCCGTATCGAGGCGTTGCATTCTGAAGGCGACAGAGCCCCCGTTACCTTTTGGCTTCCAAAGGCTATAAGCTTGTGCATGGTTTCATGATTATCATTGGTTTCATTTCTTATTCGTGAAGTTAATAAGCTTGCGTTGACACATGTCGAGATTGAGGAATGCCATGTTTGCTTGGTTTGTGAGTACGTGGCAAGTAGTATGACGCCTTCCATGGTTACTTCTCTAGTCGGGTACCCCAGGTTTTTGTGTAAGCCAGGCACGTTAGCGCTCGGGTTTGTCCCGATACTGTGTGTACTTTCGAGGTCTGTGTCGTCTTCCTGGACACCTCACTCTTGTGTAGAGTTGTACGTTCGACTGAGGGAAGGACGGTAGAGGGATAGTGACTTGTGAGAGTTTATTTAGTCACTTGTAGCACGCTCGTTGTTGGGGGCACGGACACCAGTAGACATACTGGGCTCCAGCTAGTCCTGTTTTCTCAGTGCCTCACTTTAGGGAGCTCGGGCCGAGTTCCTAAAGGTGCTAGGCGTGGGCCTTCGGTGGTGTGGTCGCAGGTGTGGTGTTGGTTGGTCTCCACCGTTTCTTAACCTTGTTGTGGTGCAGCAGCAGCTGGACCTTTCGTCTGTGGCTGCAAGACTGAGAGGTAGTCCTGTGTGGTTTGTCCGGGTTAGTTGCTAGTGTCACGAACAGTCTTCATGACCCGAGTGTGGCGTTACCCTACTCTAGCTCGTACATTTGAACGAAGTTTTCCGTTTATTTATTAAGGTTGATTTCTGTTAATAGTTTGAGATATTAGATATTTACAGTTTTTATATCATGTGTAGGTAGCACTATAAATTGCCTAGTATAGCTTCTTGCTTCTTTACCTTGTGAGTTTGGTTTTGTATGGCTTTTGGGGGTGTTTCCCTATTGAGCCAGTGACTTGTGAGCCTCACTCCTACTCCTTTCAGGTGAGGGAGAGCAGAGGGTCTCGTCCCTCATCTAGTTCGGAGCCACACCATAGCAGAGTTGGGTCTGCACCTCCAGTATGTTCTTTACTTTCTATTCACCTCGGGGTATGCCCCAGGTGCTGTACTACATATTGACTCTAGTTGAGGACTGGCTATATATATTTCATGTAAATATTTGTGAGATGTGGAATCTTATATATTTGAGGTGTTTCTTTTCTATTTTCACGGATATGTGAATGATATCCCTTGCAAGGCTACGACTTGTTCGCGGGAGGCGGAGTTGGGTCAAGCTCGTTATTAGTTAACGGGTTGAACGGCGAGGACCGCTATAGAAATGCTTAACATGTTTATGTCATGTCAAAAAAAATGTAAACCATCTTGTTGAGGTGATTAAGAAGAAAAGTTGAGCTCTAAAATGGTCAGGTACTTGGCTCCAAAGTGTGGAGATTTCCTAAAACATAGTAACAAGATGCACAAAAAATCCTGTCAGCATCCCAAATTTACGGGCAAACTTTCAAAATACAAATTGAAAATTTCTTGATATGTGAAGAATGCACAAATTTGGGGGTCCAAATGCTTAACATGCATATGCCATGTCAAAAGGGGAAAAAAAAAAAAAAAGATCCAAACAATCCTATTGAGGTGATATTCTAGAAAAGTTGAACTCTAAAATACTATCTATAGACTGCAAAATCTACTGTTAGACTACCAAATAGGAAACTTGGGCTCCAAATGGTGAAACTTTTCCTAAAATATAGACACAAAATGTAGAAAATCCGTTAAACATCGCAATTAACATGCCATGCCAAATAAAATTTTAAATATTTCTGGATATGTGAAGAATACACAAATTTGGGGGTCCAAATGCTAACATGCTTATGCCATGTCAAAAAAATACAAAGAGATCCAAACATGCTATTGAGGTGATTTTCTAGAAACGTTGAGCTCCAAAATACTATCTATAAGCTGCAAAATCTATTGTTAGGCTACCAAATATGAAATATAGGCTCCAAAATGTGAAACGTTTTCTAAAATACAGACACAAAATGTAGAAAAACCAGTTAACATCACAAATTAACAGGCCATGCCAAATGAAATTTTAAATATTTTTGGATATTGAAGAATACAAATTTGGGACTGAAAAATACTTAACATGCTTTGCCGTGTCAAAAAAAATAAAAGAGATCCAAACAATCTTATTGAGGTGATTTTCTAGAAAAGTTGAACTCCGAAATACTATCTATTGGCTGCAAAATCTACTGTTAGGTTACCAAATAGGAAACTTGTGCTCCAAAATGTGAAACTTTTCCTAAAATACAGACACAAAATGTAGAAAAATTCGTTAAACATCTCAAATTAACAGGCATGCCAATGAAATTTTAAATATTTTTGGATATGTGAAGAATACATAAATTTGGGACTGAAAAATGCTTAACATGCTTATGCCATGTAAAAAAAAATGGGGATCCAAATAATCCTATTGAGGTGATTTTCCAGAGAAATTGAGCTCCAAAATACTATCTATAGGCTGCAAAATCTACTGTTAGGATACTAAATATGAAACTTGGACTCCAAAATGTGAAACTTTTCCTAAAATATAGACACAAAATGTAGAAAACCCGTTGCCACATCCCAAATTAACGGGCATGCCAAATGAAATTTTAAATATTTCTGGATATGTGAAGAATGCACAAATTTGGGGGTCCAAAATGCATAACATGCTCTGTCAGTTTATAAAAAAAATGTAGATCTAAGCAATTTTATTGAGGTGAATATGAAGACAAGTTGAGCTCCAAAATGCTCAATATAGTCTGCAAAAGACTCTTGTTAGGCTACCAAATTGGCTACTTTGGCTCAAAATGTGGAGGTTTCCTAACCCCAAATTATCATGCCAGCCAAAAAAAATTTGCAAAATTCTAGATATGTGGAGAATGCATAATTTTGGGGCTGAAAAATGTTTAACATACTTAATCATGTCAAAATAAAAAAATCTAAACAATTTTTTTGAGGTGAATTTGAACATTAGTTGAGCTCCAAAATGCTCAATGTGGGATGCAAATGACTTCTGTTATGCTATAAAATAGGATAGTTGGGCTCCAAAATGTAAAACTTTCTTAACCCCAAATTAACTGGTCATGCCAAATAAATTGATAAATTTTGGATATGAGAAGAATGCACAACTTTGAGGCTGAGAAATGCTTAACATTTTTAGGTCATGTCAAAAAAAATGTAAACCATCATGTTGAGGTGATTAAGAAGAAAAGTTGAGCTCTAAAATAGTCAGGTACTTCGGCTCCAACAGTGTAGAAGTATTTCTTAAAACATGTCACAAGATGTACAAAAACCCCTGTCAGCATCCCAAATTTACGGGCAAACTTCTAAAATACAATTTGAAAAATTCTTGATATGTGAAGAATGCACAAATTTGGGGTTTAAAAATGCTTAAAAGACTATGCCATGACAAAAAAAAGATCCAAACAATCATATTAAGGTGATATTCTAGAAAAGTTGAGCTCCAAAATACTATCTATAGACTGTAAAATCTACTGTTAGGCTACCAAATAGAAAACTTGGCTCCAAAATGTGAAACTTTTCCTAAAATACAGACACAAAATGTAGAAAAATCTATAAACATCCCAAATTAACAAGCCTTGCCAAATGAAATTTTAAATATTTCTGGATATGTGAAGAATGCACAAATTTGGGGGTCTAAAAGGCTTAACACGCTTATGCCATGTCAAAAAAATAAAAAGGGGATCTAAACAATCCTATTGAGGTGATTTTCCAGAAACGTTGAGCTCCAAAATACTATCTATAAGCTGCAAAATTTAATGTTAGGCTACTAAATATGAAACTTGGACTCCAAAATGTGAAATGTTTTCTAAAATACAAACACAAAATGTACAAAAACTTGTTAAATATCCCAAATTAACGTGCCATGCCAAATGAAAGTTTAAATATTTCTTGATATGTGATGAATGCACAAATTTGGGGGTCCAAAATATTTAACATGCTCTGTCAAATTTATAAAAAAAAAACACATATCTAAGTAATTTTGTTGAGGTTAATATGAAGACAAGTTGAGCTCCAAAATGCTCAATATAGTCTGCAAAAGACTCCTGTTAGGCTACTAATTAGCTACTTGGACTCAAAATGTGGAGGTTTCCTAACCCCAAATTAACATGCTAGCCAAAATAATTTTGAGAAATTCTGAATATGTGAAGAATGTACAAATTGGGACTAAAAAATCTTTAACATGCTTATATCATGTCAAAATAAAAAAATCTAAACAGTTTTGTTGAGGTGAATTTGAACATAAGTTGAACTCCAAAATGCTCAATGTGGGCAGCAAATGACTCTTGTTATGCTATAAAATAGGATAGTAGGGCTCTAAAATATGAAGCTTTCTTAACCCCAATTAACGGGTCATGCCAAATAAATTGATAAACTTTGGATATGTGAAGAAAGCATAAATTTGAGGCTGAGAAATGCTTAACATGTTTATGTCATGTCAAAAAAAAAAGGTAAACCATCCTGTTGAGGTGATTAAGAAGAAAAGTTGAGCTCTAAAATGGTCTGATACTTGGGCACCAAAGTGTAGAGATTTCCTAAAACATAGTCACAAGATGTACAAAAACCCCGGTAAGCATCCCAAATTAACATGCCAACAAAAAAAATTGAAAACTTCTTGATATGTGAAGAATGCATAAATTGGGGCTAAAAAATGCTTAACATACTTATGCCATGTCAAAAAAAAGGGGGGGGATCCAAACAATCCTATGGAGATGTTATTCTAGAAAAGTTGAGCTCCAAAATATTATCTATAGGCTACAAAATCTATTGTTAGGCTACCAAATAGGAAACTTGGGATCCAAAATGTAAAACTTTTCCTAAAATATGGACACAAAATGTAGATAAACTTGTTAAACATTCTAAATTAATGGGTTATGCCAAATGAAATTTTAATATTTCTGGATATGTGAAGAATGCACAAATTTAGGGCTGAAAAATGTTTAACATGCTCATGACATGTCAAAAAACAAAAAGGGATCCAAACAATCCTATTGAGGTGATATTCTAGAAAAATTGAGCTCCAAAATACTATCTATAGGCTACAAAAACTATTGTTAGGCTACCAAATAAGAAACTTGGGCTCTAAAATGTGAAACTTTTCCTAAAATATAGATAAAAATGTAGAAAAACCCGTTAAACATCCCAAAGTAATGGGTCATGCCAAATGAAAATTTTCAATATTTCTGGATATGTGAAGAATGCACAAATTTGGGGCTAAAAAATGCTTAACATGCTTACGCCATATAAAAAAAAAGGATCCAAACAATCCTATTGAGATGCTATTCTAGAAAAGTTGAGCTCCAAAATAATATCTATAGGCTGTATAATCTACTGTTAGGCTACCAAATAGGAAACTTTGGCTCTAAAATGTCAAACTTTTCCTAAAATATAGACACAAATGTAGAAAAACCCGTTAAACATCCCAAATTAACGGGCCATGTCAAATAAAATTTTAAATATTTCTGGATATGTGAAGAATGCACAAATTTGGAGGTCCAAAATGCTTAACATGCTCTGTCAAGTTTATAAAAAAACATAGATCTAAGCAATTTTGTTGAGATGAATATGAAGATAAGTTGAACTCCAAAATGCTCAATATAGTCTGCAGAAGACTCCTATTAGGCTACCAAATTGGCTACTTTGGCACAAAATGTGGAGGTTTCCTAACCCCAAATTAACATGCTAGCCAAAAACATTTTTGATAAATTCTGGATATGTGAAGAATGTACAACTTTGGGCCTGAAAAGTGTTTAACATGCTTATATCATGTCAAAATACAAAAATCTAAACAATTTTGTTGAGGTGAATTTGAACATAAGTTGAGCTCCAAAATACTCAATGTGTGCTGCAAATGACTTCTGTTATGCTATGAAATAGGATAGTTGGGCTCCAAAATGTGAAACTTTCTTAACCCCAAATTAACGGGTCATGCCAAATAAATTGATAAATTTTAGATATGAGAATAATGCACAAATTTGAGGCTGAGAAATGCTTAACATGTTTATGTCATGTCAAAAAAAAAAGGTAAACCATCCTGTTGAGGTGATTAAGAAGAAAAGTAGAGCTCTAAAATGGTCAGATACTTGGGCTCCGAAGTGTGGAGATTTCCTAAAACACAGTCACAAGATGCACAAAAACCCCCATAAACATCCCAAATTAACGGACAAACTTCTAAAATACAATTTGAAAAATTCTTGATATGTGAAGAATGCACAAATTTGGGGCTGAAAAATGATTAACATGCCTATGTCATGTCAAAAAAAAAAAAGAGATCCAAACAATTCTATTGAGGTGAGATTCCAGAAACGTTGAGCTCCAAAATATTATCTATAGGCTGCAAAATCTACTGTCAAGCTACCAAATAAGAAACTTGAGCTCCAAAATGTGAAACGTTTACTAAAATACAGACACAAATGTAGAAAAATCCATTAAACTTCCCAAATTAACAGGCCATGTCAAATAAAATTTTAAATATTTCTGAATATGTGAAGAATGTACAAATTTAGGGGTCCAAAATGCTTAACATGCTTATGTCATGTCAAACAAATGAAAAAGGGATCCAAACAATCCTATTAAGGTGATTTTCTAGAAACGTTGAGCTCCAAAATACTATCTATAGACTGCAAAATCTACTGTTATGCTGCCAAATATGAAACTTGGGCTCCAAAATGTGAAAGTTTTTCTAAAATACAGACACAAAATGTAGAAAAACGTGTTAAACATCCCAAATTAACAGTCCATGCCAAATGAAGTTTTAAATATTTCTGGATATGTGAAGAATACACAAATTTGGGGGTCCAAAATGTTTAACATGCTCTGTCAAGTTTATAATAAAAAAATATAGATCTAAGTAATTTTGTTGATGTGAATATGAAGACAAGTTGAGTTGCAAAATGCTTAATATAGTCTGTCAAAATGCTCAATATAGTCTGCAAAAGACTCCTGTTAGGCTACCAAATTAGCTACTTGGGCTCAAAATGTGGAGGTTTTCTAACCCCAAATTAATATGCCAGCCAAAATTTTTTGAGAAATTCTAAATATATAAAGAATGCACAAATTTGGTGCTGAAAAATGTTTAATATGCTTATATCATGTCAAAATAAAAAAATCTAAACAATTTTGTTGAGATGAATTTCAATATAAGTTGAGCTCCAAAATGCTCAATGTGGGCTACAAATGACTCCTGTTATGCTATGAAATAGGATAGTTGGGCTCCAAAATGTGAAGCTTTCTTAACCCCAAATTAACGGGTCATGCCAAATAAATTGATAAATTCTGGATATGTGAAGAATACAATTTGAGGCTGAGAAATGCTTAACATGTTTATGTCATGTCAAAAAAAAATGTAAATCATTATATTGAGGTGATAAGAAGAAAAGTTGAGCTCTAAAATGGTCAGGTACTTGGGCACCAAAGTGTGGAGATTTCCTAAAACATAGTCACAAGATGTACAAAAACCCCCGTAAGCATCCCAAATTAACATGCTAGCCAAAAAAAAAAATGAAAAATTCTTGATATGTGAAGAATGCACAAATTGGGGCTAAAAAATGCTTAACATGTTTATGCCATGTCAAGAAAAAAAAAGGATCCAAACAATCCTATTGAGATGATATTCTAGAAACGTTGAGTTCCAAAATATTATCTATAGGCTGCAAAATCTACTGTTAGGCTACCAAATAGGAAACTTTGGCTCCAAAATGTGAAACTTTTCCTAAAATACAAACACAAAATGTAGAAAAACTTGTTAAACATCCCAAATTAATGAGCCATGCCAAATGAAATTTTAAATATTTTTGGATATGTGAAGAATGCACAAATTTGGGGCTAAAAAATGCTTAACATGCTTATGTCATGTTAAAAAAAAGGGATCCAAACAATCCTATTGAGGTGATATTCTAGAAAAGTTGAGCTCTAAAATACTATCTACAGGCTGCAAAATCTACTAGTAGACTACCAAATAGGATACTTGGGCTCCAAAATGTGAAACTTTTCCTAAAGTATAGATACAAAATGTAGAAAGATTCGTTAAACATCTCAAATTAACGGGCTATGTCAAATAAAATTTTAAATATTTCTGAATATGTGAAGAATGTACAAATTTAGGGGTCCAAAATGCTTAACATGCTTATGTCATGTCAAACAAATGAAAAAGGGATCCAAACAATCCTATTAAGGTGATTTTCTAGAAACGTTGAGCTCCAAAATACTATCTATAGACTGCAAAATCTACTGTTATGCTGCCAAATATGAAACTTGGGCTCCAAAATGTGAAAGTTTTTCTAAAATACAGACACAAAATGTAGAAAAACGTGTTAAACATCCCAAATTAACAGTCCATGCCAAATGAAGTTTTAAATATTTCTGGATATGTGAAGAATACACAAATTTGGGGGTCCAAAATGTTTAACATGCTCTGTCAAGTTTATAATAAAAAAATATAGATCTAAGTAATTTTGTTGATGTGAATATGAAGACAAGTTGAGTTGCAAAATGCTTAATATAGTCTGTCAAAATGCTCAATATAGTCTGCAAAAGACTCCTGTTAGGCTACCAAATTAGCTACTTGGGCTCAAAATGTGGAGGTTTTCTAACCCCAAATTAATATGCCAGCCAAAATTTTTTGAGAAATTCTAAATATATAAAGAATGCACAAATTTGGTGCTGAAAAATGTTTAATATGCTTATATCATGTCAAAATAAAAAAATCTAAACAATTTTGTTGAGATGAATTTCAATATAAGTTGAGCTCCAAAATGCTCAATGTGGGCTACAAATGACTCCTGTTATGCTATGAAATAGGATAGTTGGGCTCCAAAATGTGAAGCTTTCTTAACCCCAAATTAACGGGTCATGCCAATAAATTGATAAATTCTGGATATGTGAAGAATACAATTTGAGGCTGAGAAATGCTTAACATGTTTATGTCATGTCAAAAAAAAATGTAAATCATTATATTGAGGTGATTAAGAAGAAAAGTTGAGCTCTAAAATGGTCAGGTACTTGGGCACCAAAGTGTGGAGATTTCCTAAAACATAGTCACAAGATGTACAAAAACCCCCGTAAGCATCCCAAATTAACATGCTAGCCAAAAAAAAAAATGAAAAATTCTTGATATGTGAAGAATGCACAAATTTGGGGCTAAAAAATGCTTAACATGTTTATGCCATGTCAAGAAAAAAAAAGGATCCAAACAATCCTATTGAGATGATATTCTAGAAACGTTGAGTTCCAAAATATTATCTATAGGCTGCAAAATCTACTGTTAGGCTACCAAATAGGAAACTTTGGCTCCAAAATGTGAAACTTTTCCTAAAATACAAACACAAAATGTAGAAAAACTTGTTAAACATCCCAAATTAATGAGCCATGCCAAATGAAATTTTAAATATTTTTGGATATGTGAAGAATGCACAAATTTGGGGCTAAAAAATGCTTAACATGCTTATGTCATGTTAAAAAAAAGGGATCCAAACAATCCTATTGAGGTGATATTCTAGAAAAGTTGAGCTCTAAAATACTATCTACAGGCTGCAAAATCTACTAGTAGACTACCAAATAGGATACTTGGGCTCCAAAATGTGAAACTTTTCCTAAAGTATAGATACAAAATGTAGAAAGATTCGTTAAACATCTCAAATTAACGGGCTATGTCAAATAAAATTTTAAATATTTCTAGATATATGAAGAATGCATAAATTTGGGGCTGATAAATGTTTAACATGCTTATGCCATGTCAAAAAAAATTAAAAGGGATCCAAACAATCCTATTAAGGTGATTTTCTAGAAAAGTTGAACTCTCAAATACTATCTATTGACTGCAAAATCTACTATTAGGCTACTAAATAGGAAACATGGGCTCCAAAATGTGAAACTTTTCCTAAAATATAGACACAAAATGTAGAAAAATCCATTAAACATCTTAAATTAACAGGCCATGCCAAATGAAATTTTAAATACTTTTGGATATGTGAAGGATGCACAAATTTGGGGTTGAAAAATGCTTAACATGCTTATGCCATGTAAAAGAAAAATGGGAATCCAAACAATCCTATTGAGGTGATTTTCTAGAAAAGTTGAGTTTCAAAATACTATCTGTAGGCTGCAAAATCTACTGTTAGGCTACCAAATAGGAAACTTGGGCTCCAAAATGTGAAACTTTTCCTAAAATACAGACACAAAATGTATAAAAACCCGTTAAACATCCCAAATTAACGGGCCATGCCAAATGAAATTTTAAATATTTCTGGATATGTGACGAATGCACAAATTTGGGGGTCCAAAATGCTTAACATGCTCTGTCAAGTCAAAAAAAATAGATCTAAACAATTTTGTTGAGATGAATATGAAGGCAAGTTGAGCTCCAAAATGCTCAATGTAGGCTGCAATAGACTCATGTTAGGCTACCAAATAGGGTATCTGGGCTCCAAAATGTGGATCTTTCTTAAGCATCCCAAATTAACATGTGAAGAATGCACAAATTGGGGCTTAGAAATGGTTAACATGGTCATGTCATGTCAAAAAAAAAAGATCTAAACAATATTATTCAGATGATTTTGAAGAAAAGTTGAGCTTGGGCCTAAAATTGTGGAGCTTTTCCAATTTTCCAAAAATACACACACAAGATGTACACCAAAATACTCATATTAGGCTACAAATAGTGTTTTTGGGCTCTAATAGTTGGAGATTTCTTAAAATGCAGACAGAAAATGAACATAAACTCCCTAAACATCCAAAGTATGGGTCATGAAAATAATTAAAAATATATGGAAATGTGAAGAACGCACAGATTTGGCTTTCCATAATGCTTACCATGAGCTCTAGAATGCTCATATTAGGCTCCAAGTTTTGTGATAGCTATAGCGAGAGTGGGATTTCGAAAACACAAATCTTGAGAGAGAAGCCAAAAAACTAGGGTTCCATTAATTTTAATTCAAAAATATAGTGTGAGATATATCCGCACCATTCTTTTTTCTCTGAGCCCCAGAAGCTTTTCTCTGTGTACTTTCAGACTTCGCCCCTTCGTCTGATGAAGTTGATGGCACAGTGTCGGCCTCCTCCATTATTTTTGCCGGAAGGACTAATGGTGCGGCTTCACCGGAAGCTTGAATCTTTGAGCGTGTCTGTCTTCTCGGGATCTTCTTTGACTGCATGCTGGAACTCCGCATTGCAAAACGCATTGGTTTCCTCCTTCCTTTTTTCCCCTCTTCCTCTGTGTAGGTGGATGTTCGCACAGGTTTCTTCCTACCCAGTTTCACAGTTGAGGAAGGATCAGATCATCCGGGAAAGAGGTGAGGGGGGCATACGCGGAAAAGAGGTGAGGGGGGTATTTTGGAAAGCATGGGTTTGATTTGGATTTGACCTAGGTTATCATGATTTTGGCGTCACGTCACGCAGCGGAGGGGGGTGGCGAAGCACTCGCGTGGCACGGGGGGAAGCTGACGCGGCACGGTGCATGGGCCCCGATGAGGTGGACAAATGGGAGAGCTCAAGTGCATCTTTACGTGGCTAAACTGCACTTTCGGCAATGTAGTAAGCCTTTCCCTTTCTTATTTGATTGGTTCCTCATGGACATTGTGAGCACTCTACAGAGTGGTGATGAGCACGTATGCTTTTAGACATTAGAGGGGTTTCACCAAAGATCTGTAAGTCCAAGATGTGAATATAGAAGTAGGAAGCAAGTCTAGAAGTTCCTCTAATATATGTTAGGTGTAGACAGAAAAAGGGATGAGAGTTTAACTACATGTGATTTTTCCTAGGGCAACTGTTAGATCACAAAAACTTGGAACACAACTTCAAGATTAAATTGGATATTTTAAGCACCACCAGAAACTGCTCTATGACTGCTAGCGCCATTAGTAGCCATTGACCTTAGGGATATTTGCAGTAGCAGTAGCAGCATTGTCGTTAGCCTTCCTGGCGTAGTATCTCTAGTATATGGGATCGAATATTGCTAATAACAAAACCGCAGGGAGAAGAGAAGGGAAAAGGGGGGAAGGAGGGATGAAGAGGTGGCACACGCTAGGGGATGAAGAGAGAGAGAGAGAGAGAGAGAGGTTTACTGGTGATGAAGGGTTGTCGACGGCATCGACTGGAAGCTAGACGACAGAGATGGTCAAATGGGTGACAATGACGGCGGGAGGCACTGGCGATGACGGGAACAGGCGGCAACAATGGTATAGCATGCAGCGGCATCCTCGGCGATGGCGACGGCAGCAGGCGGCGGCGATGGTAGCACACAGTGGTGTCCTCGGCGACGGTAATGACAGCAGGCGACGGCATCCTCAACCATGGCCACGGCAGCAGGTGGCAGCATCCTCAGTAGCGATGGTAGCTTTCGTAAGAGAGGAAGGCCTCCTCTGCGGTTTCTGTGGGAGTGTGGGAGCGTCTGGTGCGAGAGTGAATGGGGGTGGGGAAAAGTTAGGGCCTCAACGACCGATCTGCGACCGCTAATAATCAGTCGCTAATTAGTCTCAAATCTGAGACCAATTAGCGACTGAATTAATTTCGATCATTAATGTTAGCGACCAAACTCCATTCGGTCGCTAATTGGTCTCAGATTTGAGACTGATCCTATCAGTCGCTATTCAGTTGCTGATTGAGACCGAATAGAGGCCGATTGATTCGATCGTAAAGTCGGTCTCTATAATCGCTTTTCTTGTAGTGTGAGTCTAACGGCTTCTTTCTTGTGCCTACTGGCTACTTGGAATGGAGGAAGATGTTCCAGCTGGTGCATGCTTCCAAGGATGCCAACAGCAGGTCCAAGATGTTGACTATGAGTAGAAGTGGACCTGCAGACATTAAATGAAAGGCAGATGTTTAGACTCGAGAAGTCTTTTGTCAGATGGCCCTTACCTCTTTTGCCTCCTGTCCATATTTCCTGCTAATAGCTAAAAATAGTAGGTAGATGCTTTTCTTTCTTGCAGGAAGGAAGAGATCCTATGAGACAGGAAAAAAGATCTTCAGTTAGAGAAATAATAGGTTAAACATATGAAGTACATTTGAAATTTCATTTGGGCGCCAAAGACATTTTGAAAGATTTGAAAGTCAATCGGTGTAAGTCATAACAACAATCGATATGAGACAGATAATTGATGTGCAATCGATGTGCTGAAAGTTAGTTGATGTTTAAAGGCAATCAATGTTGCTCGAAGGCAATCGTTGTTTAAAAGACAATTGATATTTAAGTGGAGCAATCGATGTTTCAGAAGCAATCGATGTTATAAATATAATCGATGTTTAAGACAATCGATGTTCTAATGCAATCGATGTTTTCAAATGCAATCGATGTTTTAGAAGCAATCGATATTATAAGGCAATCGATGTTTTAAGAAGCAATCGATGTTTAACTAAAACATTCTTGAAGTGCAATCACTATAACATGTAAAACAGTAATCGACGTGCTATTCTAACAGTAATCGATGGAACCTTTGTTCTCCAATCGATGTGGCACTTAGTCAATAATTGTCACTTAGTCATAATTGATATGCATTGAACAACAACCGATTTAGCTTTCCAGTGCAAATCATGAAACGATAGTGCCATAATTTATTATATTTATAAGTAAAACATGATATTAAATATATTCATGATATTTAAGTTAATCATGAGTTTTGTTGTCACCAAAATGAAAGGATAAAATATAAGAGTGGTTCAGCATTTATAAAAGAGGAGTAGAATATTTTAGATTTTTCCTCAGTAGACTTGGTCATGAGTGTCAAATGTGCTTCTTCTTCATCAATGGATGATCTAAGGTTGTATTATCTTCATCGTCCCGTGCATCCTCCATTACCTACTTCTTCTTTATAACTCTTTTGCTTTCGTGTTCCTTCTTTTCTTTCTTCTTATCGTCACCCTTCTTTAGATCTGGGCAGTTTGTTTAAAGATGCCCAGCTTGTCATACTCATAGCATGTGACCCTAATTCTACTTGAGCCTTCACTTCTAAATTTCCTCCTAGATTGAGTGAACCCTTCTTTCTTTGGAGGATTCTTTGCAGTCTTCTAGAGATCATTACAACTTTTCTTTTTTCAGTTTTATTGTTTTCACTCATGTTGGATTCATCCTCATTTCTTGTAGCCTTGAGGGCATTAGTTCTTCGTTGATTGCAACTGTCATCATTCTTTTGGAGGTAAAATTTATGAGCTATAAGTGATCCTACCAATTCTTTGACTATAAGTTTCTTTAAGTTGTTGATTTTTTCTATGGTTGTTGCCTTTGGTGTTCAACTCAAGGTAGAGACTTGAGAATTTTTCTTACAATATCATAAGATGTTAGTGTCTTACCTAGGCTAACCAAGTTGTTGGTGTTGTTTGTCAGTCTCTTGTACATGACTAAAATTGTTTCTCCCACACTTATCTAGAATTTCTCATATTGTGTCATGAGGATGTCGACTTTTGTTTCTTTGACTTTGCTTGTTCCTTTGTATATTAGCTCCAACTTCTTTCACATGTCTTTAGCATTCTTGAAAGCTGAGATGCGGTTGAACTCCTTCCTTAATAACACCGAGCATAGGATATTCATGGCTTTGCCATTGAGAGTTAATAAAGCTTTGTCATATACAATTTATTCAGTGCTAGAAGATTTTGTGACTCGATCACCTTCCTCAACTATGCTCTATATGTTGAGTGACTAACTTCTAATGAAAAGCTTCTATGAGTTTTCCAACAAGGATAGTTCAATCCACCAAACAATGGAGGGTGGTTAATAGAATGACCTTCATTGGATTCCATAGTTTGAACTTCACTTCTCGGATCATTAGATCCTTAAAAGAATATGAGGACGTGGCTCTGATACCACTTGTTGGCCACATTATGGACATCCAGAGAGGGGGTGAATGGGTCTCTATTCCTCTAGATGTAAAAATGAAGTAATAAAACACAGAAAAATTCTAACTAAAGGAGAAAAGCAGAGATACAATTGCATAAAGTATGCAAGGAATTTTATACTAGTTCAGATTTGAGAACATCAGATTTGTACATCTAGTACTAAGGAGAAATACATCCATAAACTTTTACTAACAACCTCAACTAGACAACCTACTTACTGCACAATTTGTAGCTAAGGCTTCCTCCTATGGAGGGAACAACGCCTGACCTCATCGGTCCTCCTCTCAACAAAGACAACAACTATCTATGCCGCACACATAGGCCTACCTCTCACTAAAAGGCAAATGTGACTGGCCATGCCAATCTTCCTCTCAACAGAGGGCAACAAGGGAACATAGCCCACTACATCCAAAGAAGTTTGCTACAAATGTCTTCTTAGAAAGACGAAGGGCTACAATGAAAGCTTGAATAGCCCACAGATCAATAGAGAAAGATGAGAGAGTTAATCCTTGCTATCAATGAATGGCTTAGAGATTTCATTGATGAAGAAACATGGATGCCTTTTCAAATGTAGCATGTAAGAACTACTCTCAGATATGCTCAGAGTGGGGACTTTCTGGTGAAGGAATGTTGGCTTAGTCTGTTCTTATTTTCTTTTGTGGCTCTCAGAGATGAAGCTCTTTATTCCTTTTTTTTTTGCTTAGTTCTTCATGCCTTCAATCTTTGTCCTGGTCATGTATTTATAGATGCTTTGAAAATCTTGACCCTTGTAAGGTGTGACTAGTTCCTTCCTTTAGTCCCTTGTAGGGCTTGTCTCCTTGTGGCTTCTATTGATCATTTAGAATCTGATAGTGTTGCGTTCGTCGAACAAGCATTTAATATCTTTTAGCTTTTGAAACTCAAGCAGCCTTGGCTGGACCTTTTCTCCTTTTCCTGCAATATTCAGTTCAAGGCCAAGAATAGATTTACTAAAAGCAAGTTTATGTTCCCGTTATAGTCTATTAACATAAAGACAATTGACCAGTAAAGCAAACATGAAAAGAACTCTTGTAGTATTTCGATGAAAATTGTTCATATAGCCTTATTGAGTACAAGATCCACATATGTTTTGGGCAAACATGCTTTTCTATTCAAAAAGTTTTGATTGTATACTCAAGCAATGGTTAGTTCTAAGATATCTTTCAGAATATTTGTCCATTTGAAAAGATATGATATGCAAAGGGTTTGTTCTTTTTGTGCATTACTTTTTTATATTCTGAGTATGAAGAAAAGATTCTCATAAAATGGACTCGTTATTATTGCATTATGGTATGACAAGTAAGGATATGAAGATGTTATTTTGGAGCATCTTTTGAATAGTTTGTGTTTCATAGAGTCACTTGAAACAATCCGTATTTGGACCTAGTTTGATCGTAGGTTTTATTTGAAAAATCGATCTTTAATAGACTTCGACTATATAATCGATTCAAGAAAACAATTGATTTATTTAGTAAGATCCTGTAAAAACCTGATTGATTCGTTGGGAAGAATCGACATCTCCTATGGATGTAGTCAATTCTCAAAGAAAACTAATCAATTTATTTAGTAGAGACTATTTTCACATCCTACTGGCATAATCGATTTTCAAAGAAAACCAATCAATTACATTAGTAGGGAACATGGTACTTAATCAATTAAGTGAAAACTCATGAAGATGTAGTCGATTAGGTCAGTATAGAAGTACTCTAGGACTTAGAATTTTTCATGATACAATGGTATACATGAGCTCTCTTTTGAGCAAGCCACTAATTGATTTACTAGAAGTATTCTTGTCAGAAGCTCTGAATGATATAATGAATAAATCAATGCACATCCGAGAAACTTATTCAAATAAAATTTTGATTCACATGAATAGTTAATGCATTGATTGATGTTTGTCAATATTGATGAACTGTTTTGTGGTCTTGTAAATCACATAAGATAAATATGTAAGGAGTGATGCAACCTACAACATAAATGACTTAGTCTACATTTAGCGAAAACAAATTGATTAATGATAATGCTGAATCACAGAGGATATAATCGATTATCAAGATAGTCTGTGAGAAACAAAATTGATTATTCTCATCGTGAGCAAAACACAAATACTTGGAAAATAATTGATTTGAGTTGGTGAGGACATCAGAGAGAAGATAATTGACTGTCGAGAAGACATTGAGAAGCTTAATTAATTTTTCTTACTATGAGGACTTAGGTAATTTTAAAAATGGGAAGCAAAACTTGTTGGCCTACAATAGCACAATTAGAGTCATTTAGAGGGGGGACAAATAGGGTGATACAGAAATCTAAATGCAAATTAAACATTTTAAACTTTGGTTAGTGAATAAAATCATGTGTAATAAAGATTAAAAGCACAGAATCAATCACATACAAAGAACTTAAGAAATTTATCCTAGTTTGACACTTCCCAAATGGAAGTCCTACTTCTAGTGTAATGCCCCTCTTAGACCCAGTACAGTTACACCAACTCACATTGGATCTAGTAGAGGTATTACAGTGGAACGAATCCAACAATTTCAATACAGGTTGAAATATACACAAATAACTATTCAATTCCAATGATAATTAACAGACCACGGAATTAAACACTTGCAATCAGCATTTTATTCAAAAGCAAATCTAATGCATAATAGATAACAATAGTCCAAAGTTTATTACAATCCAAAGATCAGATGCATAAAGGAATTACATAAGATTCTCACATACAAATTTCACTCAAAAACCCTCTATATCAACTAAGTCTCCACGTCCTCCCGCTCTGAGTCAGTCTGCACTAACTCCTCCGTATCCTGTGGCTCTCCTGAAAAGTTAAGCAAGTATGAGTCTACAAGACCCAGCAAATCACATGGAAGACAGTTCAAGATATTAACAGTATATTAATTTTAAAACATGGTAGTATATTAGCACTCCATTCATTGATATCATATACTTTTCTTACTATAGTTCTATGTCCATTAACAATTACTCATTTCATAGTGATACTAACTATTAAAGAAATAAAACTGTTTCTCATGTAACATGGAATTACTTATTCATGGAATCTATTCTTTTACATAAAAATTTTCATGTAGTAATATTAAATATCAGCATGTAACATGAATTTCTTTGAACAAGTTCACATGTAGGAATGTGAGCATATAACATGTAGTATGTAGCATGTAGAACAAATAGACATGTAACTTGTAGCATGTAACATGTAGCATGTAAAACAGGTAGACATGTAACTTGTAGCATGTAACATGTAGTCATTTTCATATAGTTGCCAAGACATAGCCCACACTAAATTAGAGATCAGTAGTCATTTATCATTCACTTATCACCTAGGCAATGCGGTGATGAAGTCATGGTATTTGCGCAAAACCGGGGAAAGTCCTTCCCACCTTGACCAGTAGAACAAGTCTACCTCTAGGATTTCAATCCGTTGCCCACGGATTCATTTCTTTACATGTAGGTGAACCATTACCATAGGGGCATCTACGGTGTAGTTCCTTGTAGGAATCTCTAAGATAGCAATGTCTTATTGGCATCATTGTTATAATGCATACACTAACATATATAATAGATAGTGACATTTCATTTCATACTAATTAACATGAGTTAATGCAATATTTCAAAGTACAACACTTTCAGTTCTGAAATCCTATTTACTGTACAACAGATTTCTATCATGATACAAATTTTCATTCTTGCATTTTCATTCATTTTTATTCAATTTTATGTGTAATATATGGTTCAAAAATTTATAACAGAACGTACACATGTCTGAAAATTCTGAAATTTTAACAGAAATTCGAAATCAGTAATCACAATACACATGCCAAATTTCATAATTTTCTGATTTCTGCAACTATTTTTCATGAAATTAACTCTATTAAATCAACTAATTAACATGGTTTAATATTGAGAAAAGCTCACAATTTTCACATGAAAAGACACATCATATCTATTGCAGTAATCTAAACATCAATTAACATGCTTTCTTTTACATCATTGCACTTATCTTATACAATTTAAACCTTCATTATTGTCATGTAATATACATGTTCATCAATTCATATGTATATATATATATAGAACCTGCACATTACAGAAATAAACAGTCCATAACATTATCATACTCTAATATTACATGGCTGAAACGCATACATTCATAATTTATGCATTTAAGACCCATTCACTCGAATTTCTGGAAATATACAATTCTGGTAAACTTGACGTCAATGGTAAGATGTTTACTATAATCGATATCCATATACGTTGTCGTTAAGTAATTATAGGCGGCGGCACATAGCGCCGTTAACACAGACCGACGGCGGCACATAGCGCCGTTAACACATATAAAAAGACAGAAAATACATATATATTTCGGGATGAACTAGACGGCAATCGATATTGCCGTTTACATAATATAGGCGGCAATACCCTTGACGTCGAGTTCTAAGACACAGAAAACATAGAAACCTGCATGAAATGACAACGTTTCTAACCCTTCCCGTAGGTTGTTTACATGCTTTAAAAATACGGAAAAATGTTAAATACTTAGTATATCATATCCTAAACTAAATCCCCCATGTAACTTGCCTCAATCCCTCCTAATGGAGTGTCGAATCCGAGCTCGAAGAAGCCCGTCTCGCCAGGGAGACAGTTCTTTCCTCCGTCTTCAAGCAGTCCGAAACCTCCTCCGATGAAGTTCCTCCGCCTGGATGAGCTTTTGGTACGTAGTCCTATGATTCTCCTCGGTGTAGATGCCTTCAATCCGCACGAACAAGCACCAGATCGTTCTGCAAATCCCTTCCTCGGCCCTCTTTCTCTCTTCCAGAACTAAGGCAAAAACCCTCTTTCTTCCTGCGAGATCTGGTCTTATAAAGACCTCTCAAGCAAAAGCCAAACCCAACCCTAACCCTCGGATCTAAACGCCTCGGATCAGCTCATTAAAGCCTTCCCGAAACGGCCGTTTTCCTTGATCCGGAACGGAAAGCTCAAAAATAGGTAAGTCGACTTAACGTCAATACATGTTGTCGTTTATCCCAGATATAAACGTCCATCGTTGATGTCGTTTACATTCTTGCCCATAATTAAAATAATTCAGAAAATATTAAACGTCAATACCTATCGTCGTTAATATCCTATAAACGGCATGGGATGTTGCCGTTTACAAGCTTTAACGTCCAATGATCTTGACGCCTAGTTCTACACAGAACAGAAATCATTTATGCAGAAATAAACACACAATGAACAGAATACATTCAAAGAAATTCTAGGGTACTACATCCTCTCTCCCTTAAAATAATCTTCGTCCTCGAAGATTGAGTTAAGTTACTCACCGAACAAGGACGGATAAAGCTTCTTCATTCTTTCTTCAAGCTCCCACGTTGCCTCTTCACGTGAGAAGTTCCTCCATAGAATCTTCACAAATGGAATGGATTTTGATCTTAATTCTTGCACCTTCCTGTCTAAAATCTCCACAGGTTGCTCAGTATAAGACAAATCTGGCTGCAACTGAATCGGCTCATAACTGATCATATGGGCCGGATCTCTAACATACTGCCTCAACATGGAAACATGAAATACTGGATGCACCGCTGCTAAAGATGGTGGCAAAGCTAACTGGTATGCCACATTCCCGATCTTCTTCAGAATTTCAAAGGGTCCAATGAATCTCGGATTCAGCTTACCCCTCTTTCCGAATCTTACTACACCTCTGGTTGGCGAAACCTTAAGGAAAACATGGTCTCCAACCTTGAATGCCAAATCCTTTCTTCTTGCATCTGCATAACTCTTTTGACGATCCTGAGCCGCTTTTATTTTCTGCACAATCATCTGAATCTTTGCTGAAGTTTCTTGTACTACTTCAGGTCCAACCAGATGTCGATCTCCTGACTCCTCCCAACACAATGGGGATCTACAGGGTCTTCCGTACAAAGCTTCAAAAGGTGCCATACCTATGCTCGAATGGAAACTGTTATTATAAGCAAATTCCACAAGAGATAGATGGCGCTCCCAATCCCCTTTCCATTCTAAAACACAAGCTCGAAGCATATCTTCCAACGTCTGAATAGTCCTCTCGGACTGTCCATCTGTTTGCGGATGAAATGCCGAACTCAACTTCAACTGACTGCCAAAAGCCTGCTGCAAACTCTGCCAAAACCTGGAAGTGAATCTCGGATCACGATCTGAGATAACCGACTTCGGAATCCCATGCAGCTTCACAATATTATCAATGTACAGCCTGGCCAAGCTCTCAACAGACTGCTTCTTCTTCATGGCAAGGAAGTGAGCACTCTTCGAAAATCTATCAACGATCACCCAAATGGAATCATTTCCTCTAGCCGATCTAGGTAATCCGGATACAAAGTCCATGGTCACTTGCTCCCACTTCCACTGAGGGATATCTAGCCTCTGCATCAAACTGAAGGTCGCTGACGCTCTGCCTTCACCTGCTGACAAATCAGACACTTTGCCACAACATCAGCCACATCTCGCTTCATGCCAGACCACCAGAAAGAACGCTTCAGATCCTTATACATCTTCCCACTGCCTGGATGAATAGAGAACTGGGATTTATGAGCCTCCTCTAAAATTTCCTTTCTCAGATCAACATTATTAGGGACACAACTCTAAAATTCAACCGAATTACATCATCTTCATCTCTGGTAACTCCACTCTTTCCAACCAACTCCTGCAACAACGGATCATCTTTCTGCAACGCAATGACCCGATCAAGAATAGATGATCTCAAAGACAACTGTGCCATGAACGATTTACACAATTGAGGTTCTAGGACAGCTAAAGAACTTGAAACGTCATCTAGCATCTTCCAGTCTTGCCTCATCATCTGTCTTTTCCTGCTCAACGCATCTACCACTACATTGGTCTTTCCTGGATGGTAAGACAGATCAAAATCATAGTCCTTCATGAATTCTATCCACCTCCGCTGCCTCAGATTCAACTCCTTCTGCGAGAACAGGTATTTGAGACTCTTGTGGTCTGAGAAGAGCTCAAATCTAACTCCATATAGATAGTGCCTCCAAATTTTCAAAGCATAGACCACAGCTGCTAACTCCAAGTCATGGGTCGGGTAGTTGCGCTCATGCTCCTTAAGTTGTCTAGAAGCATACGCCACAACTCGACCATCCTGCATCAGAACACAACCAAGCCCAATCTTCGAAGCATCTGTGTAGATAGAGAAAGAATCTACATCATTGGGTAAAACAAGCACTGGCGCTGAGGTCAAACGAGCCTTTAATTCCTGGAACGCCCTTTCACAAGCCTCTGACCACTCAAACTTGACTCCTTTCCTTGTCAACCTCGACAAAGTTGCCGCAATAGATGAAAATCCTTCAATGAATCTCCTATAGTAGCCAGCCAAACCAAGAAAACTCCTGATGTCAGCTGAAGATCTCGGTGTTTCCCAATCAAGAACAGCTTCCACCTTAGCTGGATCTACAGACACACCTTCTCCAGATATAACATGACCCAAGAAATGGACTTCTTTCATCCAGAAGTTGCACTTGCTGAATTTAGCATACAGCTTATGCTCCCTCAGGA
Organism: Colocasia esculenta; assembly: GCA_014218235.1. Classification (NCBI taxonomy): domain Eukaryota; kingdom Viridiplantae; phylum Streptophyta; class Magnoliopsida; order Alismatales; family Araceae; genus Colocasia; species Colocasia esculenta. Next base: position 139,138,810 of record CM024757.1, read on the forward strand.
CACTCAACACAATCTTCAGATGCTCTCTATGAGACTCTTCATCGGCGAATAAATCACACATCGTCAATGAAGACTACTACAAAAGAATCCAGATACTGTCGAAAAACTCTATTCATCAAATCCATGAAAACTGCTGGGGCATTTGTCAAACCAAAGGGTAAGACAAGGAACTCATAATGGCCATATCTTGTTCTAAAAGCCGTCTTAGCAGAATCTTCCGGCTTAATTCGGAGTTGATGATAGCCAGAACGCAGATCAACCTTAGAGAATACAGAAGCTCCTCGCAACTGATCAAACAAGTCATCAATACGAGGTAAAGGGTACTTGTTTTTAACAGTTACCTGGTTAAGCTTACGGTAATCTATGCACAACCTCATCGATCCATCCTTCTTCTTCACAAAAGAACAGATGCTCCCCAAGGCGAAATGCTCGGCCTGATGAAGCCCTTATCAAGTAATTCCTGCAGCTGCTTCCTCAATTCTGCCAATTTCGCTGGTGCCATGCGATAAGGTGCAATGGAAATAGGTGCTGCTGCCGCTGCAGTCTGCTGCGCCATCTTCGGACAATCTCTGATCTTGTGGTTCTTGTCACCACATCTCAAGCATCTCCCGGTAGTCACCCAACACCCTCGCCTCCATGACGCTTCCCGCACTGGGTACACACTGGCTTTTCTGCAATCATACCTCCGCCTGGAGTCGGTGCCGCTGCTCTCGCTGGAACCACTGCTCTCTGCTGAAAAACTGGGGTCTTCTTCTTGTTATCCTGCCGCTGGAAAGCTGATGCTGGCCTCTTCAAAGAAGCTCTCTTCTCTTCAAGGTAAACTTCCATCTCCGCCTCCTGCATGCAAGCTGCTGACAAGGCTTCCTCCATGGAACGATGTCCTAATGCCACTAGCCTCGTCCTCAGGGACGGCTTCAACCCCATGATAAATTTCTTTACCTTCCTCCACTCATCTGCCACAATGTGAGGCGCATACTTGGACAGCTCCGCAAATCTTGCCTCATACTCAAGTACACTCATTGACCCCTGGGTCAATGTCAAAAACTCCTGCTCCATGCGGTCCTGCACGTGCTCTGGAATATACTTCGCCTTGAACAAACGGAAGAATTCAGTCCATGCGACCTCCATAGCACCATCCTCAAACTGTGTGCGTAGTACAGAGGACCACCACACATCGGCACGCTCCTGCAGCATATAAGTAGCTAAGGACACTCTCTCCTCTTCCGCACAACGAAGGGCACGAAAGATCTTCTCCGTCTCTCTAAGCCAACTCTCCGCAAGAATGGGATCACTCTCCCCCTTAAAGAAAGGCGGGGTCATCCTCCGAAATCTTTCCATCATAGGCACTCCTCCAAAAACTACATCCTGAGCAGGTGCCCGAGCCTGAACCTGCGCCTGCAATGCCGCTGTAGTCTGAGCCTGAGTCTGCATCGCATGCACTAATCCTTGCATCAATGCTCCGTAGTCTACAGGTGGTGGTGGGGGTGGCAAAGGTACACCAGTCTGGTCCTGAGCATGCTGATCACCCGCTGACTCATCACCTCGAGCCGGGCCAGCTCCTCTACGTCCACGAGTCGCCATAGTCTGCAAAATAAACATCCTATTTAATAACCTATCATTCTACATGATTTGGACTAATTCTTTATGCAGACTTGAAATATGAATACAATACTGATATTCTATTTATGTACATGTTCAACCTGGATAGCTTTGATACCAATCTCTGTAATGCCCCTCTTAGACCCAGTACAGTTACACCAACTCACATTGGATCTAGTAGAGGTATTACAGTGGAACGAATCCAACAATTTCAATACAGGTTGAAATATACACAAATAACTATTCAATTCCAATGATAATTAACAGACCACGGAATTAAACACTTGCAATCAGCATTTTATTCAAAAGCAAATCTAATGCATAATAGATAACAATAGTCCAAAGTTTATTACAATCCAAAGATCAGATGCATAAAGGAAATTACATAAGATTCTCACATACAAATTTCACTCAAAAACTCTATATCAACTAAGTCTCCACGTCTCTCTCCGCTCTGAGTCAGTCTGCACTAACTCCTCCGTATCCTGTGGCTCTCCTGAAAAGTTAAGCAAGTATGAGTCTACAAGACCCAGCAAATCACATGGAAGACAGTTCAAGATATTAACAGTATATTAATTTTAAAACATGGTAGTATATTAGCACTCCATTCATTGATATCATATACTTTTCTTACTATAGTTCTATGTCCATTAACAATTACTCATTTCATAGTGATACTAACTATTAAAGAAATAAAACTGTTTCTCATGTAGCATGGAATTACTTATTCATGGAATCTATTCTTTTACATAAAAATTTTCATGTAGTAATATTAAATATCAGCATGTAACATGAATTTCTTTGAACAAGTTCACATGTAGGAATGTGAGCATATAACATGTAGTATGTAGCATGTAGAACAAATAGACATGTAACTTGTAGCATGTAACATGTAGCATGTAAAACAGGTAGACATGTAACTTGTAGCATGTAACATGTAGTCATTTTCATATAGTTGCCAAGACATAGCCCACACTAAATTAGAGATCAGTAGTCATTTATCATTCACTTATCACCTAGGCAATGCGGTGATGAAGTCATGGTATTTGCGCAAAACCGGGGAAAGTCCTTCCCACCTTGACCAGTAGAACAAGTCTACCTCTAGGATTTCAATCCGTTGCCCACGGATTCATTTCTTTACATGTAGGTGAACCATTACCATAGGGGCATCTACGGTGTAGTTCTTGTAGGAATCTCTAAGATAGCAATGTCTTATTGGCATCATTGTTATAATGCATACACTAACATATATAATAGATAGTGACATTTCATTTCATACTAATTAACATGAGTTAATGCAATATTCAAAGTACAACACTTTCAGTTCTGAAATCCTATTTACTGTACAACAGATTTCTATCATGATACAAATTTTCATTCTTGCATTTTCATTCATTTTTATTCAATTTTATGTGTAATATATGGTTCAAAATTTATAACAGAACGTACACATGTCTGAAAATTCTGAAATTTTAACAGAAATTCGAAATCAGTAATCACAATACACATGCCAAATTTCATAATTTTCTGATTTCTGAAACTATTTTCATGAAATTAACTCTATTAAATCAACTAATTAACATGGTTTAATATTGAGAAAAGCTCACATTTTCACATGAAACAGACACATCATATCTATTGCAGTAATCTAAACATCAATTAACATGCTTTCTTTTACATCATTGCACTTATCTTATACAATTTAAACCTTCATTATTGTCATGTAATTATACATGTTCATCAATTCATATGTATATATATATATAGAACCTGCACATTACAGAAATAACAGTCCATAACATTATCATACTCTAATATTACATGGCTGAAACGCATACATTCATAATTTATGCATTTAAGACCCATTCACTCGAATTTCTGGAAATATACAATTCTGGTAAACTTGACGTCAATGGTAAGATGTTTACTATAATCGATATCCATATACGTTGTCGTTAAGTAATTATAGGCGGCGGCACATAGCGCCGTTAACACAGACCGACGGCGGCACATAGCGCCATTAACACATATAAAAAGACAGAAAATACATATATATTTCGGGATGAACTAGACGGCAATCGATATTGCCGTTTACATAATATAGGCGGCAATACCCTGACGTCGAGTTCTAAGACACAGAAAACACAGAAACCTGCATGAAATGACAACGTTTCTAACCCTTCCCGTAGGTTGTTTACATGCTTTAAAAATACGGAAAAATGTTAAATACTTAGTATATCATATCCTAAATTAAATCCCCCATGTAACTTGCCTCAATCCCTCCTAATGGAGTGTCGAATCCGAGCTCGAAGAAGCCCGTCTCGCCAGGGAGACAGTTCTTTCCTCCGTCTTCAAGCAGTCCGAAACCTCCTCCGATGAAGTTCCTCCGCCTGGATGAGCTTTTGGGTACGTAGTCCTATGATTCTCCTCGGTGTAGATGCCTTCAATCCGCACGAACAAGCACCAGATCGTTCTGCAAATCCCTTCCTCGGCCCTCTTTCTCTCTTCCAGAACTAAGGCAAAAACCCTCTTTCTTCCTGCGAGATCTGGTCTTATAAAGACCTCTCAAGCAAAAGCCAAACCCAACCCTAACCCTCGGATCTAAACGCCTCGGATCAGCTCATTAAAGCCTTCCCGAAACGGCCGTTTTCCTTGATCCGGAACGGAAAGCTCAAAATAGGTAAGTCGACTTAACGTCAATACATGTTGTCGTTTATCCCAGATATAAACGTCCATCGTTGGTCGTTTACATTCTTGCCCATAATTAAAATAATTCAGAAAATATTAAACGTCAATACCTATCGTCGTTAATATCCTATAAACGGCATGCGATGTTGCCGTTTACAAGCTTTAACGTCCAATGATCTTGACGCCTAGTTCTACACAGAACAGAAATCAATTTATGCAGAAATAAACACACAATGAACAGAATACATT
>CM024757.1:139143445-139189897 GCA_014218235.1 Colocasia esculenta
CCTTCCACTGGCCATGTCAAGCACGGGTCCAGAGGTCCGGCGTGATTCAAGATAAGAGCGAACTTCTAAAAGCCGTTTGGATCTTATTGATCCCTAAAGGTCTCATAGGTGTTAGGGTACAACCGGCTCGTCGACCATGTGGGAACCCATGGACAGAGGAGGACTTACGGAGGCCTTGAACAAAGACTCACTAGTCCGGCAGAAGGAGTATCTGACGGAGAATTCGTCCAAGTCAAGAGAGAGGGTGTATATAGAAACAAGTGCTCGACGTTCTAGAGGACTTCTAGAACAGTGGAGCGTTGATAACGGTATTCCCAAAAAACATCGCGAGTAAACATAGACAAGTTCATTAAAATAGGGCAATTAATATATATAATGGAAATAAATTTTGCTAGATGTACATGTGACAATTTTCATGCCCAGTTAAGCCATAACGGTGGTTCACTTTGTGTGCATGTGACATAGAGAATCATGGAGTATGAAAGGGTCATGTGTATGGCTTTAATTAACTCAAAATATGTCCATGATTTAACAGTTTCGTTTACTGTGTTTAAAAGAGACAGCAGGGCACGATATCATTGTAGAAGAACAAAACTTGCAAAAATAGGGGGTTTTCCATGAAAGACTTTAGAACGCAACAGGTCCCCGTAAGGGTCGCGACAGGCCTGCATAGAATGCGACAGGGTCGTTAAAGGATTGCGACGAGTCGGTCAGTGCAGGAATCGAGATCGCGACAGATCTGTCTGTCACATCAGATCACGACAGACACTGCGTCGCGACGGGTCTTGAGAACGCGGCCTATCGGGCCGTCGCGTTCTCAGGTCCTACGCCTGACTTCGGGCAGGGAAAAGACAGTGCATAGGATTGTGGTCCAACTTTCCTTGTTTTGACACAGGGTGCTTCAAAAATTCATAACTATTGTATATTCAATGAAAAATCATGAAACAAGTTGTATATTGATCTAGACATACATGAGTACTTACAGTAAATAGGAATTTGACAATAGATAGGGTTTCGACAAGCTTTAATCACGTCAAACATGAAGTACATGACATAGTGAGTAGTTGAGATGAACGATTTAATTTGCAAGATAGGATGGATGGAAATTAGGGTTTTCAGGGGTGAAAGATGCCTAGCATGTATCAGTATCCTCAATAAGAATTTCAAGGCATGGGGTTTAGTATACATGGAGAACAAGAATTTTGAAGAGGGGTCGGGGTCAAGCTAGTTGCAGAACTTGAAATTCAATAAGAAAATATTGGCTCGATGGAAAATTATGAAACTTGAGGGTGTGGTTCCTGATGTATGGAACAATCTACAGACGAAATATTAGGATTTTAGCTTGTGAGAATGCCTACCTTTGATCGTTTTCCTCTTCTAGGGTGAGACTTGAAGAACTCAGGAAGAACTTGGGAGAGCCCTCTTCTCCACGAATTCTCCTCCTCTTGGCCTCTCTTCTTGGTCCACCAACCTCTTGGCACGAGCTAGGGCCGGCCATGAGAGTTTAAGAGAAGTATTAAGCTTCTCCTCATTCCTTTCCTAGTTTATGTCTAATTCCTATTAATTCTGAGTTTCCCTATTAATCCACCCATTTTCAAGCTTGCCATGTCCAATTTAGGTTCGGTTGAGATCCAAATTCGTGGCCAACCTATTAGGGAAGGTTTAGGAATCTATTACAACTCAAACTAGCTATTTAATGCATTAAGTAGCCCCTTTTTAATTAATCATTATTTTAGTTGCGAATTTAGGGTATTTTTCTATTATTCCACTTTTATAAACCTTATTTTTGCCCACTAATTTCTAATGGGTCTAATTAATAAAGCCCATTACTTGTTTTCATTTAGTGGGTTTTATTTAATTCTATTTTCTTGATTTTCTAATTAATTTATTAGTTTTCTCTTATTTGATTTTCCAATTATCAAGATTTAATTTTTTATTTCTCCAAAAATTCAGGTTGCTACATCCTCCCCCTCTTAAAAGAATTTGTCCCCAAATTCATATGATCATAAGGGAGGATGTCTTACCGAAAAGATCGGGGTAGTTCCGTCTGATGACTCCTTCCGGTTCCCATGTGGCTTCTTCCACTCCGCATTTATTCCATAAGACTTTAACCACGTGGATGGGACGTTCCTGAGCTGTTGAACCTTCCGTTCCAGTATCTTGACTGGCTTCTCTTCGTACGTCACATCTTTGTTCAATACCAACCTCTCGTGGCGGATGATGTGTGTAGGGTCATAGACATACTTCCTGAGCATGGAGACATGGAACACATTGTGTACACATGCCAGATCCGGTGGCAATGCCAGTCGGTATGCAACCTCACAAATCCTTTCGAGCACTTCAAAAGGACCGATGAACCTACGGCTGAGCTTTCCTTTCACTCCAAATCTTTGGATGCACGTGTAGGTGACACCTTTAAGAACACATGATCACCGATTGAAATTTTAAGTCCCGCCTTCTTTTGTCGGCATAGCTCTTTGTCTGGACTGAGTAGTCTTAAGTCGGTCCCTAATCACTTGTATGTCCTTCGGGTACGTTGCACCATGTCTGGGCCTAGCCATTGCTGTTCTCCCACTCATTCCAGCATGCAGGAGATCTACAATTCCTTCCGTATAGTGCTTCGAACGGTGCCATCTTGATGCTCGCCTGGTAACTGTTGTTATAGGCGAACTCAATAAGAGATAGGTGTTTGTTCCATATCTTGGAAGATGTGCATGCTCTCAACATGTCTCAACTATTGGTTGTGGTTTCTTCAGTTGCCCATCAGTTTGTGGATGGAATGTTGCCCGGTTGGCGAACCCAGAGGGGGGGGGGTGAATGGGTCTTTAAAAAATATTTACTTAGTTAAAACCTGAACTTAAACAAACACAAAAACGTTCTTGGAAGAGATTAGTAATGGTTAGTAAAAAGAACAATCACACAAAGAAGACAATCACACAACACACAGATTTATCCTGGTTCGGATCTCCTCTCCTTAGGAGTCCTACGTCCAGTCCCTGAGCAAACCTCAGGATTCCTATCTAGGGTACAGTCCCCCTATGGACGAAACAAACACCCAGCTCAGCTGGTCTTCCTTCACACTCGAAGGGAACACAACACCCTGGTACCACCAGGTCTTCCTTCACTCCTGAAGGAAAGAAAAACACCACCCTGGAAACCACCAGGTCTTCCTTCACACCCGAAGGGAAACAAACAAGGGAATCTGAAAAAGGATTGACTAGCCCCTAGATCAAGCTTAACAGAACTCGATCTGAAGCTACAAGCACTGAGAGTTACAGATCTACACAGGTGCTCTCTCTCAGAACTATTCTAGCTCTCTTCTGATTTTTCTCACAGCACAGGGAGCTAAGAGCCAAGGCGGAATGGAATGAAAAATGCTGGCTCTAGAATTCTTGAGAAGACTTGAAAGACTACAGAGTTGTTTTTGTCTCTTGATCTTCTATCTCTGTGTGTTTTCAAATCTTCTGTCTTGTATATATATCTTCATCTTGAATGTAGACGATGAGATAGCCGTTGTCTCACAGCTTTGGTGAACGTTAGACTGAAGGATTTGTGGAAGCTTCCAGTCAACAGTCTTTTGTTCTTTTGAGCACGCAAAGAGATGAGATCTTCTGAGGTGACTTGTAGTTCTTTCTATGTCCAACGTTGTAAGATGGTACAACTTCAAGGTTCTGCAAAAGTTGAGCTTTAATGGTAGACAGCTAACACTATCTCCAGATGTCAGTCAACGTTAGAGCAAGTAAACACAGATATAGTAGTGACAGTTTACCGTTCTAAAAAGATACATGCAGAGAATACACGATAATGGAAGATATGTTCTGCGTGCATGCAGAGATACGTTCAGTCTTCATTAAATGCATAGCAGTCAAACAAGGTGAGATACGACTTTGACTATTCAACGTATTTCAAATCAAGGTAAACATTTATTGATGGAAACATGACTTATGAAATCGTTATGAGATCATGATAGTCTAAGAGAGTCGTTATGAATCATAACAAATCGTTATAGACTCAGAAGAAGTCGTTATGATAACTTACGAAATCGTTATGACAAGCAAATCGTTATAACTTCTGAAGGAATCGTTACGATGACTTATGAAGTCGTTATGACGAGCAAGTCGTTACGAGTTCTAAAGGAATCGTTACGATGACTTATGAAATCGTTATGACTGGCAAGTCGTTACGAGTTCTAAAGGAATCGTTACGATGACTTATGAAGTCGTTATGACTGGCAAGTCGTTACGAGTTCTAAAGGAATCGTTACGATGACTTATGAAATCGTTATGACTGGCAAGTCGTTACGAGTTCTAAAGGAGTCGTTACGATGACTTATGAAGTCGTTATGACTGGCAAGTCGTTACGAGTTCTAAAGGAATCGTTACGATGACTTATGAAATCGTTATGACTGGCAAGTCGTTACGAGTTCTAAAGGAGTCGTTACGATGACTTATGAAATCGTTATGATATCGACTTGATTGAACTTTAGAACTTACAAAGAAGTCGTTACATCTTTACTGGAATCAATGCATATATGTATACCATAAGTGCTTGATTTTCTTTGAAGATTTCCTGTGCTTAAGGCTAAATGAAATGTAGTTAGAAAACTTTGACAGAGTTTTGTTTATCACCAAAATAAGTATGTAATGATTTAAAATTACGTGGGGATGGACTGTTCATCAATCTCCCCCTTTTGGTGATGACAAAACTTAATCAATATTTTAACAATACTTAACAGTAAGCAGAAATAAAAGTACTGAAAATATGTTTCAAAGATGTTTCAGACATATGTAAGTATTTTCTCCCCCTTTTGTCATTAAGCAAAAAGAAATAGGACTGAGACAAAGAATAAGAGACAATGAGGAGAAGGAACACAATCTTTTCATTAAGCTTGAGGAGGTACAGGCAAATAATATGCAGGAGAGAGAAGAGAGGCAAAATGAGAAATGGCTTCCCAGGCCTGCTCTTCCTGCCTATCAAAAAATTGCCTAAAAGCTCCATCAGAAATAAAGAAAGTTGGTCCCATGGTAGAAGCCATCCGAGACAGGTAGATGCTGCGCTGCTTGGAGAGAAAGTTGGCATACTCATCAGCATCCATGGAGCACCGGATGAAGGGGTTTTCCAAAGCTTGCACAGGCAAGGAATTGATCCATGGTAACAGGGTAGAAAATCTGTTTCTCCTTGAGGACTTGGCGTAGAGCTACAAACACCTTGTATCTTTCAGCCCATAGTTTGTAGGGATCAAGTACAAGATGGATGGAGTTCATGTCCAAGAAGGTGGCAGGAGAGACAGGGGCTTTTCCTTCCCTGGCCTGAGCAGCATTGAGATGAGCTAACTGCTGAGCAGACAAGGAATACAATTCGGACCATTCTGAGGAGTTTAGCCTTTCACATTCTGAGAGGATAGGAGCAAGAACTTCAGATGTCACAAACCCTCTGTGATATTCCCGGAATAAAATCTGGAAAAACCAACTTGGAGAGTTTTCTGAATTTTGATTCTGCCCATGACCCTTGCAAAACGTTCAAAGATAATGGATCCAACAGAAGACTCCATGATCAGGAAGTGAATCTGAGGCAAGAGGATCTCTTCAGGCAAATGGAGTGTGGCAAAATCCACTCTCACTGCTTCAGAGTGCCCAGAGCTGGATAGGACCTTGATGGCTCGCTTGAATTGGCTTAACTGAACTTCAGGTAATCTGTTGAGATACCTGTAGTTATTGAACATCTGAAAGTGCCTGATCATCTTGATTTCCTTCTGGATAAAAGAAGCCCAGGTGTTCTGGTGATGAAATTTAAACCACTCAGAAAGGGTCAAGGAGTGATCCCTGGGAGGAAATCTGGCTGCCTTAGCCTGAAGAAAGCGATTGTAAAGATCTTTTTGAGATCTAGCCCATTGCTCCTCAGTCTTGGAATGGGCAGAGGAAAAGATTTTGGATTTTTCGGTTTTGGAAAGAGGAGTGTAAGGAAGAATGACTTCAAGGTGGTCAGAGAGGTTGAGAAAAGGGAGGTTGACAAGGGTGGCAAAGACAACCTTTTGTAGATACTCTTTGTACAGTGATGTATGCTTGTTGTCACTGTAAGAGAAAACCACAAAGGAGGGTAGAGAGGAGTGTCGGAGGAATTGAGTTTTCTTTTCTTGGAGACAGTACTGGAGGAGTCTGTCTTGGAAATGTGGTCTCCTACCTTTAGCACAGACCTAAGGATAGCTTCTTCAAACTCATCCTTAATTTCTGTAAGAAAAGGAGAGTTGATTTGAGCACTCCTAGGAATAATAGTGATAAAGGAGGGAGGTGCAGAAGGGTGAAGGAAATCATCAGTGGTAGAAATGCCTACTTCTGGTACTGAAGAAGGACCAGAAGAGGATGAGGCTCCAGCTGAGGATGCTGGAGGGGCCTCAAGCTAGGAGAGGAAGGAAGATGAGAAGTGGAGGAAGCAGGGGAAGATGAAGTATTAGGAGAAGGAAAAGGTGTGGGAGAAGAAATAGGTCTGGATCTAGGTCTTTTGAAGGAGGTGGAGCAGGTGGGTGGAGGCTGTGGGTGGAGATGGAGGAATAGGAGTGTGGGTGGAAGTGGGAGCAGGGGGCAATGGATCTGAGACCACTTCTTCAGGCAAAGATTGCACAGAATCCAACACTGGCCCTGATGGCCCTGATTCCATCACAGCTGGCCCTGATGGCCCTGGTACTTCAGCCTCTGCTGCTGCCTGAACTGCATCTGCTGCTTCTACTGGTGCTGCTGTTGCTGTTTCTGCTGGTGCTGCTGTTTTGCTGGGTTGCTGTGCTGGTTCTTCTGCTGGGCTGCTGCTGGTTTTCCGGTTACTGTTTCTGTGGTGCTGCTGGAGGAGAAGGAGCTTGAGCTCCAACTGCTTTAAAGATTTCAGAGATCATGCTCTTCATGGTGCCCATCTCTTGATTGAACCACTTCATAGCATTGCGAATCTGAACATACTCGTTGCGTGCTGAAGCCTGGCTCAGAAATATAGAATTCACATCTGATTGGAGTGTACATAGCAGTTCACCTTGCACATCCAGCCTCTCAATCACAGGTTTCAAGTTAATGATTATTTTCTGTTTGACCTGCCTTTCAAAAGGTGTGTCAGCTAAGAGAGGTACTTCAGGTGCAGTCTCTTTGTCTTCTTCTTGCCCTCTTTGGCTGGAGGAGGTTGATCATCATCTTCATCAGAACTTGAGGAGCTAGCTGTCTCCCCTTCTCTGTTATCTAAGTTTGGAGAATCTCTGTGCATTTCCTCCTGATCACCACTGGTTGGAGGTGCTTCTACTGGTTTTTCTTGTAATTGCTCCCCCTCAATGGAGCATCTTCTTCAACTGGTACTGACTCCCCCTGACAAGGAGCATCCATCATCACAGAGTCACCCTGAGGAATTGGGTGCTCTTCCTCTAGTGGAACCTCTTCAACAATGTGGCCTGATGCCACAGTCTCCTCTGTAACTGGCATAATATCTTCTGGGAGAATATCCTCAATTCTCCTTTCAGCAAAAACTCCAGCTGGCACTTCTGGAATTCCTGGAGCTGCTGCTGACAGCCTTTCTTCTTCTTCTTCTGCTGCAACCTCTGACTGATTTTCGGCCATAGATGGCCCTGCCTGCTCTGCTGCTACAAAGGTTGGAACAGAAACTGATTCCATTGGCAATTCTGACATCTCAACAGCTGATTCCATCTGAGGGTGAGCACCTGAAGCATCGCCAATGTAAACTTCGCCTTCAGCAACTGAGGCCTTGGACCAGACCCCATTAACTACAGAGAAGCCACTCTTCTTCAAATTTCTGGACCTGATAGCTTGGCCCATTTTCTCTACAACTGCCCCAGAGAGATCAACACCGAAGTGTTTGAAAATCTTGGTAAGTAAATGGGCATAGGGCAGTGACACATTCAGCTTGCTCTTGGTGTCCCAAATTTGTTCTCTGGCAAATTTCATTCTTTCCATTATTACTGCGGCCACATTGATCTCCTTATTTTGAATGGCCCAGAACATTAGGTCAGAATCGGCCTTAGTGCAAGATGAGAAGGTTGCACTTCTGGGAACCAAAATCTGACAAACAATGAAGTGAAGGAGGCGATTGAAGGCATTCAGCTGATTTATATCAAGTTTGCCTTCCCTCAATTTGAAGCCCGGCCCTACAATTCCCAAACCCTTCTCTTGAGCGTCCTCAGTGTGAACCCCACTAAAGCCTGATGTTTTCACCTCAAACAACATTCTTAGTAGCTCAGGGTCTATTTTGATCAGGGTGCCCTTTACCGAAGAGACAAGGGACCCATCTGCCTCTGTTCTTAAGCAAACGTAGAATGCCTTTACCAAGTCCGGATAACTAACCTCTGAGTAAGTGGTAACGCCCTTCCACTGCATCTGGTTGATCTTTTCGACTATGCTGCTCATTCCATTCTTCTTCAGATCTTCAATGTCTACTTCTTTATGACCACAGAGCTTCGTCTTCACAAAGGTGAAACGCTCCTGCTGCTCAGGAGTGAGAAATTCGGCGCTGTAGCCACCCAAACTGCCGGCGATAGCTGGTGCGGCCATGGATTCAGGTGGGAAAAGTTCTGAAGGGTTGTGGAGGAAGGAGACGAGAAGGAACCCTCAAGAAATTTCGCGGGAAGAAGAAGAAAGCTTCAGACTTGCAGAGGATGGAGGTGAGAGTCGCTAGGGCATCGGCTCATGCGACGGGACGAAAGAGGGAAAAGAGGTGAACGAAGAAGAGGAATCGTTATCGCATCGATTTTAAGGAAAAAATAAATGCTCCAAAAGGTGAGGCGACAGAAAACGACAAACGAGGTTGACCGCCTCGAACGACTTTAGCTTAAATGAAAGGAGCGCTTAAACAGAGGTATTCGAAGTCTTTTCACTTTACAAAAGAGAGAGAGAGAACTTATTTAAATTCTGAAATTCTTTATATCAGTTTTAAAAGAAGATCTTTTCACAAAATACACATGCCTAACTCCCTTCTAAGAGATGTAAATCTCTCTTCAGGTAGGGCCTTTGTGAAAATGTCTGCTAACTGATTATTTGTATCAATAAAGGATATTTCAATATTGCCATTAGCTACATGATCACGAATAAAATGGTATCTAACCTCAATGTGTTTGGTCCTGGAATGCTGAATTGGATTTTTGGTGAGGTTGATAGCACTGGTGTTGTCGCATAGCAGTGGAATTGACTTGATTTTGAGTCCAAAATCCTCAAGTTGTTGCTTTATCCATAAGAGTTGTGTACAACAACTTCCAGCAGCTACATACTCAGCCTCAGCTGTAGACAGTGCTACTGAATTTTGTTTCTTTGAGGACCATGATACTAAACACCCTGCAAGAAACTGACAACAACCACTGGTGCTCTTTCTATCTACCTTACATCCAGCATAGTCAGCATCAGAATATCCTACTAAATTTACATCACAAGAGTTTGGATACCATAGACCTAAATCATGAGTTCTGGCTAAATAACGAAAAATTCTTTTTACAGAAATTAAATGTGACTCTCTAGGATCTGCTTGATATCTAGCACACATGCATACACTAAATAATATGTCAGGTCTACTGGCGGTTAAATAAAGTAATGAACCTATCATACCTCTGTAGACCTTTTGATCTACTTTCTTACCATCCTTGTCACTGTCCATCCTGGTTGATGTACCCATTGGTGTTGACAGTGGCTTGGTGTTATCAAATCCAAACTTCTTCAACAGTTCTTTGGTGTACTTTGCTTGACAGATGTGAGTTCCTTCCTTTTTGTTTGATTTGAAGTCCAAGGAAGTAGTTGAGCCCCCATCATACTCATCTCAAATTCTCCCTGCATTAACTTTTCAAAATACTTGCACAGGGATTCATCAGTAGATCCAAAGATGATGTCATCCACATAAATTTGAACCAACAATATGTGTTTAACTTTTGTTTTTATAAAAAGAGTGCTATCTACTTGACCTCTACTGAAACCATGTTTTAAGAGAAAAGAGCTAAGCCTCTCATACCAGGCTCTAGGTGCTTGCTTTAAACCATACAAAGCCTTATGCAATTTAAAAACATGATTCGGAAAGTCTATATCATCAAAACCCGGCGGTTGTTCCACATAAACTTCTTCTTTTATAAAACCATTTAAAAAGGCAGATTTAACATCCATTTGAAATAATTTTAAATCTAGAGCAGATGCGTAAGCTAATAATATTCTAATGGCCTCAAGTCTAGCTACAGGTGCATAGGTTTCATCAAAATCTATGCCTTCCTCTTGAGAATAGCCTTGAGCTACCAGTCTAGCCTTTTTCTTAGATTGCACCAGATTCATCTAGTTTATTTCTGAACACCATTTGGTGCCAATAACTGGATGATCTGACGGTCTAGGAACAAGTGACCATACTTGGTTTCTCTTGAACTGATTCAGTTCATCTTGCATGGCCATTATCCAAGATTCATCAGTAAGTGCTTCATTGACTGTCTTAGGCTCTATTTGAGATACAAATGCAAGGTAATCACAAGGGATCACATTACCTCTTGTTCTTACCCCTGCAGATGGATCACCAATGATGTTTTCAGGTGGGTGATCTTTCTTGTATCTCCATTCCTTTGGAAGAGTTTCATGAGAAATTTCTTCTTGTTGTAATTCTTCCAGAGGCGGATCATCCTTGTCCTCGATTGATGTGTCTTTTAGTTTCTTGGACAATTCATCTGCATCATCATTATCACTATCTACTTCCTTTCTCAAGGAAGGGTTAGTTCATCAAAAATAATGTGCACAGACTGTTCAATCAATAAGGTACGTTTATTAAACACTCTATAGCCTTTGGGTTTAGAAGTGTACCCCATGAAGATGCCTTCATCTGATTTGGCATCCAACTTACCAATGTCCCTTTTTCCATTGTTGTGAATGAAGCATGGACATCCAAAGGTTCTGAGATGGCTGATCTGTGGCTTTTTCCCTTTGAACAGTTCATAAGAGGTCTTCTTAAGGATTGGTCTGATCATTGCTCGGTTGACAATATAGCTTGCTGTGTTAACTGCTTCAGCCCAAAAATATCTTGGCAGATCATATTCTGAGAGCATAGTTCTCCATATCCAGTAGGGTTCTATTCTTTCTCTCGGCAATGCCATTTTGCTGTGGTGTTCTTGGTGCTGAGAAGTTGTGCTCAATTCCTTGACTCTCACAGAATCTAGCAAACTTTTCATTCTGAAACTCACCACCATGATCTGATCGGATAGACACAATGCTGAACTTTTGATCTTTCTGAACTTTCTTGCTGAAGCTGACAAAGTTATCGAAAGTGTCATCTTTATGCTCTAGGAATGAAACCCATGTAAATCTTGAATAGTCATCAACTATGACAAATCCAAAGTTCTTTCCTCCAAGACTGGTAGTCCTCATTGGCCCAAATAGATCCATATGTAGGAGCTCTAAGGGTTTTGAGGTGGTTACCACGGTTTTTGACTTGAAGGAGCTCTTGGTATGCTTTCCTTTAGCACAAGGTTTACAAACACCTTCCAATTTTCCACTGACTTTTGGTAGACCTTCCACAAGATTTTTCTTCAATAGTTTTCTTATGCCATCTATGCTGCAATGTCCAAGACGTCTGTGCCACAATTCAGTAGACTTGACTTACTAGCTGCCAGACAGACGTTTTGCTCTTTGAGTTCTTCAAGGTAGAGTACATACAAATTCTTTTCTCTATTAGCTTCAAAGATGATTTCTCCATCCTTCAGTATGCTACACTTAGACTCTTGAAACTTGATTTGATGGCCTCTGTCGCACAGCTGACTAATGCTAATTAGATTGTGCTTCAATCCTTTGACCAATAATACATCTTCAATGACTGTTTTTCCTTTGTTGTTCACAGACCCGCTGCCTACTACTGTGCCTTTCCCATTATCTCCATAGGTGACTGTCCTTCTTCAGCTTGGAGGTGGGTGAAAAGCTTCTGATTTCCTGACATGTGCCTTGAGCATCCACTGTCCAAATACCATTTGGATGCTCGAGGGTTGACCTGAAATAGAAATCTCAAGTTTTAGGTACCCAAGTTTCATTGGGTCCTTGAGGGTTAGTAACAACAATTTTTCCTTTTATTATCATTTTTTATGTCTTTTTGGAATATTTCTTTATGTGACTAACTTGTTGCAATGACTGCAACAAGACATTTTGTTACTTTTTCAATATAGTTAATGTTAGCTTTGTGAGCAATGTTGTTAGGGTATAAATTGGAGTGGATTATGTTTTAGGGTAAATTGTTGTATCTTCATTGTCTGGAGGGTTGTATTCCTATTCCTCGTTTATTTTTATCTGATCTTCTAGTTCATTAAAAGCTTCTTCTATGTTTCTGAATCTGAATCATTAAAGGAATCAAAAGAGGAATCAGAAGTTACCTTATCCTCGGTATTTGCCATAAAAGCCAAGTTGGCTTCTTCTTCATCACTGCTGCAGCTTGACTCACTGTCTGAGTCGCTGCTGTTTTCCCATGCAGCTGCCATGGCTTTCTTCTTGTACCTTCTGAACTTCTTGGAGTTATCCTTCTTTCTAAACTCTGGCTTCTTGAGCTTTGGACACTCAGCCTTCATGTGTCCTGGCTTCTTGCACTCGTAGCAGAGTGGCTCATTTCTCTTCTGATCTTTTCCGTCTGGTCTCTTGAAATCTTTATTTTCTTGAAATACCTCCTACCGGACTGGAACTTTTTCTTCTTGGCCAGGATCCTTTGCAATCTTCTTGACAGCATAGCTTCTTCATCACTGTCTTTGCTGTCCTCACTGTTGTCCAAAGATTCTTCAGATGAGTCCTCATCAGCTTTGAGCGCATTGGACTGCTTCTTTCTACTGGAGGATTCTCCTAATCTCTCCATGTTTATCTCATGGGCCATGAGTGACCCAACTAGCTTTTCTAGAGACATTCTCTTCAGATCATTGGCTTCCTCAATGGCCGTTACTTTTGGAGTCCATGAGGATGGCAAGGATCTAAGAATTTTCCTGACCATATCTCCCATTTCATAGGGTTTTCCTAATCCGGCTAACCCATTAGTGATGTCTGTGAATCTACTGAACATTTGGGTTATGGATTCACCTGACTGCATTTGAAATCGCTCATATTGAGTTACAAGAATATCTATTCTTGTCTCCTTGACCTTATCTGTGCCTTCATAAGTGATTCTGATCTTTTCCCACATTTCCATTGCGGATTTGCAGGCTGAAACTCTGTTGAATTCTTTCTTACTTAGCGCACAACACAGCATGCTCTTGGCTTTACAATTTAGAGAATTTTTTTTGTCTTCATCTGTCCATTGAGCTTTTTCATTTGTTACCAGAAGATCTCCTTCTTCTATTATCGACCAAATTTGATAATCATGTCCTTGCAGGAAGTACTCCATTCTTGTCTTCCAATAGGTATAATCTTCACCATCGAACAAGGGAGGTCTGTTGACTGACTGACCTTCGTTGTGACCTTGGGCTGCCATGGATCTTTACTCTTCAGATCGTTGGATCTTGTTCTTTGTCGAAGAGACTCGCTCTGATACCACTTGTTGCCGGTTGGCGAACCCAGAGGGGGGGGTGAATGGGTCTTTAAAAAATATTACTTAGTTAAAACCTGAACTTAACAAACACAAAAACGTTCTTGGAAGAGATTAGTAATGGTTAGTAAAAAGAACAATCACACAAAGAAGACAATCACACAACACACAGATTTATCCTGGTTCGGATCTCCTCTCCTTAGGAGTCCTACGTCCAGTCCCTGAGCAAACCTCAGGATTCCACTATCTAGGGTACAGTCCCCCTATGGACGAAACAACACCCAGCTCAGCTGGTCTTCCTTCACACTCGAAGGGAACACAACACCCTGGTACCACCAGGTCTTCCTTCACTCCTGAAGGGAAAGAAAAACACCACCTGGAAACCACCAGGTCTTCCTTCACACCCGAAGGGAAACAAACAAGGGAATCTGAAAAAGGATTGACTAGCCCCTAGATCAAGCTTAACAGAACTCGATCTGAAGCTACAAGCACTGAGAGTTACAGATCTACACAGGTGCTCTCTCTCAGAACTATTCTAGCTCTCTTCTGATTTTTCTCACAGCATAGGGAGCTAAGAGCCAAGGCGGAATGGAATGAAAAATACTGGCTCTAGAATTCTTGTGAAGACTTGAAAGACTGCAGAGTTGTTTTTGTCTCTTGATCCTCTATCTCTATGTGTTTTCAAATCTTCTGTCTTGTATATATATCTTCATCTTGAATGTAGACGATGAGATAGCCGTTGTCTCACAGCTTTGGTGAACGTTAGACTGAAGGATTTGTGGAAGCTTCCAGTCAACAGTCTTTTGTTCTTTTGAGCACGCAAAGTGATGAGATCTTCTGAGGTGACTTGTAGTTCTTTCTATGTCCAACGTTGTAAGATGGTACAACTTCAAGGTTCTGCAAAAGTTGAGCTTTAATGGTAGACAGCTAACACTATCTCCAGATGTCAGTCAACGTTAGAGCAAGTAAACACAGATATAGTAGTGACAGTTTACGTTCTAAAAAGATACATGCAGAGAATACACGATAATGGAAGATATGTTCTGCGTGCATGCAGAGATACGTTCAGTCTTCATTAAATGCATAGCAGTCAAACAGGTGAGATACGACTTTGACTATTCAACGTATTTCAAATCAAGGTAAACATTTATTTGATGGAAACATGACTTATGAAATCGTTATGAGATCATGATAGTCTAAGAGAGTCGTTATGAATCATAACAAATCGTTATAGACTCAGAAGAAGTCGTTATGATAACTTACGAAATCGTTATGACAAGCAAACGTTATAACTTCTGAAGGAATCGTTATGATGACTTATGAAGTCGTTATGACGAGCAAGTCGTTACGAGTTCTAAGGAATCGTTACGATGACTTATGAATCGTTATGACTGCAAGTCGTTACGAGTTCTAAGGAATCGTTACGATGACTTATGAATCGTTATGACTGGCAAGTCGTTACGAGTTCTAAAGGAATCGTTACGATGACTTATGAAATCGTTATGACTGCAAGTCGTTACGAGTTCTAAAGGATCGTTACGATGACTTATGAAGTCGTTATGACTGGCAAGTCGTTACGAGTTCTAAAGGAATCGTTACGATGACTTATGAAATCGTTATGACTGGCAAGTCGTTACGAGTTCTAAAGGAGTCGTTACGATGACTTATGAAGTCGTTATGACATCGACTTGTTTGAACTTTAGAACTTACAAAGAAGTCGTTACATCTTTACTGGAATCAATGCATATATGTACTTACCATAAGTGCTTGATTTTCTTTGAAGATTTCTGTGCTTAAGGCTAAATGAAATGTAGTTAGAAAACTTTGATAGAGAGTTTGTTATCACCAAAATAAGTATGTAATTGATTTAAAATACGTGGGGATGGACTGTTCATCAGGAATGCGGTCTAAAGTTGAATTTAGGACCTAGTGCCCTTGCAGTCCTTTCCAAAAATGAGATGTGAATCTCGGGATCATCGATCGAGACTATGGATGATGGAACTCCCGTGCAGTCTCACTATATCTTGACATTTAAGGCAGCTAGTATCTCCACTGAACGTACTTTTAGGCGAGGAAGGTGAGCGGAAATTTAGTTAGCCGGTCAACAATGACCATATGGCATCGAGGTCCACCACGAGTCTTGGGTAAAACCCATGATGAAGTCCAGCCGCTGCTTTCCATTTCCATTCCCGAATATCTACGGATGAGTACACAGTAGGGCGCAGGTGTTCAGCTTTTACTGTGAAAAGTAAGCAGTGTGCGGCATGTTCTGCAACCTCTCTTTCATGTTCGGCCACCAAAAACGTTCTTTTCATATCTTGATACATTTTGGTACCTCATGGATGAATAGTATACTTTGTCTTGTGAGCTTCATCCATTAGTCTTCTCTTTAGTTCTTCATTGTCGGGAACACATGTCCTTCCTTGAAAGACAAGCCTTCCGTCTTCAGTCATTGCAAAGTCCGGTCTTTCAGTTAGAGTTTCTTTGACGCGAACTAAGAATGGATCATTGTCTTGTTGAGCTTTGATCTCCTCTAGAAGATCAGATTGAATCTTGATATTAGCAACCAAGACTCGATCATCTCTATGTTCAATATTTAAGTCTAACCTTGCGAATTGTTCTAGTCGTTGCATCTCGCCAAGACTACTTGAGACAGACGCCATTGGCTTTCTACTAGGAGCATCAGCCACAACATTCCCTTGCCTGGATGGTATTGATGTTGAAGTCGAAATCTTTCAGATATTCTAGCCATCTTCTTTGTCTCATGTTGAGTTCTTTCTGGGAGAACAAGTACTTCAGACTTTTATGGTCTGAGTAGACAGTGAACCTCTCTCCATACAAGTAGTGTCTCCAGATCTTTAGGGCGAAGACCACGGCCGCCAACTCCAGATCATGCACAGGGTAGTTGATTTCATGTGTCTTCAGTTGTCTTGAAGAATAGGCAATGACCTTCTCCTTCTGCATTAGTACACAACTTAGCCCGATTCCTGAGGCATAGGTGTAGACAGAGAACCCTTCTCCCTCTATTGGCAGAGCAAGAACAGGTGCTGAGGTAAGGCATTCTTTGAGAGTTTGGAAACTTTTCTCACACTCTTTACTCCAGGAGTATAGATTCTCCTTTCGTGTCAGACGCATGAGAGGAACGGCGATCTTTGAGAAGTCCTTGATGAACCACCTATAATAGCCAGCCAGCCCCAAGAACTTGATTTCTGTGACATTGGTAGGTCTCTCCCAATTGAGTACAGCTTCGACTTTGGAGGGATCAATGGAGATGCCGTCTTTAGAGATGACATGGCCCAAGAAGGATACTTCTTCAAGCCAGAATTCACACTTGCTAAGCTTTGCGTATAGTCTATTGTCTCGCAAGACTTGCAGTGAAATCTTCAGGTGTTCTTCATGCTCTTCTTTGGTCTTTGAATAAATGAGGATGTCGTCGATGAAGACGACCACGAACTTGTCAAGGTATGGCCGATATATGCTGTTCATGAGTTGCATAAAGGCTGCAGGAGCATTGGTTAGACCAAAAGGTATAACAATGAATTCATAGTGCCCGTACCTGCTCCTGAAGGCTGTCTTGAAGATTCGTCATCCTTGATCCTCATTTGATGATAGCCAGATCGAAGATCAATCTCAGAGAAGTATTGAGCTCCAGATATTTGGTCGAATAGTTCATCGACCCTAGGCAGTAGGTATTTGTTCTTGATGGTGAGCTGGTTGAGTTGTCGATAGTCGATGCAGAGCCTCATCGATCCATCCTTCTTCTTGACGAATAGCACCGGCGCTCCCCATGGGGAAGTACTTGATCTGATGAACCCTTTTCTAATAGCTCCATCAGTTGCGTTTTCAACTCCTTTAGCTCGGAAGGTGACATCCAGTTGACGCGATACCGGGGCAGCTCCAGGGACCAACTCTATGGCGAAGTTGACATCACGTTCCGGGGGAATCCCTGGCAGATCTTCCGGAAACACATCGGGGTAATCCTGAACTATGTGAATGTCTTCTATCTTAGCACCCTTCTTTTCCACAACTACGGCTGCTAGGAAAGCAATACAACCTTTCCTCTTCATGTTGTGGGCTTTTATAGCGGAGACTAGAGACATCTGTTTCTTATGTCTAATCCCAGTGAATGACAATTTAGGAAAGTCACTAAAGATAACTTTCCCATTCTTACAGTTGACACTTGCCCCATATGCGGATAACCAGTCGGCTCCTAAAATTACATCATAGCCTTCCATGAGCATACACACCAGGTCGGCTTTTAGGTTATGGTTTCCGATCATTACATCGGTAGAGGGAAAGTATTTGTTCAACTTCTCATTTTCCCCTAGTGGCGTTGTGATAGAGAACTCACAACCATGGATGTAGGTTTGATATTCACAGTATCAGCAAAGTTTGAGATATAAATGAATGAGTGGCTCTAGTATCAAATAAAACAAATGATGATAATGAGAAAACTTGAAGGTACCTTCTACCACGCCACCTTCCACAGCAAGTTCCTCATCATGCAGGGCTTGCAGTCGGCCCTGTTTCTTAGGCGTATTAGGGCGCCTCTCCTTCTCTTTCAGTAGCGGGCACTCGGGGATGCGGTGCTCGCGACTTCCGCAGCGCAGACACGTGCCGACTTTCCTCCAGCACTCATCAGCGGTGTGACCTGGCTTGTCACAATGCTTGCAGTTGCTCTTGGCTGAGTGTTAGGTACAAGACCTTCAGTTTCCTTTCTTGGCTGATCCCTTCGTGATGTTGAAGGGACGCTTCTTGCCATTGTTAAGCTTAGCATATGATTGACTTGAGGTCATTTCCTTTTTCACGAACTTCCCTTTTATACGGTCGGTGAAGTCTGTAGCATCTTCCAGTAGCTGAGCTTTCTTTACCATCTCGGCGTAGGTTTGGATGTCGAGAGGTGCCAGTTGGGTGATGTATTATGGCTTAAGGCCGTTGAGGAAGTGCTTAGCCTTCATTCTTTCAGTAGCTACCAGGTGTGCCGCATACCTTGCCAGCCTAGAGAATTGGGCCTCGTATTCAGCCATAGTCAGGCTCCTCTGTTTCAGAGCAGCGAATTCCGCAGCCTTCCTTTCTTGGACACGCTCAGAGAAATACTTGGAGTTGAAAGTTTCTTTAAATTCGGTCCAGGTGAATTGACCGTTCTCCCTAGTTGCTTCCACTGACTCCCACCAAGCGCGGGCGTCCTTCTCCAGTTGAAAAGTGGCTAGCAACAACTTATCTTCCGCTGCGCATTGCATGACACGGAAAATCCTTTCTGTTTCTTTCAGCCAATGTTCGGCTTCATCCGGATCCGTGGATCCACTGAACCTAGGCGGGTTCAGACTCCTAAGTTACGATGCAGATCGCCTGCACCTGCACGATTATCCCCGCCTTGGGTAGCTTGCATGATGGCATGAGTCAACTCTTGGATGGTTTGTTGCATGCCCCTCATTTGAGCACGTTCAGCAATCATCTTGATTGCTTAGTTCCTACAAAAGAATATTTATTGTCATGATATCGATGTGAGATTTAATTTGTGCGAGCGTGAGTTTATTTTAGCTAGTTACCCTTGGCTCTAACCACCTCTCACATAGGTAGGATAATGACTCTAATCGAGGCAGGTAACCTAGATCATCCTATACTTAAGAATAACCTAGGCTCTGATACCACAAAACTTTCACGCCCCGACGCGGAATATCGGAACGTGAGGCAGTTGCAAGTAAGGTATAGAGCAAGTGCTAGACATCAAACCATTGCACAAGAATAACACTAAAGCAAAATTTCTTCTCATTATAACTTTCCAATGTCTAGTTACAACCACTAATATCAGAGCCAATCTATAGGGCCCAATTACATTGAGATAAAGCAAAAACTAACTTCAAACCTAACTACTATAATGCTAAACATAGTAATAGGAGGCTATGGGTACTCATGACATCACTCTAGTCGTTCCCATCCTCTTGAGTGTATGGTTCATCCTCGGTCTCACCTGAGAACACAACGACAAATAACGTAGGGTGAGCGACAACGCCCAGTAGGACTTAAATCTCAATAGTCAAGCAGGCTTTAATGATTAATGAATTAAAAGGCAGAGTAACTAATGATAGATCAGAGAGTCAAGTAAAAGATAGCAGGATAGCACGTGAACAAAATAGCACAACATTCCAATTATAGCACGAACGTCAATTATAGCACGAATAGTAAGATGGCCATAGCATAATAGCACAAAGTATAGCATTAGCACAACGAGTATAGCATAGCACTTTTGGTGTCAACCGACAACGAGAGAATATAGCACTTTTGATTGTCATTAGATTAATCTAGATAGTATGGCACTTGGATGTAATGCCGACATCCTGATCATTTAACTCCATGGGCAAATGGCACTTTCGGGCGCTCTCCCCAGGACCAGATCGGGCCCCATTACGCTGGCATTGGTTATATTGTTTATCTTTAGACAATCAGTCAATGGCCAATATAGAGTACCAAGGAAATAGATGAGAGCACTAGATGAATAGACGATATAGTAGAGTGAACGTGAAAAGATGAGCGAATAGAGTATAGATGAGAGTTAGTGGACAGTGCACGTAATATGTCGAGTAAACAGGCGTTAGTAATAGTTGCACAACACGCGCACTGGTGTTGGCAGTCAGGTGGAACTCACTACCCTTCCATTGGCAATGTCAAGCACGGGTCCAGAGGTCCGGCGTGATTCAAGAAAAAAGCGAACTTCAAAAAGCCGTTGGATCTTATTGATCCCTAAAGGTATCATAGGTGTTAGGGTACAACCGGCTCGTCGACCATGTGGGAACCCATGGACAGAGGAGACTTACAGAGGCCTTGAACAAAGACTCACTAGTCCGGAAGAAGGAGTATCTGACGGAGAGTTTGTCCAAGTCAAGAGAGAGGGTGTATACAGAAAGAAGTGCCAACGTTCTAGAGGAATTCTAGAACAGTGGAGCGTCGATAACGATATTCCCAAAACATCGCGAGTAAACATAGACAAGTTCATTTAAAGTAGGGCAATTAATATATATAAGGGAAATAAATTTGCTAGATGTACATGTGACAATTTTCATGCCCAGTTAAGCCATAACGGTTGGTTCACTTGTGTGCATGTGAATAGAGAATCATGGAGTATGAAAGGGTCATGTGTATGGCTTTAATTAACTCAAAATATGTCCATGATTTACAGTTTCGTTTACTGTGTTTAAAAGAGACAGCAGAGCACGATATCATCGTCGAAGAACAAAACTTGCAAAAATAGGGGGGTTTCCATGAAAGACTTCAGAACGCGACAAGTCCCTGTAAGGGTCGCGATAGGGCCTGCATAGAATGCGACAGGGTCGTTAAAGGATCGCGACGGGTCGGTCAGTGCAGGAATCGAGATCACGACAGATCTGTCTGTCGCATTCAGATCGCGACAGACACTGCGTCGCGACGGGCCATGAGAACGCGGCCTATCGGGCAGTCGCGTTCTCAGGTGTTGAGTTTACTTGTGCCTTAATGTTTTTGAGGATGTGTTTTTTAATGAACATTGCAATTGATGATGGTACAATGACCTATTTTCTAAGGACATGAATGACATGATCAAGTGTCAAGATTATCACCTATGTATTCATTACATCTCACTTAAAATGTCTTTTAATGTAGGATGAATGCATATAAGCCAAGCAACAAGATTCAGGTGAAAAAGAACAAGAAAGTAACTTCAAGTGATCATTGGCGACATCCAAGAAACCCCCTATCGACAGATAGACATGACAGAACAAAACAAGGTTCTGGAAGCACTCAGAAAGTAGTACCTGTCGACAGCCAATATGCTCCTGTCGACAAATGAAGTGTGCTTGTCGACAGCAAGACAATATCTGACGACGATCCAGTGTTCCAGAAAAACATGAAAGCCAGAACTGGGCAGTAGCTGTTGACAGCAGCCAATCGCCTGTCGACAGATGCAATTTTTGGAAAGCTCCGATGTCCAAGATATGATTCATGTTTTGGGTGATTCTGTCAAGCACGTCTCTCCACATTTGGAAGATCTGTCATCCAAGCGGAGGTGAAGCCAGTTCGTCTGTGATTCAAGCTTCTCCATCAATCTACCTTTCCAAGATGAAGTTTGAAGTTCATCTAGACGAGCATCTTGAAGAGTTCCACATCAGGATTTGTTCTTTCAACTCAGAACTCTTCTCTGTCTCTTTTTCTCATACTTCTGTGTGTGTGTGGTGTTTCAAGTGTTCTTGTGCTTGATTCACGTGGTTTGTGTTGTTCTGATCGTGGTTTCACATCAGACAACTCGTGTGTGTGAGTTGTAGTCGTGAACCAGCTCATAAGCAGTTGTTTTTAACGTGTGTGTGTGGACGGTGGACGTAGGATACATAAGTTGTGTACTCCGAACCACCTTAAAACATCGTGTCTTGTGGTTTGCACGTCTTTACATAGATGTTTGTAGGCACGTTGTTTTTACACACGCTGAATGAGTTGCTACTCCATCTACCTACAACTAACACACATCTAAGTTTAGCTTAAATTTTGTTACAGTTTTAGAAGTCTGTGTTTTCATTAAAAGAAGGCGTAGTAATTTTTTAATTGATAGTAATCTATTCAACCCCCTTCTAGATTACCATATTTGATAATTCCGCAACCTTTCAATTGGTATCAGAGCGAGGTCTCTCCGATTTACTGTTGTGGTTATTTGATCTTACGATCAGGAGTCTTGATCTCATGGAATCTAATAAGGGGTACATGGCCGAAGGACACTCAGTGACCAGGCCACCCTTCTTTGATGGTACTGATTATTCCTATTGGAAAAACCGCATGCAGGTATTTCTGAGAGCAAAAAACTACGAGCTGTGGAAGATCGTCAGTAAAGGAGCGTACACCCTTCCTGAGGATGAAGATACCTGGACGAAGGACCAGATTGCGAAGGGAACTCTCAATTGGAGCGCCCTCAACATGATGCAATGTGCAGTGCACCCCAAGGAATATTCAAGAGTCTCCACGTGCACCTCAGCAAAAGAGATGTGGGACAAGCTTGAATTGATATACGAAGGTACGTCCGAGGTAAGGGAATCCAAAACAAGCATGTTAATTTCTGAGTATGAAATGTTTAAGATGAGCAATGAAGAAACCATATCTGACATGTTTGCAAGGTTCATGCTAATCATAAATGGATTAAAGGGTCTTAAAAAGGAATACTCAGAAAGTGACTTAGTGAGAAGATACTTCGGTCTCTTCCATCCTCATGGAACACTAAGGCCACTGTCATTGAGGATTCAAAAGATCTCAAAGATGAAATTAGATGAACTAATTGGCTCCCTAATGACTATGAATAAATGTGAAAAGAAAGGAAACTAAGAAATCCTAGGAAGTTGATTGCTTTAAAGGCTTCCAAGAAAACTTTTCAGGTTCCAAAAAGGATGCTCTTCAGGATAGTGATGATCTTGAAACATCTAGTGATAGTGAGAATGATGAAATGGCCATGCTCACTAGACAATTCAAAAATTCCTGAAATTCAAAAGGAGAGGGTCAGGTAACTCTAAACCCTTTCAAAAGAAAGATTCTTCAAACAATTTGAGTCTAACAAGAAATCTGATATTGTGTGCTATGAGTGCAAGAAACAAGGGCACATGAGAGGAGAGTGCCCTGAGCTCAAGAAGAAGCTGAAGAAAGAAAAGTTCACCTTCAAGAAAGCCAAAGCAATGATGGCTACTTGGAGTGATGAGGATGAAGATGATAACGCTGAAGCAACCTCTGGAGATGAAGAAGTTCAATGTCTAATGGCAAGAAGTGACGACTCCAACGAGGTAAACTCTTCCTTTGAAAGTATTCTATTGATGAATGGGAAGAAGCTTATACTGCTTTATTTGAAAAGTTCTGTGAATTTAAGTCTGAAAACAAAGCACTCAAAAAGAAAATCAATTCCCTTGTTCATAGCACCAATCATAGTGAACAAATTGCATCTTTGAATAAAGAAATGAAATGATGAAAATTGATGAGCAAGCTCACAGTGAGGAAATGGACTGCATGAAATTGAAATTGCAAGAACCCAAAAGAAAAAGAAAGTCTAACCAACTCTCTTGAAACTCTTCAAATGAACTTGATGAAGTGAAGAAAAAATTAGAAAGGCTGAAGAGAACCTTAAGGGAAAATCTGAAGATCTAACAAGGTTTGTAAAAGGGAAACAAAATCTTGATGCAATTCTGGGATCTAATGTATTTGTTGCAAAGCATGGGATTGGATATCAACCTGTAAAACCAAGGTAATTGGTACAAATTTGTTAACATCCTTTGTTGATTCTAGCCCAAGCACAAGCAAGCAAATCCCTTCAAAGAACAATAAAAGTCAAGCCAAGGGTAAGAAACAGAACCCAAGAACATCAAAACTGTTGCTAACAACACTAAGAAATCTGTCAACAGCCCCCAACGGGTGTCGACAGGCCTGGAAACAAGCTTCCAAACGAAAGCTAACCAGGCAACAAAAAGGTAAAATGCTCATGCATGTTCCTCAGAATAAAAAGCCCATTGTTGTGAGAAAACCCTCATCATGCAATTTCTGTAAGAAAGTTGGGCATAATGAACAACAATGCCGGAATAGTCCAAATAAACAGAAACTCAAACAAGTTTGGATTCCGAAGCATTTACTGTTTGGCATGAATGATACATTGGGACCCAAAGTATTTGGGTACCAAAACCTCTTGTCTGATCCACATGTGCAGGAATGCCTAGCAGCCCAAAATCAAAACAAGTGGTACTTGGACAGTGGCTGCTCGAGGCACATGACGGGCGACAAAGAAAAATTCTGCTTGCTAGTGGAAAAGGACGGAGGTCAAGTTATTTTCGGAGGCAACAATAAAGGTCAGATCATCGGCTCAGGTAAGATTGGTAAGTATGCTTCTAACTCAATACAATGTACTGTTAGTCGATGGCCTTCATCACAACTTGCTTAGTATAAGCCAACTGTGTGATAAAGGTCATAGAGTTGTCTTTGAATCAAACACATGCCAAATCATTGATAAGGAATCAGGAAGTCTAAAATTTTCTGGAAAAAGGTGAACAACATTTATTTGATTGACTTAGATGATCCAGAAAATGAAAACTTGTGTCTTGTAGCAAACAAACGGATGAGCTTACCTTGTGGCATCGTAGGCTTGGCCATGCAAGTTACAATGTATTGCACAAGATCATGAAGCTGAAATTGGTAAGTGGACTTCCTGAAATCTCCTTCAATAAAAATGAAAGTTTTTGTGATGCATGTGCACAGGGAAAACAAACCCGGAAATCCTTCAAATCAAAAGCACCGGTAAGCACTTCTAAACCTTATGAACTTTTGCACATGGACCTCTTTGGACCTACTAGAACACTAAGTCTCAATGGCAAACGTTTTGGTTTTGTCATTGTAGATGACTTCTCTAGGTTCACTTGGGTAAAGTTCCTTGCACACAAAAACGAAGCATTGAGACTGTTTGAGGATTTCTTTAATAAGATTGAGCATGGAAACGTTCACAAGATATGCTCAATACGCACTGATCACGGGGGAGAGTTTGATAATACTCCTTTTCTGATTTCTGCAGGCACCACGAGATTGAACATTTGTTTTCCTCTCCAAGGACTCGGAACAAAATGGAGTAGTGGAGAGAAAGAACAGAACATTGGTGGAAATGGCTCGCACCCTTCTGGTCGAAAGTCAACTTGCAAGGACTTTTTGGGCAGAAGCGGTCAACACATCGTGTTACATCCTCAACAGAGCCATGGTAAGACCTGTCATAAAGAAAACTCCCTACGAACTCCTAAAAGGTAAGAAACCCAGTATTGGGTATTTCAGAGTTTTTGGCTCAAAAGTGTTTATACATAACAATGATAATTGATCTAGACAAATTTGAGGCCAAAAGTGATCAAGGTATTTTTCTTGGATACTCAGAACACTCTAGAGCATATAGGTGTTTAATATTAAGAATAAAACTGTGGAAGAGACTCCACATGTTGTTTTTGATGAAAATCATGCAAAAGCTAACAATTTCAATTCTCACAGGACTCAAGATGAATCTGAAAAAGATCCACAAGAGGAAGAGCCTCAAGAAGAAACTCCTCAAGCACATCCTCCTCAAGAACAGCCTCCACAGATCAACCCAGTCCTTCAACAATCACAATGTGAGGTATTCCAGACATCATCCACTTGATAATGTGATTGGAATGTAAATGATAAAGTTCAAACTAGATCTAAAATTAGACAAATAGTTGAACAAGATCATTTAGCCTTTGTCTCTCAAGTGGAACCTAAAAATGTTGAAGAAGCTTTAAAAGAAAATTCATGGATTGATGCTATGCATGAGGAGCTTGGACAATTTCAAAGAATAATGTCTGGAGTCTCGTTCCTAGAACCCCTGAAATTTCTGTCATAGGAACAAGATGGGTTTTTAGGAATAAGTTGAATGAAGAGGGTAAAGTGGTGAGAAATAAGGCTAGACTGGTAGCAAAAGGTATAATCAAGAATTGGTGTGGACTTTGAAGAATCCTTTGCTCCGTAGCTAGGCTAGAAGCAGTTAGGATCTTGTTAGCATATGCATGCTCAAACAAATTCAAACTTTTTCAAATGGATGTTAAAACTGCTTTCTTGAATGGTTACATCAAAGAGGAAGTCTATGTCTCTCAACCACCTAGCTTTGAGGATCATGATAAACCTAACCATGTATATAAACTGCACAAAGCTCTCTATGGATTGAAACAGGCACCCCGCGCTTGGTACGACAGACTAAGCACATTTCTGGTAAGCAAAAACTACTCAAGAGGTAAAGTGGACCAAACTCTCTTTACTAAGAAAGTTCACAATCACATCATTGTTGTTCAAGTTTATGTGGACGACATCATTTTGGATCCACTAACCCATCACTGTGTGAAGAGTTTTCAAAACATATGCACAGTGAATTTGAGATGAGTTTAATGGGGGAGCTACAATTCTTCCTTGATTGCAGTTAAACAATCTGAAGATGGCTTTTTCATTAATCAAGAAAAGTATGTAAGGAGCTCTTGAAGCGTTTCCAGTTTGAACAAGCCAACCCCTTCAACACCAATGAGCACAGCATAAAACTTGAAAATGATGAGAAAGGTAAACCGTAGATGCAAAGCACTTCCGAGGTATGATTGACTCACTCCTTTATCTTACTGCAAGTAGACCGGATATACAATTCAGTGTTTGCCTTTGTGCTAGATACCAATCTAGTCCAAAGGAAAGCCATTTGGTTGCAGTTAAGAGAATTTTCAGATATCTCTCAGGTACGTATGATTTGGGTCTTTGGTATCCAGCAGGAAGTAGCTTCAATTGATCTCATACTCAGATGCTGACTATGTTGGGTGTAAAATTGATAGAAAAAGCACTAGTGGGTACTGCCACTTCTTGGTGGTTGCATAGTTTCGTGGGCATCCAAAAAGCAACACCCGGTTGCACTCTCAACTGCAGAGGCAGAATATGTTGCTGCAGGGAGTTGTGCAACTCAAGTGTTATGGATAAAAAGTCAACTGTGTGACTATAACATTGATATTGGATGCACACCAATCCTATGTGACAACACTAGTGCAATCAACCTTTCAAAGAACCCAATCCAACATTCAAGGACCAAACACATAGAGATAAGACATCACTTTTTGAGAGATGAGGTAGCCAACAAATCCTTGGAAATTAGCTTCATACCCACTGAAAAAAATTGGCTGACATTTTCACCAAACCATTGTCCGAGGAGAGATTCACATCTCTTAGAAGAGAATTGGGCTTATGCAAGTTTAATGAAATCAATACCACATTCAGAGGCAAACAACCCTTGTGAATAGTGACTATGAGGTATATCAAATGGTGATATGTGAAAGAACAAGTTAAGCTTGTTCGGAAACTATCATTATGCGTGAGGACATTTTCTCCGCCACGTATCCATAGACACTATTTTCATAAAGGTTATTCACTTCAAAATAGGGTACTTGATTATCTTAATCCTTGTCATACACATTTCCTCTTACTACTTAAGTTTTTTTCATGGATGGTTTTGGATGTTGCATGTGAGTAAGTGTTTGCCTTCCTTGTCAATATCATGTTTGCAATTGTTTCAAATGCTTGAAATGTTGTGTCCACATGCACACACTATGGGGAGTAAAGAAAAGGCTAGGTGAGTGATTTTCTCAAGAATACACATCTCATACTTTGAGTATTTTGATCCCTCACTTGATGGTTTCAATTCCATTTCAAATCCAAGTCTTTACACTGATTTTCACTTACCTGTCGACAGCCCACATTGCAGCTGTCGACAGGCAAGCCTTTCCAGAACACTGGTTTCGACTGAGTACATTATCTGTCGACAGGCCCCTTCATCTGTCGACAGCTGTCCCTCTCCAGAAACACCTTTTCCCTGAAGTTCAGTAGCTGTCGACAGGGACAATCTTGTTGTCGACAGACACCCCATTGTTGTCTCATCTTGCTCATGTTTCACCTTCCTTCAATGAGTATGTGCACAATCATTGCATAAGGGGAGAATAGCATTTGAATTCATTACTATATGTCATCCAATCTAGTGTCAAAGATACAAATTATTCTCAATGATTTTGACATAATATTTTGAGCCTGAATCTAGGTTGTGTCATCTAGAAAACCTTGAACAACTCAATTCAATTCCACATCATTCAGTTGAATATTTCCTTGTGGCTCATCATATCTCTAAAATGGATTGATAAGTAAAATGGTGCTTGAATTTAATGTTTCACATTGCCCTTTGGCCATATATATCTAGTCACCTTGGTTGTAATAATAAAAAAAAAGGAGAAAAGCTACCTATTTCACAAAACAAACAAGAAGAAATTATATGGGATAAAGGCAGAGCAATGATGTTTATTTCTGAGTAACCGGGACTTTGGCATCACAAATGTCTATCTTCGTGTCAAAAAGTTATTCCATTATCTCTGTACAACGATATGATGGTCTTTTATACTGAGTAACTGGGGCATAGACATCACAAATGTCTACCTTCACGTCAAAAGGTATACATGAACCTAATTATCACTTTTCCCATATCCCTTTTGTCAAGTTCAAGAATATCAAATTCAAAGAAATAGAGTGAAGCCTCCAAAATTTTAACTCAAGGGACAAGTTGTCTATTGTCAATGGGTCATGTCAATGTTGTCTTCCATCACCAAATGAACATCGCCACTAAGTCATATGTTTTTCTACAATGGTTTTATTCAACGGGTTTGTCTTTATTTTATTGGGACTTGAACATGGTTCTCTAAATGCCATAACTTAAGACTCCCGAAGTATTATCTCTTACCATTGTAGAATGACTTTTGTGTCCTCATACTAGTGGCCATGACACTTAGTAATATGTTTAAACCTGTTCTCCACCTTAATACGAACAGTGCATGCTCAAATGGGGTGAAATTTCTCAAAATTTACCATTTCTGGCTCAGCTGCTCTGCAGCTGTCGACAGCCCCTATGCTGCTGTCGACAGCCGCGGCAGGGTGACTTTTGGAAGTCCAACTGGCGACCTTTTAGGGTGGATTTTGGGACCCTGCCCTTTCAAATTCTCTCCAACCCTCTTTAAAAGGCACCCACGCACCCTTCCTCCCTTTCCCACCTCCAAAAGTCTCTCCTCCTTCCTTCCTCCCCAAATCCCTCTTTCTCCGGGCGACAGAAGAGAGATTGTTTCTCTCTGCGTTTCTTCCTCCTTCTGTCCCCTTCCACCTTCAGAGCCTTCTCCACACTGACTTCACCCCTTCTGATGGCTCCTCCGGCCACGAAGCTTGCCTCTCGTCGCCGTCCTCGGTCTCCACAAGCCGACGAGGGTTCCAGGGCACCAGCCGAGCGCCGAACAATGCATCGGGAAGATCGTCTGCCGGAGCTCATCGTTCCTCGCAACCTTCAGGCGTCCAGGGTCCAAGGGAATTCACCAAGTTCGTGCAACCTCGGTTCGTGCACTTTGAATCCATTGAGGACATGTTTCCTGGTCTTCAACCCTTGTTCGACACTCAGGGCTGGACCGAATTTGTGTACTCCCACACCAGTATTCTACCGCAGCTGTGACGGAGTTCTATAATAACCTCTAGTTGTCAGTGGTAAGCTCGGAGTTGTATACCACTATTAAGGGCACTTCTTTTCATATCACTCCCTCTCTTTTTTCTCGTGCACTACAAATTCCTAACTCCGGGGTGGATATCTTGTCAACCCTCCATCTGCCTCTGATTATTATACTCTCATCACCCATCAAATTTATCATCCCAGTGTGGACCATCTTAAGCTCAATGCCAACTCTTTTCCTCCACTAAATCGTCTCATCCATCACATCTTCACTACTATTGTTGTTCCTAAAGATGGAAGTAGGGAACTCGTTACTACAGTCACAAGTCCCTCTTCACTACTTTCTGAAGTGTGAACAAATCAATCTTCCTAACATCATGGTAGACCTCATTAAGCAATGTTTCACTAACCCCAAGAGGTCAATGCCATATGCATGTCCTATTACATCCCTCCTATCTTTTATTGGCATTCCCATCTCTGACTCCGAGTGCATCAAACTCAAGTCCATAAGTTCTTTTGATCTTACTGTGGTGCATCGGATGGGCTACAAATTTGTGGATGGGGTAGTGACCAGGACTCTCAAGGGTCAAGCTCCAAATGTTGAGGAAGAATTTGCTGCGATGAAGGTGATGATGAAGGTGCTGATGAAGGTGATGATGCAGACTCCCAGGCAGAGCCTATAGAGGCTCAGGGAGATGATCCTGCTGATGCTGCACAACGGGAACAACCTCCCTCTCTTAGGGATTTCATTGTTGGTCAGATGGCCCAATTGCAACTCCAATTCACCATGGGTTTTGACCATCTCAACACCCGTCTCGATCATGTGGATACGAGAATGGATACACTGGCGAACACACAAGTGCAGTTACAAGACCAGCTTGCCAGGCTCTCTACTGATTTTCATAGCTTTCGTCATCCCGATGTACCAGGGAATGACGATGTCTAGAGAGTCATTGGGTTATCTAGGTCATCGTTCTAGATTTGGGTACTGGGTCACTAAGTTATTTGCGTCAGTCATGTATCTTTCCTTCTAATGCTTTCACTTTATGTCATGCAATGGTCGTCTTTTGTAACTAGTGTCTGGCATTTAATGAATGAAAAACCTCAGTTCCTTTGCTTACATCTTATCCATGTGTGCATATGTGTCTTTTTGAATGTTGTCAAAAGGGGGAGAAATCATCAATATGCATAAATTGAAATTTTGTCCCATCAAAAAGGGGGAGAATGTTGGGTTTACTTGTGCCTTAATGTTTTTGATGATGTGTTTTTTAATGAACATTGCAATTGATGATGGTACAATGACCTATTTGTTAAGACATGAATGACATGATCAAGTGTCAAGATGATCACCTATGTATTCATTACATCTCACTTAAAATGTCTTTTAATGTAGGTATGAATGCATATAAGCCAAGCAACAAGATTCAGGTGAAAAAGAACAAGAAAGTAACTTCAAGTGATCATCTGTCAACAGCCAAGAAACCCCCTGTCGACAGATACATGACAGAACAAAACAAGGTTCTGGAAGCACTCAGAAAGCAGTACATGTCGATAGCCAATATGCTCCTGTCGACAGATGAAGTGTGCCTGTCGAAAGCAAGACAATATCTGTCAACAGATCCAGTGTTCCAGAAACATGAAAGCCAGAACTGGGCAGTAGCTGTCGACAGCAGCCAATCGCCTGTCGACAGATGCAGTTTTTGGAAAGCTCTGATGTCCAAGATATGATCCATGTTTTGGGTGATTCTGTCAAGCACGTCTCTCCACATTTTGACACCCATATATATAGGACATATGGGGTTATTTTCGCAGCAAGAGGCCATACATCAAACCCTAAGCTAATCCCAAGACAAAAAGCCTCCACCTGCTGCTCTGCTTCAACCTACCGCCCAGGGAAAGGAAGATCCGTCATCCAAGCGGAGGTGAAGCCAGTTTGTCTGTGATTCAAGCTCTTCCATCAATCTACACTTGCCAAGACGAAGTTTGAAGTTCATCTAGACGAGCATCTTGAAGAGTTCCACATCAGGATTTGTTCTTTCAACTCAGAACTCTTCTCTGTCTCTGTTTTCTCATACTTCGTGTGTGTGTGGTGGTGTTTCAAGTGTTCTTGTGCTTGATTCACGTGGTTTGTGTTGTTCTGATCGTGGTTTCACATCAGACACTCGTGTGTGTGGTGAGTTGTAGTCGTGAACCAGCTCATAAGCAGTTGTTTCTGCGTGTGTGTGTGGACGGTGGACGTAGGATACCAAGTTGTGTAGTCTGAACCACCTTAAAAAACATCGTGTCCTGTGGTTTGCACGTCTTTACGATAGATGTTTTGTAGGCACGTTGTTTTTACACACGCTGAATGAGTTGCTACTCCATCTACCTACAACTAACACACATCTAAGTTTAGCTTAAATTTTGTTACAGTTTCAGAAGTCTGTGTTTTCATTAAAGAAGGTCGTAGTAAATTTTTAATTGATAGTAATCTATTCACCCCCCTTCTAGATTACCATATTTGATAATTCCGCAACCTTTCATCAGGTCCTACGCCTGACTCCGGGCGGGGAAAGGACAGTGCATAGGATTGCGGTCTAACTTTCCTTGTTTTGACACGGGTGCTTCAAAAATTCATAACTAATTGTATATTCGATGAAAAATCATGAAACAAGTTGCATATTGATCTAGACATACGTTAGTACTTACAGAAATAGGAATTTGACAATAGATAGGGTTTCGACAAGCTTTAATCACGTCAAACTTGAAGTACATGACATAGTGAGTAGTTGAGATGAACGATTTAATTCGCAAGATAGGATGGATGGAAATTAGGGCTTTCAGGAGAGAAAGATGCCTAGCATGTATCAATATCTTCAATAAAATTTCAAGGCATGGGGTTTAGTATACATGGGAACAAGAATTTTGAAGAGGGTTCGGGGTCAAGCTAGTTGCAGAACTTTGAATTCATAAGAAAATATTGGCTCAATAGAAAATTATGAAACTTGAGGGTGTTATTCCTGATGTACGGAACAATCTATAGAAGAAATATTAGGATTTTAGCTTGTGAGAATACCTACCTTTGATCATTTTCCTCTTCTAGGGTTGAGACTTGAAGAACTCAGGGAAGAAGTTGGGAGAGCCCTCTTCTCCACGAATTCTCCTCCCCTTGGACTCTCTTCCTGGTCCAGCAACCTCTTGGCAAGAGCTAGGGCCGGCCATGAGAGTTTAGAGAAGTATTTAAGCTTCTCCTCATTCTCTTTCCTAGTTTAAGTCTAATTCCTATTACTTCCGAGTTTCCCTATTAATTCCACCCCTTTCCAAGCTTGCCATGTCCAATTTAGGTTGGGTTGAGATCCAAATTCATGGCCAACCTATTAGGGAAGGTTTAGGAATCCTATTACAACTCAAACTAGCTATTTAAATGCATTAAATAGCCCCTTTTTAATTAATCATTATTTAGTTACGAATTTAGGATATTTTTCTATTATTCCACTTTTGTAAACCCTTATTTTTGCCCACTAATTTCTAATGGGTCCAATTAATAAAGCCCATTACTTGTTTTCATTTACTGGGTTTTATTTAATTCTCTTTTCTTTGATTTTCTAATTAATTTAATTAGTTTTCTCTTATTTGATTTTCCAATTATCAAGATTTAAATTTTAATTTCTCCAAAAATTCAGGTTGCTACATATACACTATGTTAGGTTGGCGCCTGAGGTTACCTACCTTTGAACGTTCCTAAGAAGGGTTTTTTGCAGGATGAAGTAGAACATGGTTTGGGGAAGAAAGCTCTGGTTGGGCCGATCGCTTCATCCTCTGGTTCTCTAGCTAACCTCCACACACCCCCCAGTAAGTTGGTAACTCATCCCCAAGGGATTTATGATGAGTATTTATAGATTTAAGGTTATTAGGAGTCCTATTGTAACTAGGGAAGTAGGGTTGCGGTTTTAGATTGATCCCTTCCATGTCTGGAGGATTCCCATCCCTACTGGAGTAGGAAGCCTTTAGGAAAACCCCTCCTCCTGATAGGGCACGAATTTGGGTTAATATGAAAGTCTAATGATGGTGAAATTTTGGAGTTTGTAGTTTCCTAACTTCTAGTAGGAGTCCTACCATGTCTAGGATTTCCTTAGGAGTTATTTCCTTATCAATCCACACCTAAGTTCTAGGAAGTGAATCCATATTTTCAAGTTAGACTTGGTTTAGACATGATTTATGGCCCATACTTTCCACGTTTAACTTAACTAACCACTTATTTATATCAAATATATAATTAATATGAATTTAATAGTTTGGTAATGACCGGTAACTTCGTCATTATGAAGTCATACATGATTTGGTTGTAGTCAGTCGAAGCTACTTTGTCGTACCCGAAGTCTAGCTTTGTCATATACGAAGTCCACTTCGTCATACATGATTTGGTCTTGATCAGTCGAAGCTAACTTCGTTATATTTGAAGTCTAGCTTCATCATATATGAAGTCCACTTCGTCATATATGAAGTTCCACTTCGTCATGCACAATTTGGTCTTGATCAGTCGAAGCTAACTTCGTCATATCCGAAGTCTAGTTTCGTCATATACGAAGTTCCACTTCGTCATGCATGATTTGGTCATGGTCAGTGGAAGCTAACTTCATCATATCCGAAGTCTAGCTTCGTTATATACGAAGTCCACTTCGTCATGCACAAAGTTTCACTTTGTCAAGCACGATTTGGTCGTGGTCAGTCAAAGCTAACTTCGTCATATCTGAAGTCTAACTTCATCATATACGAAGTCCACTTCATGATGTACGAAGTTTCACTTCGTCATACACGATTTGGTCTTGATCAGTCGAAGCTAACTTCATCATATCCAAAGTCTAACTTCGTCATATACGAAGTCCACTTCGAGTGACGACGTTGTATCTTGGCCAGTTGAAGTTGGCAATCGAATAGATATATTGATTTCCCCTAAACATAGATTGCTAACTAACATCGATTGCAATTTAACATCGATTGATTTTATGCATATCGATTGTTCTTAAACATCGATTGCAGACCAACATTGATGGTTCTTAAACATCGATTGTTGTCCAACATTGATTGCTCCTTTAAACATCGATTGTTCTTTTAAACATCGATTGCTATCCAACATCGATTGCTCCTTTAAACAACGATTGCGGACCAACATCGATTGTCGTTTAACATCGATTGCTCTTTTAAATATCGATTTCCTCTTTTAAACATCGATTGTTGCTTTAAACATCGATTGCTCCTTTAAAACATCGATTGCTTTTATATTTCTACCGATTGATGTTATGCGCATAGTTGCATATCGATTGGTGTGTACTCACACCAATTGTTGGACAAGGTCTGTTAATCATCTTATTGGGGTTAATATTATATTGTTCACTGGACAAGGCTTTTAGTAAGACCCTAGTTTGCTCTTCCAACTTATTACTAAATTTTTGGGGTGCTACACCCTCCCCCACTTAAGAGAATTTGGTCCCCAAATTCATAGATAGAATATAAAGGACAAAGGAGATTACTTACTTGTGAATAATTTCAAAATTTTCTTGTGCATGGCTTCTTCTGTTTCCCATTTATCATCTTCCTTTAGGCATTGATTCCACCTGATCTTTATCAAGAGGATCACCAATTGTTTCTCAACTGATGCACTTCGCGGCCTATGATTTTAACTGGCTTCTGCTCATAAGTCCCATCTTTATGAAACACCAAGGACTCATATTCGATGACATGAAAAGGATCACGTACATTCTTCTTCAACATGGATATGTGGAATACATTGTGTACCCCATCCAGTTATGGAGGTAATGCCAAACGATATGCAACTTCACCACCTCTTTCGAGGATTTCGAAAGGGCCGATGAATCTTGGCAATAGCTTTCCTTTTATTCCAAACCTTCTGATTTCACGGCTTGGTGATATTTTTAGAAACACATGATCACTAACTTAAAATTCCAGATCCCTTCTTCTAGTGTCTGCATAGGCCTTCTGCCTCTGCTTTGCCACTGCCATTCTTTCTTTAATGATTTTCACTTTTTCGGTAGTTTCTCGTACTATCTCTGGATCTAACAGTTGTCTTTCACCAACCTCATACCAATAGATTGGGGATCGATAGCTCCTTCCATAAAGTGCCTCAAATGGTGCCATTTGAATACTAGCTTGGTAGCTATTATTGTAGCAACTTTCACAAGAGGTAAAATGCTCATGCCAACTACCTCCAAAGTTTAGAACCCATGCTCTAAGCATGTCTTATATCACCTGGTTTGTTCTTTCAGTCTGACCATCAGTCTGTGGATGGAAAGTTGTGCTGAAATTCAATTTAGATCCCAAGGAATAGTGGAGACCTTTCCAAAAGTGGGATGCAAATCTTGGGTCTCAGTCAGATACAATGGACAAAGGTACCCCATGTAGTCTGACATTTTCCTTCACATACAATGCAGCTAGAATGTCAACTGTTCACTTATTATTAACTAGTAAGAAGTGGGTGGATTTGGTCAAGCGGTCGGCAATCACCCATATTTTGTTGAACCCACTTATAGATTTGGGCAGTCCAAAGATGAAATCCATCCCTACACCCTCCCATTTCCATGCTGAGAGGTTTTAGTTTACCTGCAGGTTGCAAGTGTTCTACTTTGATTTGTTGACAAGTTAAGCATCTGGCGACATATTCCGACACTTCCCTCTTCATGTTCGCCACCAAAAACTTCTTTTCAAGTCTTGGTACATTTTAATAGTCCTTGGGTGAATGGTATACCTTGTTTTGTGAGCTTCGTCCATGATCGTTTTCTTTGTTTCCTCATGGTCGGGTACACATACTCGCCCTCAGAACAACAATCTCCCATCTACTACTAAGAAAAATCTGGCCTCTAGTCTAGATTAACCTCTACTTCTATAAGCATAGGATCACTGTCTTGGAGTGCTCGAATGTCTTCAAGCAAGGTGGGTTGTGCTCTAATATTAGAAATCAAACACCCTTCTCCTTAGTATCAACATCTATGTTCAGCTAGGCAAATTCTTCTAGCAACCGCCATTCTCCCACCATGAGACTTGATAAGATAGCCATTGGCTTCCTACTAAGGGAATCTGCCACAACGTTTGCTTTAACTGGGTGATACTAGATAGTGAAGTCGTCCTTCAGGTACTCCAACCACCTCCGCTGTCTCATGTTCAATTCTTGCTGGGAATACATGTATTTTAAACTTTTATGGTTAGAAAGTACAATGAACTTCTCACCATATAAGTAGTGATGCCATATCTTCAGAGCGAAGACTACAGCCGCCAGCTCCAGATCATGTACATGATAATTATCTTCGTGATTCTTCAATTGTCTGGAAGCATAGCATATCACCTTTCCATTTTGCATCAATACACAACCAAGGCCAAATCCTGATGCATCTGTATAAACCTCGAAGCTTCTTCCAGCTACAGGTAGTGTCAACACAGGTACTGAAGTTAAATGTTCTTTCAAGGACAAGCTATCTTCACATTCGGCCGTCCATATGAATGGATTCTCCTTCCTGGTAAGTTTGGTCAGTGGTACAGCTATCTTTGAAAAGTCTTTAATGAATCAATGATAGTAACCAGCCAGACCCAGAAAGCTTCTAATTTCTGACATAGTTGTCGGCCTTTCCTAACTCTTCACTGCCTCTACTTTAGACGGGTCCACAGAGATACCTTCCTTGGATATGATATGACCAAGGAAAGACACCTCCTCCAGCCAGAATTCACATTTGCTAAGTTTTGCATAGAGTTGGTTATCTCTAAGCACTTGCAGAGCAATCTTCAAGTGTTCTTCATGCTCTTCCTTATAATTGAGTAGATGAGAATATCATCAATGAATATCACTACGAACTGGTCCAAATACGTCCTATATATATTGCTCATGAGTTGCATAAGGGCCGCTGGAGCATTTGTCAAGCAGAACGGCATGACCACAAACTCGTAGTGTCCATATCTGCTTCTAAATGCAGACTTGTAGATATCTCTCTCCCTAATATGCAGTTGATGATAACCAGACCTCAAGTCGATCTTGGAGAAATATTGGGTGCCTGAGATCTAGTCGAATAGCTCATCAATGCGGGGCATAGGATTTTATTCTTGATTGTTAGTTGATTCAACTGACAATAGTCAATCCAGAGTCTCATTGTTCCATCCTTCTTTTTGACAAACAATACCAGTACACTCTATGGGGATGTGTTGGGCCTAATAAAACCTTGATCCAACAGTTCTTGGATCTACCTCTTCAACTCCTGCAATTCAGTGGGTGACATGCGATATGGTGCTTTGAATACCGGGGCTGCCCCAGGGAGTAACTCAATGGTGAAGTTTACTTCCCGTTACTAGTAGCATTATAGGTAAGTCTTCTGGAAAGACATCAGGGTATCTCTGCTATGGGAATTTCTTACTTTCTGTCTTGATAACGGAAACTAGGAAAGCATCACAACCTTAGTTGATCAACTTGGAAGCTTTAAGGGAAGAGATAAAGACAAGGTGTGTGCGGTAACGGATGCCAACAAAAGTGAGTTTTGGAAGATTTGGTCTTTTAAAGGTGACCCTCCTATGATGACAATTGACACCGGCGTCATACTCAATCAACCAATCGACACCCAATATAACGTCATACCCCTTCATATCTAGACAAATGAGATTGGCATAGAGATTATGTCCTCCAATCATGGTTTCACATTCAAGAAGGTAGTGTGTAAGTTCAGATTCAGAGCCAAGGGGAGAAGCCACAGTGATTTTGGATTTCATGGGGACTAGTTTAACAGGCCAA
The DNA here is from genome assembly GCA_014218235.1 of Colocasia esculenta. Lineage (NCBI taxonomy): Eukaryota > Viridiplantae > Streptophyta > Magnoliopsida > Alismatales > Araceae > Colocasia > Colocasia esculenta. The sequence continues at coordinate 139,181,725 of CM024757.1, forward strand.
GTTGTAGCAAATGCAGTTAAAACAAATGAATATGCAGCTTCAGTACTAGTAAGAACAAAAGTAGGTTGAGAGTTAATAAGGATGGTACCTTCCACCATACCCCCTTCCTCAGGTAGATCAACTTCTATCACTGCATTAAGGCGTCCCTAATGCAAGGGTAATATTCTGTGCCCTCCCAGGCTGGTCTTTCAACATAGGGCAGTCAAGTATGTGGTGGTCACGACCACCACACTTCAAGCAGGCTCCGAGCTTCTTCCATCATTCCTTGGCTCGTGTCCAGACTTGTCATAGAAACGACAATTCTCAGCTAACTGTCTTTCCTCCACTTTGACCTTCTTTTCTATCCCATAGTCCTTCCCAGTATTTGGCCTTTTATTGGTGTTGTTGTTGTTGCGGAATGTTTCTGTTGTATTGGCCGCTCCTCTTTTTACAAGATCGAATTTGCGGTTTCCTTTCCCCTAAAACCTTCTACCTTGGCCATAGTGTCTTCCACCAGTTGAGCCCTTTGGACCATTTCCGCATAAGTGCAAATGTCATGTGGTCCCATCCTTTTAATGAACATGGGCCACAGCCCATCCATAAATCAGTTGGCCTTCAGTCTTTTAGTGCCCACCAGATGTGGGGCATACTGTGCTAAACATGCGAACTGAGCTTCATACTCAGCCACATACATACCCTTTTGTTTTAGTGCGGAAAACTCCACAGCTTTCTTTCCCTGGACCCTCCAGAGAAGTATTTTCCCTGTAATATCTTCAGGAACTCTTCCCATTATAGTTCAACAACATTAGGTAGATTGGCCGATGTGGCCTTCCACCATGCTCTAGCATCTTTGCTCAGTTTGAAGGTAGCTAGTAATACCTTCTCTCGGTTGGTGCACTACATCACTTGGAAAATTCTTTCCATTTCCTCCTGCCAATTTTCTGCCTCATCTGGGTCAGGAGTTCTAGAGAAGCGAGGGGGGTTTAGACTATGGAAATTGTCGTGCAAGGTCTCCTGCTCCATTCTGAGCTCCAGGTTGAGCTCTTGGTTGTACTACGTTCTACAGGGCTTGAGTAAGTCCTACAACTATCTCCTACATCGCTTGCCACTGGTTGCGGGCCATTGCTAAGGAATTAATGAAGTTCCTGAGAAAAGGATTTCAACCAATTAATGTCCTTAATTATATCACAAGGATTGATGGGTATGGGTGCTTGGTTCATAAAACTAGTTTTCCCAGTCTCTACCCATTCTCACAGGAACTATATATATCATCTATGACGTAAATTCTTGGGTATCACTTAAACCTAGGACTTAAAAATTCCTATTGGTTCCTAGGCTCTGATACCAATAAACTGTCATGTCCTAAGAATTATGCAGCATATATATTTAAATTTGAGATCGATATTTCGAGACGTGAAAAGTCGGCAAATAAGCCTCTAGCTAGTGAGCTTTAGATGTGTATTTACACAACTTACTAGGGTCCACATAATGAACACAACTAAACTAATATTCAAATCTCATTAATGTTAAACACAACACTGTTAAGTCCAAACTCATAATGACGCAAGAAAAGGAAAATTACATAAGTCTTTACTTCCTTGCCCTACTACATCGAACTAACTCTCAAAGTAAACTAACAACAGATACTATGGATGGGACACACTCTTACTCGATGCATTCTCATCAAATGCCTTACCTTCCTTTTCCTGGCTATATCACCTAAAATGTTAAGAAGCAGTATGAGCAAACTGGCCCAGTAAGATTTACAACTCCATGTGCGGGCATAATATAAGTGATTAATATTTTAAGAACTAGGCAAGCATGATTATCAAGATATACATGAATGATAAATATAATTAAACATGATATGTAAACAAGATAGATTGAACAAGAGTAATCGAAAAAATTTAGCATGATTTAACAAGAAGGAACTAGCAGTAGAGCAGTATGTACAAGCACGCAAGATATCAATCTTTTGCAAGAACGCAGATGGCCATATCACACAAGTAAGCAAGCACTTATGAGCAAGAACTTTTAACATGTAATAGTAATTAAGCACGATGCCATAGTGCACACTAAGGATCTATGCCACCTTGGAATGCTCAATATGAGCACGTGTATGTGGTTTTGTATCTAGCATTCAAACGCAAATACTCACAGTGCAAATGCAACTCCAGTAACCACTATACCCCAAGGTTAATAGTATATTTGCAACTCTATGTTGTTGGGGCTAGACTAGAGCCCTTGGACACTCGCCGTGCCCGATACACATCTCACTATTTTCAAATGTAGATACCCATAGTCAATCATGGCCAATAACAAGAGTTTTCAAGAAAATATATATTCCAATATGATGTTCATACGGATCTAAGAAAAGTTGAGTCAAGTCAACATGATTCATGATAATAATAATCAAGGTATTTCCTTTAGTTCCATAAACTTTAATGACTTTGACCATAAAGAATAAGATGTATACAGAATAAAGAGTCCTCTAACTCCAGGGAACTCCAAGGTACAATCAGTTAGGTTTCTATGGGAAAACCCACAGAGTACGGAGACTTTCTTAACTACGTTCGTAGGAAACTACAGTACATGCAAGAACCGGAAAACATATCCAATAGTAAGGATCATGCTAAGAAAATGAGTAGACTCACATTGAGACCTAGCATGTACTCTCATAGCTTTTATCAAAACGTTATAACTTTGCATTGGAAATAAAGGACGAAGAGGCAAGTCAAAGGATAGTATGATCAGTAACTTCCATATAGAACGTTAGAATCATGTTTAGGTAAATAGCATTTTTAACATGTAGTTGATGGCTTTTAAAGTACAGATGCAGACCAATCATCATACTGGCAAGACTAAGAAATGACGCAGACTCACCTACTTTATCCATACTCTAAATCTAGGGTTCCTGGGACTGAACTATAAATGAAATAGATTACTGGAAATGAAAAGTAGACCGATCTATGGCGTTCGTTTGACCCAGTTCCATGAGATACAAAGAAGCGAAGGTTCAAAGCATGCACGAAATTCAGAAACAACCTAATACTCTTTACATGAATGGTAAAAATAAAAAAAATAGGAACATATGAGACTAGACTTGAAGAACTTTCAGAAGATATACACTATGTTAGGTTGGCGCCCGAGGTTACCTACCTTTGAATGTTCCTGAGAAGGGTCTTTTGCAGGATGAAGCAGAACGTGGTTTGGGAAAGAAACCTCTGGTTGGGGTGATCTCTTCCTCCTCTAGTTCTCCACCTAGACTTCATACGTCCCCCAGCAAGTTGGTAACTCATCCCCAAGGGGTTTATGATGAGTATTTATAGATTTAAGGTTGTTAGAGTCCTATTGTAACTAGGAAGTAGGGTTGGTGGTTTTTAGCTGATCCTTTCCATGTCTGGAGGATTCTCATCCCAATTGTAGTAGGAAGCCTTTAGGAAAACCCCTCCTCCTGATAGGGCACGATTTGGGTTAATATGGAAGTCTAATGATGTTGAAATTTTGGAGTTTGTAGTTTCTTAACTCCTGGTAGGAGTCCTACCATGTCAAGGATTTCCTTAGGAGTTTATTCCTTATCAATCCATCCCTAAGTTCTAGGAAGCAAATCCGTATTTTCAAGTTAGACTTGGTTTAGACATGATTTATGGCCTATACTTTCCACGTTTATCTTAACTAACCTCTTTTTTATTATCGAATATATAATTAATACGAATTTTATAGTTTGGTAATGACTGGTAACTTTATCATATACGAAGTCATATATGATTTGGTCGTAGTCAGTCGAAGCTAACTTCGTCATGTTCGAAGTCTAGCGTCGTCATATACGAAGTCTACTTTGTCATGCATGATTTGGTCTTGATCATCGAAACTAACTTCGTCATATCCGAAGTCTAGCTTTGTCATATACGAAGTCCACTTCATCCTATACGAAGTTCCACTTTGTTATGCATGATTTGGTCTTGATCAGTCGAAGCTAACTTCATCATATCCGAAGTCTAGCTTCATCATATACGAAGTTACAGTTCGTGATGCATGATTTGGTCATGGTCAGTGGAAGCTAACTTCATCATATCCAAAGTCTAGCTTTGTCATATACGAAGTCCACTTCATCATATATGAAGTTTCACTTCATCATGCACGATTTGGTCATGGTTAGTCAAAGCTAACTTCGTTATATCTAAAGTCTAACTTCATCATATACGAAGTCCACTTCATCATATACGAAGTTCCACTTCGTCATGCACGATTTGGTCTTGATCAGTTAAAGCTAATTTTGTCATATCCAAAGTCTATACGAAGTCCACTTCGACGGATGATGTTGTATCTTTGCCAGTCGAAGTTGGCAGAAAAATATATATATCGATTGCCCCTAAACATTGATTGCTAATTAACATCGATTGCAGTTTAGCATCGAGTGTTGTTATGCATATCGATTGCCCTTGAACATCGATTATTCTTAAACATCGATGGTTTCTTTAAACATTGATTGCTCCTTTAAACATCGATTATCGTTTAACATCTGTTGCTGACCAACATTGATTGCTCCTTTAAACATCGATTGCTCCTTTAGACATCAATTGCTCCTTTAAAACATTGATTGCTATTATATTTCCACCGATTGATGTTATGCGCATAGTTGCATATCGATTGGTGTGCACTCACACCGATTGTTGGACAAGGTTTGATAATCATCTTATTGGGGTTAATATTATATTGTTCATTGCAAAAGGCTTTTAGTAAGACCCTAGTTTCCTCTTCCAACTTATTACTAAATTTTTGGGGTGCTACATCAAAAGAAAGCAGTAACTCAAGCAAGCATGATATATGGCCAACCAATTAAAGAAATAAAAGTTAGATGATGATGTTTTCTTCAAGTGAAAGTAAGTAAAGGGGGAAGGGAGCAGGATGATGATTTGTTTTTTTCAATTAAACTTTATGGGAAAAGCAACAAATGCTCACTGGTAATCACGATGGTTTTAAAGGAGCACCACGTGGGGTACGAAGGGAGAGGAATTGTACTACGTGTGGTACGAAGGGAGTGACACACGTGGGTGTCAAAGGAGGGGCACACATGGGTGCCGGAGGAGTGGTAACCAATAATTAAAATAAAAAGAATCCCACCATGATTGCTAATTTGTGAACACGCTTTAAATGCCACAAAGAAAGGGTTTTCACTTGATTGATGAGAAGAGAAAGAAGAAGAAGAAGAAGAAGAATAAAAGGAAGTGATGCGTGTGTGCACTAGAGATGGAGTGTGATCGCTAGGTAGACGTGGATACCGAAGAAGAGAGCGAAGGATGGGTCACTTACCTACACTCGAAGAAAAGCGAGAGTTGAGGTGGGTTGACTCTTACTTCTCCAATCGGCCGATCGGAGAAGAAGACTTTAACTCTTGGTTACCTTGCAAAGAAAGACACTACAAACATGTGAAATCAATGATTAGACCATGTTGTGTAGCATCAAATCCAAAAGAATCAAGAAGAAAGCTTGCATGGGCTTGAACACACCTTGTGGTGGTGTTTTAAAACCTCTAAGATTGTGGGTGTGAATTAAATTGTGTGTGTGGGATATTGGAGACAATATGGTGATTATGTGATGGTGAATGCATGTACTAAAGAAGAGAATTGAAAACAAGTAAAAGGGAAAGAAAGAAGCAGGAATCTGAGATGGCTCAGGAACAGCAGGCTGAGAGGAAGAAGACTCCTCTTCACACTCCAATGAAACTTGAACATCTGACATCACCGCCCCTTCAATGGAAGAACACTCCAAGCAAGCTTGAGAGGCTCTTCTCTTCAAACTTTGAAGTTTGAAGGCTCTGGAACGTCGCAGGGCGTCGCTAATACTCGTGAATGCTCTCTCTAAAAGCGTGGCTACGGGGTTATAAGGTAAATCGCGATAGACATAGTGGTCGCCTTTAAGGATGAAATGCGTCCAATCAAGCCGTCACATTTTTTTTTTTTTAATCAAAAAGGTCCTCAGGGACAGCGACTAGGAGAGTGCACCTTACTCCAGAGGAGTAAAATGTTCCCACTCACCAGTGCGAACCACCTGGGCCAAAATTATTAATAAAGGACAATACAATGGCTAAGGGGCATACCCCAGCTAAACAATTCTGAGAGAAGGAAGACCAAACGGTCCATGGTAAGAGGACCTTTACATTCACGAGGCAAAGATGTAGGGGAAGAGAAAACAATATTGCTAAGGGATTTGCAGCCCAAGTTGGCCAATGCATCGGCCACTTGGTTAGTGCGTCCAATCAAGCCGTCACGTTTAAAACACTTCCATACTTCGACTGGCTCCTTCCATGCTTCGACTCAATTGAAATATAGAAATTAAGAGCCGCGACTACAATGGTCGTCGCGCTTATGAACACTTCCAATATTGATCAGATTCTTGCCAAATTTTATAAATGGAAAGTTTGAATTGCGTGACATTACCTGTCGCACTTTTGGAGAAAATCGATCTTTTAGTGGGAATCGATCTTATGAATAAAGGAAGGTCAGAAATGCGATGACCTAAGTGGACATGTATCTATTTAGCAATAAGAACTTTCTAAAAACCATTTAGGAAATTGCCAAAATTCGAATATGAGAACTCTTAATCGCGATGACTACAATGGATGTGAATACCAGTATAACAATCGGAACCAGACTGGGACTCGATACAAAAATCATGTCGAATGGACCCGTCGCGAATATCATTACTCAGCAATCGATGTTTATGTTGAATTGATTGTCCTCAACAACACCAATTGATTGTGTGAAAACATGACGGAGTGACCCGATGCATATATCAACAATCGATGTAAGCCTTAGCAATCGATGCAGCCTTCTCCAATTGATATATGAAATGTGATTGACTGATTTGATGCATATATCAACAATCGATGTAAGCCTCAGCAATCGATGTTTCAGCTCAATCCATTGTCCTCAGTAATACTAATCTATTGTGTGAAAACTTGACGACGTTACCTGACACATATATCAGCAATCGATGTAAGAATTAGTAATCGATATAAGATAAAACACAACCACTTGACCCATCGCGAATCAATTATTAATTAAGAGCCCTAATAGCATACCAAACAAATCTCTAAAAATTCTATAAAATCTGAAAAAATAGGAGAATCACTCAAATGATTAATTGAGGAGAGCCACTTTGAGGCATTACAGTATAACATGAAATTTACTTAGTATGTCATCAAATTTGGGGCGTCTACAATAAGGAGGTCAACAAAGTGAGTAGAAAAACTTAAGTCGACACATAGAGAACACAAGTTGACTCATAGAGACCACAAGTGGACACATATAACATTAAGTCAACATATATAACACAAGTCGACAAATGTACATTATTAGTCAACATGCCAAAGCACAAGTCGACACATACAAAACACAAGTCGACACATCCTTAGATATTTCAGTTTGTTGTGTGATTGCACAGTTCACATTATTCAATAAAAATTTATTTGACATTTATTTAAAGTATTGTCATCACTAAAATCTAGGACGATATATATATATATGGATATGATAGGTTCAACAACCAGACCTTGGTTGGCGGCCATGGCATGGTACTAGCTTTCCCATGTAGCAGTATTTAGCATTGTTCTCTTCCATTATCTCTTTGTAGTATAGCTAGTTATTGCTTTCTAGAGTTCCTGTAGCGGTCCACGTCGTTCAAACCCGTTAACCTAATAACGAGCTTGACCCGACTCCGCCTCCTGCGAACGAGCCATAGCCTCGCTAGGGATATCAATCACATGTCCATAGAAATATAAAGGAAACAACTCAATATATATAAAATTCTCATCTCACAAATATTACATGAAATATACATAGCCAGTTCTCAACTAGAATCAAATACAAAGTACAGCAACCTAGGGCATACCCCGAGGTGAACATAAAGTAAAAATTACACTGCTAGTGGTGCAGACCCAACTCTGCTGTGGTGTGGCTCTGAACTAGATGAAGGGCGGGAAGCCTCCTGCTCTCCCTCAGCTAAAAGGGGTAGGGGTGAGCCTCGCAGTCACTAGATCGGTAGGGAAACTCCCCAAAAACCGTACAAAACCAAACTCACAAGTGCAGAAACAGGAAGCTACACTAAGCAATTTATAGAACTATCTACGCATGATGTTAAAGCTGTAAATAACATTTATCACAAGCTATTAACAAAAATCAACCTTTAATAA
>CM024757.1:139189997-139393897 GCA_014218235.1 Colocasia esculenta
GCGACAGGGGATGAGAAAGGGAGGGGAGGGGAAGCAACCGGCCACCGCCGGCCCTCCCCAGCCACCATTGGCCTCCGACCAGGAGGAGAAAGGGGGAGAGAGAGAGAACGGGAGCAGGGTCAGAGAAGGGGGGGTCATGACAGTGCATGGGGGAGGGGGAGGTCCGGCCGACGCCGCAGAGGGAGGAGGGTCCCTACCTCGGTGGTAGGATCCGCCGCCGGTGACCCCAAGCGGAGACGACGAAGGGCGGCAGAGCAGGCACAACGGTGGCGGCGAGCTGGAGCAGGGGAGAAAGAAGGCGACGGCACGGCGGGACTTGGCACAGCGGCGGCAGCAGGGGCAAGGCGGCGGTGCGACCTCCTCCAGGCGGCGGACAGAGCAGTGGAGGCCTCCTCCTCCACATTGCAGTGCGCTGGAGAGAGAAAGAGAGGGAACAGAGAAAGAAAGAGCGACAACGAGAGAGACCGAGAGAGTGAGAAGGGGAGGGTCTGCGCGGCGGAAGAGGGAGAGAGAGAGAGTCTACGGAGGGGAAGAAGATGGTGAGGAAGAAGTGAGGGGGTGTGAGGGGAAAAGGGTCGAGGGGGAAGGCGGTGGGGGTCCCCACCGTTACCGAAATTGGCCAAATGGCCTTTTCTGGCACCCCATGTAGAATCCATCTGCACAGGGAAGGGTGGCAGGCCCACCCCCTCCCCTCCCCAGGTGGTGGATGCCACATCCCACCCCCCTTACACAAAATTTTGCCCTCGAAATTACAAAAACAAAGCCGAAGCACGAAGGTAAATCAGGGGTAGGAACAAGTCATTCGAACCGATCTAACGACCGGAGGGAGAAGGACATGACAAGTGAAACCGCCAGCACGAAAAAGGCCACTAAGTCTCACCACGACTTCCTGGTGGCCACAACAATGACACAGTCACACGTGGAGTGCTTAACCAGACAACTGATAGCCCACACAGCACACCCCAGATGGGCATGGAACACTCAATCGGATGCTGACAACTCCACAAGCATGGCACACGCCAACCGACCGAAGACGAACGGAACCTCTAGCCAAAAACCACGTGGCTGAAGTCATCAAAAGACCTTGCCGTTGAAACCAATCCGGTCAGTACCCACTCTGTCACCAGAGAAAACCTGACAGAAACCACAGTCACTAGTGACAACTCGGAAAACACCTATGAGTCAACCTCAGGGCTCAGAGGGATGGCCTCACATAGCTAGCCACAGCTAGTATCGGCCACACAACCCAAGGGAAGCCTCGCAAAGGAAAACTAGAGTCCAAGTGGAAACGGAGACGTGGAAAACCCCTCAACACGTGGAACGACACCCACGACACCACTCGGTTCAACAAGACCTTCCTCGTGGTCCGACAAGGACACCAGACAAATGTGGTGTCACAGGAAAACCAAAAGCACAACACATAGCGACAAAGGTCAAAAATACATTAAGGTCTGGTCAAAACCAAGAAACCAAGACGTCAGCAACACTCGCGGTCAAGCACTGGTAAACTGATAGGCCTCACCGCCACTAAGGACAGAGATAGGAGGTCCCGCTTCAGCTTCCATACTCACCACCCAATACGCGATCGGAGAAAGGCACATTAGGTTGGCAACGCACACAACACAACTGCGCAAAAGCAAGTGTGGGTGCCACAAAACCAACTGCAGAAAAGCACTCAACCGCCAGAAAATGAGGAACCATAGGGGCCAAAAATGGCACACTGACTTGAGTAGGACTCAAACCAACACAAGGTACCACAACCCAACACGCACAAGCGAGGGAACACCAGACACGGGCCATAACCAAAACCAGGTGCACCACCGCCACAACTACAAAACAACAAGGTAGCTACCACATTGTGGTACGGTACGGCCACAAGGGATGGGCCACCACACGCATCCGAGAGGTGAACAACTCAACGCCTCAAGCACCTCGCAAACTGTGCACAAGGCTTAAGGCCAGCACACACGGGCACAAGAACACGGTGCTATCACAAGCAACAAACCCACCAAAAGAATTGCGCACGAAACCTTCAAGCTTCAAAAAGCACAACATACATGCTGGCTCTTAGAAGCACACCACACAAAGCATCAGCCCTACCACAACAAGTAGTGAGGGCCACACACTAGAAAGGGGACAAATACCTCCAAGAACAGAAAGAGGCACAAAGCAGAGCACACGTGAAAATAATGCCGACACGAGCAAACTAGGGAGAGAACCGGGGTTACCTAGCACTGATCACATGGAAACACATTGTCCCACATTGACCAGTCAGGCAACACAAAAACCCTCACAACAAACGTAGTAGACCGATAGGTCCACCAACCAACGGTGCCATGCGAAAAGGATGACACGAGGGAGCAGCCCGCTCAACCCTAAACAACTCGAGGTAAAAGACCTTCACCAAGAAAGCCACAACAGCACGCACCACAACGCCAAAGCACAAAAGCGGAGCACCACCACCCCAAGCAACCCACAAATAGAGGACAAAAATGCACAACAGGCCTCTTCTGCACGCAATGATAAGGACCGAAGCACAAAAATAGCACCTTCGCAAGAAGTACCGCTAGCCACATGGACACGGCACACACCACATCACCAACTGCGAGAGCACGTTGGGCACAGGAAATGAAGCAGAACCATCCGAGCCACGGGGACACACGCAATCCACCAATGCAACTGAGAAAATTGGAAACAAACACAAGGCAAGCTGGTCGACGTAGCAACCAGACGCATGGTCAAAGGTACCGCACCTTGACCGATAATGCCCAAGTAGACTGTAACCACCGACAGTCCAACCGGCAATAATGACAGCTCATCTCTATAGAGAGAGAGCAGCAACAAGCAAATCAAACACTAGGCAGCCATGGAAAGGACCTCCATCAAGACGATAGAGAGTCGTCCAAGGAGAACTCCACCGGAACAAACAACCCAAACAACCCATCCACACAGACCTTCAGAGAGAGCAACAGCAAGCAGAAGCAATACAAGACAGTCTTGGGAGAAGCCTCCACCAGAATGATCAAGGCACCGTTCTGGGAAAACCCACCAGAACGCACCAGCCAACCAATAACACACCTTAACACTGAGGTAGCACGATAGCAACAAAAGCGAGCACACGGAACAGTCCTAGGAGAAACCTCACCAAGACAACAACAAACAGTGCGGGAAACCTCACTAGAACACAAAACCAACCAATAACGCACATCAACCCTGAGGGCAACAAAACAAAAATGAGCACGAAGAAGTTCTGGGAGAAACCTCCCCAGAACAAGCAAGGAAGAGCTCTGGGAACACCTCACCAAAACTCACAACTAATTAGCACAGGGCCACCAAGCAAACACACAAGTGACACAACACACAACCAATGACATTATAAGCACACAAAGAGCATATGCTAAATCCGAGCACAATGCCGACTCAGCGGAACACAGGGCACCCACAACTCACCGACAGGTGAGGCAACATGCCAAGCACCACTGCACAACACATCCAAGAGGAAGACACCATAGGAAAATAAAAGAACGCCTTCCACCAGACCCGCAGACAATAGGCCTGTATTGGTGAAGGCCACACCAAGCAAGTAGGCTCCCTTATACACACAAAAACACATGCAGCCGAAAGCACAGCCAACGATGACCAAGAGCATCAAACCGGACTTGCCTGCAACCGTTCTCCACACAGGGAAGACCTCTACTAGTGAGTCCATCATCAACAGCACCACCGGCACGAGCTAACCAGAGACCACACTCACCACGCACGCGACGCTGCAACAGCAGCAACCCTCCTGCAGCACCCACTCAAATCTTGCTGAAAAATAGCCCACATGCAAGACATGATCAAGGCACAAGCCTAACACTAACACACCATGAGTGGTGCCAGCAGCACACTTGAACTGTTTTTGGGATTGCCATAGTCATTAACCTATTGTAAATCAGAAGACATTGCTTTGATACCAACTATAATGACCCAAGAATCGATACCCGGAACCCTCCAAGTACCTGACCCTTGGTCTGCCACCCACAGATCTGAAACCCAGAGGGGTTAGAAATATGTTTAGTGAGATATACAACAAGTTACAATAGCTAAACAATTAAAGAAGTGCAACAGCGGAATAGAAAATATACACGATGTCCCAGATAATAATCAAGTGCAAAAAGAAAATACTAACCACTGTTAACGCTGCTGACCCAAGCGACACAACGCAGACCGTCCAAACACGAGCCGGCTCCCTCGAGCTCAAACCTGGAAGGAAGTAAGGGGGAATGAGCTTCGCGAACGAAGCCCAGCAGGGAACCCAACCCGTCACTGGTTCGACAGCAGAAACAAAAACAACACAGCTAAACTAGGGGGGAAGAATAATGGCACTAAAGTAAAAAAGCTAACTACACCAAGCAGAAGGGCGGTGGTAACTCAAGTAACAAGACTACTAACTGAGCAGGTAATATAATAAAATAATAACACAACTAAGCAAGTAATGAAATAACTAAACGGGAAGTACTCAAGTCCACAAGTACCGCCAACACGGCACAACAAAACACAATCTCATCCTTGGTAAACGTGCTCCGAGCACGCCACAAAACTGCACAAGCAGACGGTAAAACCTTCGTCTGACAACACCCACTAGCCACAACCCAGCCTCTACTAGTTAGTGGTCTGGTGGCCCCACAGGCGTCTTACCGCTCGACTACGAGTCCAGGTCTCCGCTCCCGTTGGAGTGAGACGCGTGGACAAACACAACCACAACCCGTAGTCTGGCCGGACTACGGTCCCGCGCCTGTCCTCCCGACACGGCTCCAGAACCGTGTAAGGCGAGGTAGTGAGAACGAACTAGCTGGTCCGCACCACGACACTCCAAACTCCGTGGGATCCGGACCAACTAAGTGAGCTCTACAAACGACTAAACGTCGCTGTCCAACATAGTTTTCCCCTTCGTCCGGAGAAACGCTCGACGGACGCACTCGTGGCTCGGAGACCACCCTCAACGGGCCCATGAGGACGGGGGTCCTGGGAAACAGTAACAACCCCAAAAGCGCATCGTGCGCTGGGACAACCCTAAAAGCACAGTGCTAGGAGTCAGCACAAGCGTCACGAGTACGGAACAGAAAGTCGGTGCTGAAATAGATCCGTTAAAGTACCTGATTGACAGTCAACCACGAAAACCTAATATTACCACCCGGACATTCGGTCGGCCCTCAGAACTCACCCCACGGGTGCCGAAAACCCCAACGTGACTGTCCGGGTCAAATGGTCAAACGGCCTCAACGGCCCGGTCAAAGCCGACCCAGGTGGGCCCAAAAATCGAGGAACCCAGTGTGATGACTCAAAAGACATACATTACTACCCTAGACAGTCAGTCGGCCTCGGAACTCACCCCCGTGGATGCCGGAAACCCAACGCGACTGTTCGAGGCAACGGTCAAATGGCCCTGTCGGCTCAGTTGGAGCCGACCCGACCCAAAAATCGAGGAACCCGGCACGGCGGTCATCGACCCCAAACTGGCCCATTGGCGCAGCCGGGACGACCCCAATGCCAAAAATAGTGTGAAAAACAGACTTTGGAGGGCCCAAAAAGGGGCCAAAAACCCTGTCGGCGCAGTACACTGCAACCCTGGGCTGTCCACTGTGCCGGCGCACTGCGCCGGGCAGGACACAGCTGGCACAATACGCCAGCCGGGCAGCGGGCTGGCTCACTGTGCCAGTCCCCCATCCCATCCCCAACCCGACCCCCTATTTCGCGACAGGGGGAGGAGGAAGGGAGGGGGAGGGGAAGCCCCACCGGCAGCCGGCCTCTGGCCGCCGTCGACGTGGTCCGCCGGTGGCGGGGGAGGGAACCGGCCACCTTCGGCCCTCCCTGGCCTCCACTGGCCTCCAACTAGGAGGATAAAGGGGAGAGAGAGAGAATGGGAGCAAGGTCAGAGAAGGGGCGGGGGGTCATGGTAGCGCACAGGGGAGGGGGAGGTCCGGCTGACACCGGAGAGGGAGGAGGGTGCCTACCTCGGCGGTAGGATCCGCCGGCGGCGACCCCAAGCGGCGATGGTGAAGGGCGGCAGAGCAGGCACATCGGCGACGGCGAGCTGGAGTAGGGGAGGAAGAAGGCGACAGTGCGGCGGGGCTTGGCACAGCAGCGGCAGCAGGGGCAAGGCAGCGGCGCGACCTCCTCCAGGCGGCAGACAGAGCGGTGGAGGCCTCCTCCTCCACGGTGTAGTGCGCAGGCGAGAGAAAGAAAGGGAACAAAGAAACAAAGAGCGACACGAGAGAGAACTGAGAGAGTGAGAAGGGGAGGGTCTGCGCGGCGAAGAGGGAGAGAGAGAGAGTCTATGGAGGGGAAGAATATGGTGAGGAAGAAGTGAGGGGTTGCGAGGGGGGAGGCGGTGGGGGTCCCCAACCTTACCGAAATTGGCCAAACGGCCTTTTCTGGCACCCCATGCAAAAGCCATCTGCACAGGGAAGGGTGGCAGGCCCACCCCCTCCCCTCCCCAGGTGGCGGATGCCACACAGTTCCCTTGTCATGCATGTAAATTGTATCTCGTTCATGTTTATGTTAATAAAATGGGGCTTTAAACTCTGCCTTGTGTCAAAAAAAATATTGGTGTAGATGTTTTTGCACCTAGTAATGAGCATATTTGTCCGCATGATGACAAACAAATATATGGTTTACCAACAAAAGAAGATTGTATCTGTCATAAAATAATGATATGACATATATAGATAGTAAAATCTCTAATTTTTCCTTCTGTCCTAGATAATGTCATAAATATATGCACCAGATTGCTATCCTTCTTCCACCTTTATTGATTTTTTTAACCATCATACTCTCACCTTTGTTAATTATTTAGAGGACCTCTAATAATTGGATTGCCACTTTATCACTTCCCATGTAAAATATATCACATGAATTTAGTACCTAATTATATTATACTTAAATATAATATAAAAATACACTATATTTTTATCTTCTTATAAACTAGAGAGAGTGTGGACGAAGAGCAACAGTGGATCAAGAGAAGCTTTTTTTTTTTTTGACATTGTAAGGCGGCAATAACATTTCACATAAAAGTAGTACAGAGTAGACTTCTGCCGGTGGAAACGGCACACTACAGTAAGGGAAACCCAAGATACAAGCCACCCAAAGGACTGAAGGTCCATACACAATGCGTTAAAAACTCAACCCAACCGGAGGCAATGAAGACGACCGTTCGTTGGAAAGCCGTCGACCGTCGTTGGCTACCAGCCACCCTGAAGAGCTCCGGTCGGAGAAGCAATCGCACAGAGGCGCACACTTAGGCGCTAATAGGGGAATCACGCAAACGATCCGGGAGGCACACTGAGCTGCCGAGAAGAGATGCCGATGAACTGTGGCGAAGGGATGGCAGGGTTAAGCAAGCCCGCAGCAGATCTTGACACTGCGGGGGGAGCTCATCTGAGCCGGGACAAGAAGAGACGTGAGGCTTCTACAGACTGCAGACATGGGAGCTTGGGCTCGAGATCCCCAGTGGCAACACCGAATCGAAAGGGCAGAGTAGAGTGGCGAACACTAAACCGTCGGAGACAATTAAGCTTCTCCGGAAACCTTTCGGCATCTGTTTCTATCTAGGTATGGTTTGTGATTGTGTAGGTTTCCGGGATCAAGAGAAGCTGGTCACAAGCCATTGCCCTCATGTGATTTATGTCGCGTCCAGATGTACCGTGCAAAGTCGCAGGACCAATGGGTACATGGCAATTTACACTCGCCTACCCTTGGTCCGAGTAATAAAAACTTCTCTTGGATGACTAGACCATAGTACGAGAGCAAGGATGGACTGTGGGACTCTTATGTCTTGGATTAAGAGTACATTTTATATGTATTGATCTAAATATATAGAGGTGGTGGTAAAAATATATGAAATAAGGTGCATGAGGATTTATCTTCTTTTAATCTTTTCCTATCTCATATTTCGGTCATCTTCAAGTGAAAATGCGTAAGTAGGAAGAGAACATTATTAGGCAGAAAAATACTTTAATTTATACTCGTATTATAATTCCCTTCACTTTTTGATTAATCAGCGGCTATTTAATGTGCCATGATTGTTGTAAGTGTTAATGCTAGAGTAACGGGGTCGGCCTTAGCCGAGTGGCTCCCAAGGGACGGAGAGAGGCGAGCTCGCCGCGCCGACGCCGAGGTCCACCTGCAAGACCACCGAGTCACCTCGGTGGGGAAACACTCCGACGCTCAAGTTAGAGGTGGAATCGAATGGGAGAACTGCTCTGGGATTGATGTAACGTACCTCTCAACGAGGGGATCCCCCTCCTTATATAGGAGTCAGGTGGCAAGTTCGGTTGCCGATGGACTGGACACGTCACGCCGTGGATTGTCCACGATCCTTACAAAACCTATTATGGCTCCGAGAATCTCGGCCTCGCCAGCGCGTTCTCCACGATCCTTACAAAACCTGTTATGGCTCTGAGAATCTCGTCCTTGCCAGCACGTTCTCCACGATCCCGGGATCCTCGGGCCCTTGCTCGGCGCTTTCCTTCGACGGTTGCTTCCGACTGCCTGGTGTACATGCCCCGCGATCTCCGAGACCTGCCGAAATTGGACTTTCCCCACAAGACCATCTGGGGCGGTTGCCGCTGGCTCGTCTGGCGAGGCTCGGCAGACAGCAATTCGAAGGAGGACTCGAGAGAACTCATCCGCGATAACTCGGCCCTCGTCGCACTGCGAGTCACGGTCCTTCGAACTACCGAGCTACCAGATTCGGGTCTTCAGCATGGCCGAGTGAGGTCCGGCCACTGAGTCGGATCTGAATCCGAGTACAAGGTATCACCCCGTATCATTGGCCCCCTAGTTCCTGCTGGGGTGCTCCGAGCACGCCGAGTAGGTATATCTTATCTCGGCCTCTGCTCGGCCGAACGAATTAAGCGACTTCGGGCAGTGCCTGATCCAAACAGGCATCGTAACCGCCATGGGGGCGCGACTCTCAACGCCTCAGACAGTGGCGGGAACGGCGTGTCACTTCAGCTCCTACCGCTTAATGATGACGGGTGAGGTGACGGGAGTCAATGATGGCGCCTCGACTCCCGCCCGACTTACTCGGATGGCGATCCGCGTTCAAACGCCTCGCCGTGCAAGATAGAGACATGTGTGCCTCTTTCGACGCTCCGTTTTGGGCGATGGCCTTCGTTCGTCGGATCAGGGCGACTTCTGGGACATATAAATAGCGCCCGCGTTGTGACGAAACGAAGCTTTTGTGTGCGAGTGTCGTCCCTCTACAGAATTCGTTCTTTCGAGATGCGGGGGAGAGTTAAGGTGTTCGAGCCGAGCTTCCGATCGTCCGATCGTTCGATCTCTTTCGTTCACCTTCTTCGCAGAGGTAAGCCATGGGCACATCCTCTGCACCTTCCTCTCTTCTTCTTCCCTCCTTCCGCGGGATATTCTCCTTCTGAGGGTTCTCTCGTCAACCTCCTTCTCCCCCTCCTGCTCCTGCTTCCGGGGGATCGGGCGACGCCCAAGAACCTCAAGATTCTGACGAATTTTCCCCAGTGGTGACCTACGGGGGATATGTGCCTAGGGTCTCTTAGCTCCTCCTTCCGGGTACGTCGGGCAGCCGACTCCGTAGCAGATGCAGCTACGGAGATCGATAAAACGACCCTCAAGTGGGTTATCGAACACCCAGGCCTTCACTTTCCTGACGATTTCTTTGTTCACACCGGCGTCACCCTTCAGGCTCATTACTCGATGGAAAACGGCTTCTGCTTGTACTCGGAGTCCGTCCGAGCGGGCTTCCAACTTCTGCTTCACTCCTTCATCGTTCATCTTCTTTTATGTTTAGGGTTGCTCCTTCGCAACTGGCCCCCAACTCTTGGAGGTCGGTTGTCGGGTTTTTGGCCGCTTGTGCTCTGGCGAGGGTCGCGCCGAGCATTCTTCTTTTCCTTTATTGCTTCTCTCTTAAGAACTTGGGGGATTGGTTATTCTTCTCGGCCCGCTCTGGTCGTCAGTTCCTCAGTCGTTCCTCGTCCTCAATCCATGGGTGGAAGAGGTCGTTCTGTTTTGTTCACAGCTTTGAGGGTGGAGTTTCCCGACTTCTTGGGCGACAGTCAACCCTAACGATGAGGCCTTCCGATCCCCCTCCAACAGAGCGATGCCAAGTTGTCGAATTTTGAATCATTGCGAAGGGTGACTTTGCCCGACTTAATAAATCCTTCGGTCGAGTTGTTCATCCTAATCCAAGGGAATGACCGAGGTCTGGCACCGTTTCGTGCTTTTGCATTTCACCGACCTTTACCTTCTCTGGATGGGTTAACGATCGTCTGTTTTCCTTGTAGGAATGGCGGTCCAAGTGCGCCGCGTGGACACGAGACCTCGGCTACGGGGGCCGAGAGACTGAGGACTACGTGGCGCTCGATGCTCAATGATTCGATGGTGGGGGGGGGGGGGGCGTAAAAGGAAAATGGCCCGGGACAAGAGGCCAGTCGAGGAGGCCGACGTCCAAATCGTATACCCTCCTGCTCCTGTGGCAACTCTGTCCACGCCTGTGCCGCAACATCGCCCCCTGCTGGAACGGTTCCATCGAAGCTGACCAAACAGGCTCGGTTGTCTGAGCCAGTTTTAATCGAAGGCGGGTCTTTAAGCGTCGTCTTGCGAACGGTCACGCCAGTCTCGCTTTGGCCCCTACGACCGAGCCGACACTCTGAAAATGGGGTTGGCGTTCGGTTCCGGCGAGCGTAGCTTCTCGGATGTTGTCGGTGAAGACTTCGGACCTTATCGACGACGTGTTTCGGGGGTTGCAGCTCAGTCTGGGCTCCTTCGCGAGCCTTGTCCACCGAACTGACCACACCTTGGAGGCGACCGAGGGACGACTGCGGGAGGTTGAAGAGAAGATGGCTACCCTCAAGTCGAGGAATGCGGAGTTGGAGGACTCGGTCGCCGCCGAGGTCGCACGGGCGGATCAGTCCAACGAGCTGGCCGCCAAGCTCGCCAAGGGGTGGACAAACTCAAGGCCTCGCTAAAGGAGGAGCAGGAGCGTGGGAAGCCAAGAAGACAGCCCGGGAGGCTGAGGAAAGGGCCCATGAGCAAACCAAGGCCGAGTTCTCAGGACTTGTTGCCGAAGAGCGTCGGAAGGCAGTGATGAAGTACAAGAAGTCGACGTCCATATTGACCAGATAACTGGTCTATTCAAGGATGGTTATAATCACTGCCTGAAGGCTTTGGCCAAGACCTACCCCGAGCTGGACCTATCCCGGTGTGCCCCCCGTCCAACGAATCAGACGAGAGGATGCCGGGTCCGAGGCACATGCGGGCGTGGAAACCGCCGCTCCCTTTCTTGGCATTTGGGCTCCTTCACCAAGGCCCCCCTCCGACCACTAGTTTTAGGGCCTCCCTATCGGCCATTTGGCCCTCTCTTTTCTCTTTGTAAAGACGCTTCTGGGCCTCTCGGCCCCCTTTTGAATGAAATCGCGTCGTTGATGTTCCATTGTCTTGGTTAGGAGGAGTGAGTCCCGAGGTGCTCATGTTAGATCGTTTCGAGTGCCGAGACGGTCCTGCCAAGTCGTTTTTGAGTGTCGAAGCGACCTATTCAGAGTGCCGAAGTGATCTTGTTTCATCATTTAGAGTGCCGAAGCGACCCCGTTAACTAGTAGAGTGCCTAAGCGACCTCGTTAAACTGTTTAGATTACCGAAGCGATCTATTCAGAGTGCCGAAGCGACCTCGTTTCATCGTTTAGAGTGTCGAAGCGACCCCGTTAACTTGTCTAGAGTGCCTAAGTGACCTCGTTAACTCGTAAGATTGCCGAAGTGACCTCGTTTCATCGTTTAGATGCCGAAGCGACCCCGTTAACTTGTCTAGAGTGCCTAAGCGACCTCGTTACTCGTTTAGATTGCCGAAGCGATCTATTCAGAGTGTCGAAGCGACCTCATTAATTCGTGTTACATTCAAAAGTAATAACACCGGAGATGTTCGGCATTCCATGTCCTTGGAACTGCCGAGCCATCCAACCCCTCAAGTCGATAGGCTCCCTGCCCGAGGTCCTCGATTACCCAATACAGGCCTTCCCAAGTGGCGGACAACTTCCCTACCGCCGATTTGGGATCCGAGATGGCGAGCTTCCGGAGGACGAGACTCCCCGCATCGAAGCGCCATGGCCTGACCCCCGTGTTGAACTTCCGCTTCATCTGACGCTGATAAACTTCATCCTGGACGCCGCCTTGTCACGTCGCTCCTCGACTAGGTCCAACTTGGCACGCAGCGACCAATTGTTCACCTCATGGTCGAAGCCCCGAACTCTTTCTAAAGGTACCAGCAGCTCTACTGGGGTGACCGCCTCCACGCCAAAGGCGAGAGCGAAGGGAGACTCCTGAGTGGCTTCTCGGGGTGTTGCTCGGTAAGCCCACAGCACGTGTGGCAGTTCCTCCACCCACCGACCTTTGTGTTCGGTGAGCCATCTTTTTAGCCCTTCGAGCTGTCCGATTGTTGACCTCAGCTTGACCATTTGATTGAGGATGAGCGACCGAAGTGAATCGACAATTGATGCCGAGCTCTGCACAGTGGCGACGAAACCTAGCGTTGTCGAATTGTTTGCCATTGTCCGTGATGATCGCTCGGGGCAGACCGAACCTGCAAATAAGATTCTTCCACATGAACCCCCATGCGTTGGTGTCGGTGATTCTCGCCAGCGGCTCGGCCTCCACCCATTTGGTGAAGTAGTCGACTCTGACAATGAGGAACTTCCTTTGCCCAGATGCCGGCGGGAATGGACCGAGGATGTCCATTCCCCACTGAGCGAAGGGCCAAGGGGCTTTGAGTGGAGTGAGGTTCCAGGGAGGCTGCCGATCTACCTTGCTGAAGAGCTGGCATTGCTGGCATTTTCGAACATAGTCCTCGGCGTCGCCGAGCATGGTTGGCCACCAATAGCCCTGCCGAGTTATTCTTCTGACTAGTGACCGAGGACCCGTGTGGCTCCCACATAAGCCCTCGTGTACTTCAGCGATGATTTCTTCTGATTGCCTTCGGCTCACGCATCGCAGTGTGGGAAGCTGAAACCTTTTCTGTAAAGGTCGTCGCCGACCAAGAAGAATCTAGGGGCTCGTCTCCTTACCTTTAATGCTTCATCTTTGCCAACTGGGAGCTGACCATCCTTGATGTACTGGATAAGAGGGGTCATCCAGGTAGGCTCGGTGTCGACGCACATGACTTCCTTGGTTCCTGCGGAAGGTTCGCTGAGCTCTTTAATGAGGACCGAGGACTGTTGACGATACTCCGAGGCGGCAGCGTATTTAGACAACGCGTCTGCTTGGGAGTTATCAGCCGGGGAATCTTCAGCAGTTCGGCCACTTCAAACTCGGCCATCAGCCCTCGGACCTTGGCCACGTAGGAGGCGAGCTTTTCTTCTCTGGCCTCGAACTCCCCCGAGACTTGACTAACGATAAGTTGCGAGTCGCTGTGGACCCGAACCCTCACAGCCCCAAGCGATTTCGCCATCTTTAACCCTGAGATGACGGCTTCGTACTCGGCCACATTGTTAGAAGTGGAGAAGCCGAATAGAATTGCATACCTCAGAGTGAGACCCTCTGGCGCGTGCAGGTCGACACTAGCTTTGCTTCCCTGAGATCTGAAGCTCCATCCACATACACCAGCCACTGCTCCACCATTTCTACTGGTTCGAGAGTTCTCGCTGTCCCCTCGGAAATAAAGTCGGCCAGGGCTTGAGCTTTGATGGCAACCTGGGGCTTGAAGGACACGTCAAACTCCCCGAGCTCAACGACCCACTTGGCCATCCTCCCCGAGGCCTCGGGTCGGCTGAACACTTGCTTGATGGGGGCATCGGTGAGGACCATGATCTTGTGTGCCTGGAAGTATGGTCGGAGTCGACGAGCCTCCATCACTAGGGCGTACCAGGCCTTTTCAATGTCGGAGTACCGCTGCTCGGCCCCTCGCAAGGCTTTGCTTGTGTAGTAGACCGGAAGGTGCCTCTGGTCATCTTCCCTTACGAGAACCGAGCTGATGGAGTGGTTTGTGGCCGAGATGTAGAGGAATAACTCTTCTCCTGTAACAGGCTTGCTCCAAGTGGGAACATTAGCTAGATGGGCCTTGAGCTCGTCAAAGGCCCTTTGGCATTCAACATTCCACTCAAAACGGCCTTTCCTCAGTACATTGAAGAATGGTCGGCACTTCTCTGCTGATTTGGACATGAACTGCTTAAGGCAGTAATTCGGCCGTTAAGCCTTTGTACCTCTTTGACGGTCCTCGGGGCTGCCATGCTAAGGATAGCCTGCACCTTGTCGGGGTTGACGTCGATACCTCGGCTCGAGACGAGGTAGCCGAGGAACTTCCCAGGATGGATTCCGAAGACACATTTTTCGGGGTTGAGCTTCATCCCATACTCGCGAAGAATGCCGAATGCCTCGGCCAGGTCTCGGACATGGTCCTCAGCCTTCCGACTCTTCACCAGCATGTCGTCGATGTAAATCTCCATGGTCTTCCCGATTTGTTGCTCGAACATCATGTTGACGAGCCTTTGATACGTAGCACCTGCATTCTTCAATCCAAAAGGCATTCTAGTGAAACAATACAGACCTTTTTCGGTGGTGAAGGCGGTCTTCTCCTCGTCTTCGGGGCCATCCTGATCTGGTGATACCCCGAGTACGCGTCGAGGAAACTGAGAAGCTCATGCCCCGCCGTTGAGTCGACGAGCTGATCTATGCGAGGAAGAGGAAAGCTGTCCTTCGGGCAGGCCTTGTTGAGGTCGGTGAAGTCCACGTACATGCGCCACTTTCCGTTGGCCTTCTTGACGAGGACCATGTTTGCTACCCACTCGGGGTAGAATGCATCCCGAACGGTACCTGCTCGGAGATACTTCGTCAGGTTCTCGCTGACGACCTCCTGGCGATCCGCTGACAAGGGACGCTTCTTCTGGCGCACGGGCCAGCCCTGTGATCCACATTCAGATGATGCTGGATCACTTCGGGGTCGATCCCCGGGAGGTCGCTCTCCGTCCATGCAAAGACGTCACCACTTTCCCCGAGGAAACGGACCAGCTCCGCCTCCAACTCCTGGAGTTCGGCGCCGATCACCAGTGGTCTTTCCTCGGCGATTCAATTTGCATCGTTTGTTCGGCGGGCTCATTTCTTTCACCATCACTATCATAGACAGGCTTGTACTCGGAAACGACGGTCTCCTTTGCTTTAATCGAGTTTACATAGCACCTGCGAGCTTCGGTTTGGTCCCCCGAGACCTCCCCTACTCCGCATGGTGTTGGGAATTTCAGCTTTTGGTGATAGGTGGACGGAACTCCCCCCAGCTTCCCTAAGAGGCCTCAGCCAAAGATAGCGTTGTAGGCCGACTTTACTTTGACAACAAGAAAGTCGACCTCAACGGTTACAGAATATGGGCTAGAACCGAGGGCGGCCTTCAGCTTGATCGACCCTTCGGCATTGACAGGGGATCCGCTAAACCCGAAGAGCGAGGTTGTCACAGGCTTCAGCTCGGTGCTCAGATTGGTCATATTCACAAAGCAGTCGTAGAAGAGAACGTCGGGGGCCGCTCCGCCATCTACAAGGATTCGATGTACACTGTGTCTGTCGATGTCGGCTCTCGAATAACGAGTGCATCGTCGTGGGGGAAGCTGAGGCCGAGGGCGTCATCCTTGGAGAACATGATCACCATGTTCAACTTCGGGCCCGAGCTCCCTGAGGCCAAACCGGAGGCCGAGGCGTACGCCTTCCGCTTCCGTCCACTGTCGCCACCCCCGGCTGCGCCTCCCGCGATGACGAGGACCGCACCCTCTCTCTCCACGGGCTCCGCGCTCCCTCTCGGGCGTTGGCTCCTTGCGACGTCCATCTACACGTCCCTTTCGATGATGCCGCGTCGTAGCATCTCGGAAATCTCCAGCTTCAGACTGCGGCATTGATCAGTTGTATGGCCGTAGCCCTTGTGATAGTCGCAGTAGAGGTCGGTGCCGCGCCCCGGAGGTGGTTTGCCCAACGGCTCAGGTCGTCGGAACTCGGGCAGCTTCTTGATCACGGCAATATCTCGGACGGAAGTTGCCCGAAGTGTGGCAGATCGCACGATCGACGGTACTCGTCGGTCTGCGATACTCGTCGGATCAACGGCTTGAGTCCGACCTCCGATCGCCGCGAGCCGAGCTCTCTTCCTTTCTCGCTCTTTTGCCCTCCGGCGCCTTGCTTGATCCCCCGACCTTGACGGACGACTCAGCTTGCCCGCCGCTCCGAGGGTGGACTCCAACCTCACGTACTTCTGCATATGAGAGAGAAGATCGAGAGACTCACAGGCGGCTTCTTGGCGATGGACGCCACGAATGGCGCGTTGGAGCACACTCGAGTAAGGATGTTGACCGCCGTCCGCAGGTCGAGGTCAACGACTTTCATCGCTTCGAGTTGAAACCTCTTGGCATAGTCCCGGAAGAGCTCGCCATCCTTCTGAGTGACGAGCCACAAGTCGTCGGTGCAGAGTGAGTGTTGGACCGTGCTATAGAAGTGAATAGGAACCGTTGCGCGAACTTGGAGAAGGAGGCTATTGACTTCGGCGGGAGTGCCTTGAACCATTGCAGCGCGGCATCGTCCAGAGTTGACATGAATGCTCCGCACTTCAAAGCATCGGAGAGGCTGACCATCTCGGTTTGTCCCTGAAAGTTATCAAGATGATGGACAGGATTAGTGGTTATGTTGTACCGCCGGAACTTGGGGAGCTGCAACTTTGTTGGGACCGGAGCCGAGGTGATCTCCTTGGTGAAGGGCGAAGTCATAAGCAGAGTCGCCACGGAGGGTGCCCGTGCTCCCCCTGGAGGCTTCGATCTTCCGGTTCATCTTCTGAAGATCGTTCTTCACTGAGGCTCCAGCGGTGGGGCGCGAAGGGAACAGGAGTCGACTCGGTGGTGAAGTGATCGACATCCGTTGTCCGAGGGGCTCCGTGCTCTACTACCGAGGCTAGAGGACCTTGTACCGCCGCTGGTGGGGGCGGCGGCGCTTGGGCTGTAGGAACGGGCGCGGCCCCTCGACCATCGCCTGGCTTGTTGAAATCGCCGGAGGAGCCGGCTGGGTTCCAAAAAGCCCATGGTCGCCATGGCCGTCCGGAGCACGGATCACCGGTTGGCCGGCCGCTTCCGCCTGGGCCGCCATCAACTGCTGCTTCTGCTCCATGCGCGCCAAGATCTCGTGGAGCCCTGCCACCAGATTCTCGACGCGGTCGAGGCGAGATGAGGTGTTCGAGCCCTGCTCTCCAGTGCTGGATCCTCCTCCGGTGGTTCCCTCCTCGACTATGGTGAGTGGTACCTCATCATCGGACGCATGAGCCGCTGCCTTCCCGTTGGGTGCCATGAGAGCTTGCTTTTGTTCCGGGAATTCCCACAGACGGCGCCAAATGTTACTGCTGGAGTAACGGGGTCGGCCTTATCTGAGTGGCTCCCAAGGGGCGGAGAGAGGCGAGCTCTCCGTGCCGATGCCGAGGTCCACCTGCAAGACCACCGAGTCGCCTTGGTGGGGAAACACTCCGACGCTCAAGTTAGAGGTGGAATCGAAGGGAGAACTGCTCTGGGATTGATGTAACGTACCTCTCAAGGGAGGGGATCCCCCTCCTTATATAGGAGTCAGGTGGGGCAAGTTCGGTTGCCGATGGACTGGACACGTCACGCCGTGATTGTCCCGATCCTTACAAAACCTGTTATGGCTCCGAGAATCTCGGCCTCGCCAGCGCGTTCTCCATGATCCTTACAAGACCTGTTATGGCTCCTAGAATCTCGCCTCGCCAGCACGTTCTCCACGATCCCGGGATCCTCGGGCCCTTGCTCGGCGCTTCCTTCGACGGTTGCTTCCGACTGCCTGGTGTGCATGCCCCGCGATCTCCGAGACCTGCCGAAATTGGACTTTCCCCACAAGACCATCTAGGGCGGTTGCCGGCTGGCTCATCTGGCGAGGCTCGGCAGACAGCAATTCGAAGGGAGGACTCGAGAGAACTCATCCGCGATAACTCGTCCCTCGTCGCACTGCGAGTCACGGTCCTTCGAACTAGCCGAGCTACCAGATTCGGGTCTTCGACTTGGCCGAGTGAGGTCTGGCCACTGAGTCGGATCTGAATCCGAGTACAAGGTATCACCCCGTATCATAAAGATATTATAAAATGTGGTGAAATACGGAATTATTTATGCTTGGTGTGCCGGCCGGCAACACACTATATTTTTAAGGTAATATTACTGATCACGTAGCACGCCTTTAAATTAACTAGTTTTGGTTTTAAGTTCAAAACTCACTGTGAAACTGGTGTATTTGACATTAATATTTTATACTATTTTATAGCACAACTAAAAACCCATTAGTATAACTATTAGTTTTACGGTAACAAATTAAAGAAACATATATGTACACACAAAAGTAGTACAACATCCCTGAAGAAGATTTTGTTTTTGTCTTCCTTTCTTTTTAAATTTTTTTTTTTTGACAATACACATATAGCTGTGGATCCTCAAAAAAGACTTATGCCTCGTTTGATAATGTTTAATGAAAGTATAAAGTCTGAAATATTTAATTTTTAAGATTTTAGATTGTTTGATAATATATTAAATTATATCTTAATTAATCCTTAAGCCTAAAAATCACTTAATTTTTAAGCTAAGATGAATCACTTTCTTTTTTTTAGATCGGCGACCGGTGGCGGACATTGTCAGAATCCGGCGATTGTCGATCGAAACTCAGTCAGCTCCGGCGACGATCTATAATCGATTCCAAAAGAATGTTTTTGACATTTTTAGGTTTTGAACCAAGACCTACCCATAGTAGTATATCATCTTAACCAATTGTACGACACTTCAGATAGTGTTTAAGTTAGTTATCAAATGCATCTTAACTTACATCTTATATATATTAAGTTCTTTTAAAATTTCAGATTTAGAGAATAGATGAGGAATTAGATCTAGACATTTTTTAGTCTCTTTTCCTTCTTGAATCCGTCCAAGATAAGGTATATAAATATAGCAAAACATTGTATAGTACTCAAATATAGTCTCTTTAGGGGATGTTAATAAAAGAGTTAGGAGAAGACTTAAATGAGATGATGCGATATTATTAGAAAATATTTGAATTTTTTTAATTTAAACAAGAATATACATTTGATAAAAAAAATTGATAGAAAAATTTTTATATAATCGACCTCAAATAATATGATAGATTCTTATGATAACTCAAATATAATCACAACGTACGAACAATATTATACATGATATATAACACATAGAGTGCATAGATAAATACATAGAAAGGTGCAACATCCACTGATCGTTTCATTGCTTTACAACTAAATGACTTGGATCAAGGTCATGAGAAAGAGAGCAATGGGTGCAAGAAGTGAGAGCATTGACCACGGGTGCTGAGTAGTCACGCACACATGTCGCGTGGTGTTTGTGCCATTTGGATTCACAGTATCGGTTCACCTCGTTAACATTTCTTTAAGATAGAGATTGGTTAAATCCATATTCACGTCCTTGACAAGCTGGTTGAGCACGAGGAGCATCTAAGGATCATGTTGGAGACATTGCGGAGTCACCAACTTTATGCCAAGTTCGACAAGTGAGAATTTTGGCCGAGGGAGGTGCATTTTCTCGAACACGTGATCTCAGGTTCTGGTGTGGCAGTGGAGGCAGTGTTGTCATGGGAGCAGCCCACTTCAGTGACAGAGGTTCGCAGCTTTTTGGGCTTGGCAGGCTACTACAAGTGGTTTATCCAGGACTTTTCCAAGATAGTAGAGCTGTTGACCGATTGACCTGATTGAGACCAGATTAGTTTGGACAGAGGACTGCGAGCAGAGTTTTCAGGAGCTGAAGGAGAGGTTGACTTCAGCGCCAGTGTTAGTCTTACCATCAGGTAGCAGAGGTTTGTGGTGTACATGACGCTTCGAGATCAAGTTTGGGTGCAGTGTGATGCAGCATGGTGGGGTTGTCGCCTGTCCTTCTTGATAGTTGAAGAAGCATGAGGAGAACAACTCTATGCACAACTTGGAGTTGGCAGAAGTGGGTTTTGCTCTAAAGTTGTGGAGACACTATTTGTACGGTGAGGTGCTCGAGATCTTTATAGATCATCAGAGTTTGCAGTATATCTTCACTCAGAAGGATTTGAACTTGAGGCAGCGCAGATGGATAGAGTATCTAAAGGACTACGACCTTACCCTCTCCTATCACCCGGAAAGGGCTAATGTCATAGTAGACACTTTGAGCAGACGAGTTTGCCTAAGTTCGTTGTTGGTCAGAGAGTGGAGACTGTTCGAGGACCAGTCTCAGAAAGTTTTCTACCCTTCGAGGTACAGAGATCCCACAGTGATGACCAATTTGTTAGTTCGTCTGTCCGTGTATCGTCAGGTTTGAAGGCACTACATGCAGATATAGAGCTAGCAGATTCTTGCAGATGCCAGATGTTGAGCTAGATGAGGACAATGAAGTCAGGTTTAGAGGCAGATTATGTTCCTTGTGATGCGCGGCAAACGCTATTGGCAGAGGCACATCGGTCGAGATATGTTGTTCATCCTGGGTCTACCAAGATATATCATAACCTAAAAAGTTCTTCTGGTGGCTAGAGATGAAGAGGGGTGTGACGGAGTTTGTCACTCGTTGCCTTACATGTCAGTAGGTAAAGACAGAGCAACAACATCCTGGTGGTGAGCTGCAGCCGTTGCCCATTCCCGAGTGGAAGTGGGACGACATCACCATGGATTTTGTGGTTGGGTTACCCCGTTCTCCGCAGAGGCACGATGGCTTTGGGTGATTGTGGATAGGTTGACCAAGGCATCACACTTTCTTCAGTCAGGATGTCCTGGTCAGTGGGCAGACTTGCCAGATTGTACGTAGATCAAGTTGTTTCGTTGCACGAAACCTCAGCTTCCATTGTTTCCGACAGAGATCTGAGGTTCACTCAGGTTTGGTGCAGATTGCAGAGAGCTCTTGCACAGAGTTGAGTTTGAGCTCAACGTACCACCCGCATCAGATGGTCAATCAGAGAGGACTATTCAGACATGGGGACTTGTTGAGAGCGTGCTGTTTGAATTGGGGTGTCACATGGGAGTCGCACCTTCTGATGGTAGAGTTCGCATATAACAATAGCTATCACTCGAGCATTGGAATGGCACCGTATGAAGAACTGTATGGTCGACCATGCAGAACACCACTTCACTAGTTCGAGGTGGGTGAGAGCAACTCTTGGGACTAGAGATTGTACAGCAGTGCGCAGATATAGTCAGACTAGTCAGGTAAAGACTGCAGGTAGCGCAAAGCAGACAGAAGAGTTATGCAGATGTTCGCATGAGGCCGTTGCAGTTTGAGGTGGGCGACCTCGTGTTTTTACGGTTCTCGCCGACCAAGGGTGTTATGACATTTGGTAAAGGGGAAAGCTCAGTCTGAGGTAGTATTAAACATTTTCCCATTTTGGAGAGGATCGGCGAGGTCACGTACAGGTTGAGTCTTCTAGCAGAGTTGGTAGGAGTGCACAGTGTTTTTAACATTTCGCAGCTAAGGAGGTACTGTAAGGCCTCGAATTTTATTGTACTATTGTATGGCATGTAAATAATCGTGTTGTGTAAATATCTACGTAAGTACTAGCTAGCATACTATGTGTGTATGTACAAATTTAAGTATAAATAATGTATGTAATGCTTGATGGTAGTGGGTACATGATAACGTATACATATAGCATGTATATAGGTGTAAAAAGTGCATAGTTTCTGCATGTTTTAGACTTCTGCCCGAAGGCCTTATTGGCGTCAATATCATGACGTCGAGATGGTGTCAGCGTCCACCCATGGACGCCAACACTAATCCCAGCGTCCAACGGTGTGGACGCCAACTTCTCTGACCTGCATGCGTTGCAGAGCCAGAAATTCCGGAAGCAAGACAACTCACCCATTGGGGAGCTGTCTCCCAACGGTCTGAGAGCCATCTTGTCACCCCATGCGTGGGAGAGAAGCCTCTCCCATATATCCAAACCCGAATCTGCTCCCCAACTCTTCTCTTTGCCTCTTTACAAGAGAGAAAGAAGAAGAAACCCTAGTTTCTGAACTGAGGAAAACCCCACTTTGGAACCCAAATCCCTCAACCTGAAGATTGTTCCGGGGATCTACTGCTTCAAGGAGGTTGCTGGATCGACGAGGAAGGCCTCCCCGACCTCGGAAGGTGCTGGAGCTCGCTCAGGAACCCAGAGTCAAGCATTTCTCGGAGCTTCTTGGGACTGCCCAAGGAGAGCTTCTCCGACCCACTTAGATCCCTTGAGTTTTTCTAAAGGCAAGTACCCCCATTCATAACGTCCCTGTATGTGTCTAGGATGGTTTTACTATTTTTGTAAATTTTCCCTCGTGTCCTAGACCCAAATTCACCCCATCTTTGGAGCTCGGGTCTGTGTTTGCACAGACCCGGCATTAACGGCAATGTCCCTTGACGCTGAGATCATGCTTGGCGTCCATCGACTATGCCGTTTACACTGGACTAGCGGCCAGAGACCGCCGCCAAGTTCATCTGAGCAGAACAGCAAGCTGTTCTGCCCTTCTATACGACTAATTTCGATATGTTTTCACGATGAGGATATACTGTAAATCATTTATATGCATGTATATTGTTGATGTGATGAATGTGGTGTGTGGATGGATCATCATGAATGATAGGGCTTAATTATTTCATGAAAATACATGTGTGACGAGTTTTGATCTTGTTAAACCATGTTTGCATGATTTAGGACAAGTCTGATGCCCTAATTTGTGAGGATTATGCATGTGATGTTCAGTCCCTGTTCTAAATTTCTGAGATTATCCCATGTTTGTGTAAATTATTGCAAAAATTTTTTAGGTGAAATAGAGATCATGCTAGGTCATGATAAATCTTCCATAAATTAATGGATTGTCCAATGAATTCAAGAATAAATTCTATGGTTCCATGCCTGTTAGGGTTCAGACAGTGAGCGTTAAAACTGTACTTAAGTTTAACTCCATGTTAAATCAAATTGCGAATAGCATGTGAAATAAATGTTAGATTTTCTGTAATTTCGTTTTAGTTCAGAAAATCTGAAAATTTGCATGAGGAATCCTAAACCCGAAATTAACATGTGGTTAAAGTTTCAGGTCATTTGGACCAGTATTTATGTAACACGAATTTCCATGTAAATTGTGAATTTATGCATGCCAATGTGAAATAATTCGATTTAGGTGTAATCCGAACTGATTAGTGAAATTTCCCGAATGCTACATTTTTGAAATCTGTAGTGTCATGATAGGAAAACAGAGAGTGTGCATGTGAGTAAGAAAGTGAATGAATTGAGAGTGACATGTGTAAACCTATGTGCTAAAATCGGTAAAAACGTGTAATGTGTAAATTGTGCCAAGTGTGAACTGCTTCCACAGAGGGCAGTGGAACCGTATCAGGAAAAGTCCCCCTGAGAAGGTTCAATGTGTAAGTGACCCTAAGGGCATTAGGGGAAATCCTGGAGGTGGACAAGTACCACTGGTTAGGGTGGAGACTTGTTCTCCCGGTCTGCGCAGTCCAAGAGTCGCCATTGTATTGCCTAGATAGCGTCTATGTGATGTGATTGTTTTGTGTCCTTCTTTGGTGGTTGGACTATGTGTCACGACACTAAATGTGAATGTGTAAATGTGAATGTGTTCATGTGTCAACGGAAAGTAAACAATGTGTAATGTGTATGTGTAAAGTGCAACTCATGTGAATTGGAAATTGTGTAAAGAAAATGTGAGACCAAAATGTGAGGATATGATATTGTAATCCATGCTGTGACAAATCTGAAACCATGTTAAATCAGTAGCTTCCTTATGTTATGATCATGTTTACATGTACAAGTGTCTAGAACCCATGCTAGGGACAAATAAATGAGTATGTGTACACAATTCCATGTTCGGTTGTTCACATGTTGTGTCTTAAATAACATTGTAGCTCTCATGTGTAGGTTATGGTTACTAAAGCATGTGAAAACCAGCAAGCTTAAGCATGTGAAAATGGTTGTATATGTATAAGAACATGTAGATTCCATGCTAGTTGTGTTCCCTTTCATGTGCGCGCGGAATTCATGTTAATGGCTTTCATGTTTTGGTTAAAATGCAAAGTAGAATTTCATGAGTAGGAATGATTAGAGAGCATGTGTTAGGAAATTCTATCGTTGAGGAAATCTGAAAGCATGTATCATGTGTTTATGATAGATTGTTCATTTCAAGGTTTAAGCATGCTACATGTTGAGTCTTTGGCAATTGTGTGTGTAGAGCCTACTATGACATGTACGTGTATGGTATGAGTGGTGTTACTTGCGAGTCTTTAGACTCACTACTTGCTTCGGCGTACAGGTGTAGTTGGTGACGTGGCACCGTTGGAGGAGACGGTGGAGACGGACTCCAAGCGCGGAGAATAGTCTTTGGAGCACTTGTGACTTTGCTTTTCATAGTATGTAAATTGAACGTTGTATTAGCGTTATCATGGAAAGAATGTATAATGGTGGACATTTAGGTATTAATTTTCAGCAATTTAAAAATTATGTGAACTTCTAAGTTCTTTAATGTTATTGCAATTTCATGTATGTTAAATGTGGATGATGAATGAATGAAGACAGTGGTTCTTTTACTTCCGCTACTATTTGTCTATATTCACGTGTATCTCAGCTGAATGTATTGTTGGGTAAATGTCCCACTGTGGCAACGCTCCCTATACCGACGTGTGTTGGTATAACCGTACCGGTATAATGAGGGTCGTCACAGGTACATTGCATGATCCGTCGCATGTGTTAGATTACTCGCAGCTTGAGGTGGCACCGGATTTGTCAGTACTAGAGCACCCAGTCAGAGTTGTGACCGCAGAGTGCAGCCGTTGCACAGGAGGCAGATTCTACTAGTCAAGGAAGGTGTGTTGGAAATTGCGTTGGTGGCGAGGCCAAGTGGGAGCGCGAGGATGAGATGAGAGGCATTCCCTTCTTGTTTGAGGGATCGGTATGTTGTTTTT
The DNA here is from genome assembly GCA_014218235.1 of Colocasia esculenta. Classification (NCBI taxonomy): domain Eukaryota; kingdom Viridiplantae; phylum Streptophyta; class Magnoliopsida; order Alismatales; family Araceae; genus Colocasia; species Colocasia esculenta. The sequence continues at coordinate 139,214,951 of CM024757.1, forward strand.
CCTTGTACTGCTTTCCATTTCAAAATTGAGTTTCTAATTTTGAGGACGAAATGTTTAACGGGGGTAGAATGTAAATCCGGCCCTCATGGGCCCTTGGCCCCGTCTCAAGGTCGCAACGAACTTGCTGGGCACGACAGTGTTGCGCCAGTAGGGCCGGATGTGACATGTTTTCTGTCACAACACCCTCCCCCATCGTATTAAGGTGGCGCTAGAGGAGAGGGTCGCGTTCTCTTCACGGCGTCTGGAGATGGACGGACTTCGTTCTGACCGTTCTGACCGCTGTCCTTTTTGTCAGAACGGCCTGTCGGGTGTTAGCGTGCGTGCGACATTGACATGACCTCACAGACCATCATGTTCTAGTTTGACTGGTCTTTGGTTTGACTGCTTTTGGGGTTGTGACCTGGGTGTTGGCAGAGACATGGTGTCGCAACCTCTGGATCCATTGCGACATGGTCCTTGTCTTGCCGCCCCGACCAGTTGCGTTTCTGGGCCGTCGGTTCAAAACTGAGGCAGACACCCCATTTCCCCCTCCCCTTCCTCTTTCCTTCTTCTTCTTCTTCCTTCTTCCTCCTCCGATCCTTCTTGCTTCCTCTGGTGGTTTTGTGGCATTCTTGGGGAGGAGGTGATGTCCCCTTCATGTAGGCGACGTTCGTGTGCTTGGAGCGAGGAGGTGGTGGCCATTCCTACGTGAAGGTCCCAACAGTCAACTCTACTCATTGAGGTAGGGACTTCTCTTTTTCCCTCTTGTTCTAGCATGCTCCTCTTCCCCTTGAGATCCTTGTTCTTTGTCGTGCTTGGGGTTTGGGTGAGAGTTTCATGCCCCGTCGTGGGAGAGGTTTCCTTGAGCGTAGAACTTCTTGTTTTAATGCATGATCTGTGGGGTTGAGGGTGGCTTGGCTTGTTTATATGCTTTCCTAGAGTTCCCCACGCTCCCCTCCCCATGTTGGCACCGTTTTTGTGGTTTTGGGGCGATCCTGGGTGGACTGTACCGGGACCCCCCACTGTCTGAGATCGCGACAGGCCTTGGGGCCGCGACAAGTGTCGCAATGCATGCGTCGACTGTGACAAGCTTCGGTTGTCGCGGAGGGCAGGGGCGTCACGATAGTGTCGTGACCGCTTAGGGCATCGCGGCCGGCCTTGGCATTGCGATAGTGTCGCGATGGCCATGGGCATCATGATAATATAGATTCAGGTAAGTTCATGGAAAGTCGGTTTCTCATTGAGTCTTCGCCGTTCTCGGTTCTTCAGTACCTGTGGCACTAGTGCTAGTTCCTAGTACGGTCCTACACTAGCCGTTGCCTGGTGCTCGGCACCTGAGGGCTTGTCCCGTGAGAGGTTGTTACCGTTTACCTGGATCCCCATCCCCGTGCGCCCGTTGAGGGAGTGCTCCAGGTGACGAGCGTGCTCGAGTAACATACTCTGGACTGGAGGGGAAAATGGTGGTTAGGACAGCGAATTGAGTCGTTTGCAGTGCTCTCGTGGTTGGTCTGGATGCCGAGGTCATTTGGAGTTCTTCCGATGCAGGCCATTCAGTCTTCTTCACTGCCTCACTCTTTTGGGCCCAAGAACACCTAGAGAGGCAGGCATGGGACTGTAGTCTGGCAAGACTACGGCGGTTACTATGTTGTTTTACTTTGTGTTCCTGGCTCCACTCTGACGAGACGCGGAGGTTTGGACCTGAGTGGGAGGGTAAGACGTCAGTGGACGCTCCTGACTGGTTGACTAGTGGTAGCAGTTTCCGTAGCTAGCGTCCCTGTTTAGGTAGGGTCCCCTCTGTCTGTGGTTACAGCCGTATAATGGTCATGACTTGTACGTTGTACGGAGTTTCTAACCGCGTTGTCTTTTCCGTAACGTTGCTAGGTAGTTGGTTTTGATTCCGCACTTTCCTACGTAGGTTACAATATATATAACTATTGTCATTTACTTTAATTATATATTCTTTCTGCCTGTTAGAGCCAGTAGGAGATTGTAGTCCCTACTGAGTTCTATTGTGTATCTCATCCCTTCCTTTTCCAAGTGAGACTTCCCAGTAGCGGCCGGGTGCGCGTCGAGTGAAGAAGATGGGGGGGGGAGGGGGTAGACGTCATCCGTAGTAGCGTTAGCAGTGGTTTTCCCCTTCAGTTGTACTTCACCTCGGGGTATGTCCCTAAGGGTCCTATTATTCTCTTTGCTTACTTGTACTCATTGTGTGTTGGGACTATGCCTAGAGCGATACGTCGTGCTCTCGCTCTTCCTGCTTTACTTCCACGTGTGCTCCTAGTTCCATTGTTGACGTTTATTCCTTTACATATCCTTTTAGACTTGTTATAGCCTTCTGGGTCCCGGATCCGTGGGCGGCGACCACAAAAATCGAGTCCGCAGCTGTAGTCGGGGGTTGGATTCTCTGGGTCATTACACACAGGCTCTCGTATTAATGGATGGACATGCTAGAGACAGATTGCTTGAAATTTTGCAAGCCTGGCATGTAGATGAGGAAGAGTATAGCCGTGACCAAGGATCTCTCCATTCAGTGATTATGGATTGTGTTATCGAGTTAGCAAGTTATGGACGAGCGGAAGATGTAGCTCAAGTTCTTGATGTATTAATGCAATTCAAGAATTACTAGATTGGCTTGCAGTTACACAAGAAATGTTACTGAATCGAGTGGAGGAGTGATGGGATGCGGTTCATAAAGTTGCCTACGAAATATCACGATCAAGACGTACCAAGTGAAGAGTCGGAGTGGTCAGTTATAGACCCAGCAGTGGAATCGGCTCCCAAAGACACGAACAACTGAAGTGACAATAGTATTGTATAAAAGTGTATAAGATGTAATACACATGTATAGTGGTTGATAAAAGGTAGTCATGGGGTGTTAGCTGTAAAAAGAAAATGGAAGTGGTCCATCAACTTTTGTCTGGCACAGGTAGTGCGCTGGAATATTTTGTGATAATGTATGATCAAGTATAAGATGTTTTAATGAGATGAGGATGGATTTATTAACTGTGTATGTGTGCCTACTTGGAATTTTGATTTAAATGATTATGGTATAAATATTGAATTCTTGGATTGTGTAGGGGAGAATTTCTATCATGGAAGCTGAAAACACGCGATGGACAGAAATGCAAAGGAATGTACAAGGGTTACTCAAGCCCTACAACGATTGGCCCAAGATGGTGGAAATCGAGGGACAAGAGAGTTACATCGAAAATTAAAGGTATGGACCTACCACGTTTTGTAGGATCTCCAAACCCGATGAGGCAGAGCATGGGTGAAGGAAATGGAGAGAATTTTTAAAGTAGTGCAGTGCTCCGATGAAGAGAAGTATTATTAGCCACTTTTCAGTTGGAAAGGGGAGCAAGGGCATGGTGGGAATCTATGGAAGCCATATTACCAACTCAACTGTTGACTTGGGTAGACTTCTTACAACATTTTAATAATAAGTTCTTTTCTGAGAGGGTTAAGGAGAAGAAGGCTATAGAGTTTTCAATGTTGAAACAAAAGAGATTTTTCGGTAGCAGAGTATGAAGCTCGATTTGCTTGGCTATCTAGTTATGCACGTCATCTCGTCAGTACTGAGAAAATGAGAGCTAAGAAATTTCTCAATGGATTACGACCTCAATATATTAGTTAGCTAATGCATTTGGATATTGAGAATTACTCTGAAATAGTTAAAAAGGCTAAGCAATGTGAGGATGAAATAACTAATAACATCAAGATGGCAAGGTAGAGATTTAACAAGAAGGAACCTATACTCGGGTCCGGAAACCAGAAATTGATTTTGGGAAAAGAAAATCTGAAGGCAAGATAGAACAACAAGATAACAAAAAGTTGAAAGGAGTTGTGTAGAAAGGCGAAAAAAATGAACCTTGTAAGTATTGTGGCAAAATGAGCCATAGATCCGAAGAGTGTTGGAGAAAGCTAGGTGCTTGTCTGTGATGTGGTAATAAAAACCATCTGATTTCAGAATGTCCTATGTTAAAGGAACTAGATAAGGGAACTGGCTCTCGTGAAGGCCAGCTCAAGCAAGGCAAATTGCAGGCTTTATTACATAAGGAATCTGAGGAAGGTGGTGTCGTTGAAGGTATTACTTTAATCCACTCCAAATCTGCACATGTTCTGTTTGATATTGGAGCAACTCATTCATTTATATCTTCTAGATTCTCCTCTACTTTGTTTATAGAACATGAACTTTTAAAGGAAGAACTTGTGATATCAACATCACTAGGCTTGGGAGTTAAATTAGCTCAGTTTTATCCTTCTATTGAAGTGATAATCTCTAATCACAAGTTACCTACAGGCCTGATATATTTGGATATGGAAGAATATGATGTGATTTTAGGAGCTGAATGGTTAGCTAAGTATTTTCTAGTGTGGACTGTAGACAAAGTAAGGTGGTGTTGGAGTTCCCAATCAACCAAAGTTATATTTTTCTGGTACGCGTAGAAAACAGTCACTACTCCTTATCTCTGCTCATCAGGTTGTAAATTAATTAGTCAAGGGTGCAATGCTTATCTAGCCTGTGTGTCGGTAAGTAAAGATAAAAGACCCACATTGGAGGACAAACTAGCAATTAGGGAGTTTCCAGAAGTATTTCTGAATGACTTTCTAGTGTTACATCTAGAAAGAGAAATAAACTTTACAATAGAACTTCTACCAAAAGCTACCCCAGTATCTAAAGCACCATATAGAATGGCACCAGTTGAACTGAAAGAGTTAAAAGAACAACTATTGGATTTGTTAAAGAAGAGATTTATTCAACTAGCACGTCCCCCTAGGGAGTGCCTGTGTTATTTGTTAGGAAGAAAGATGGATCCTTGAAGTTATGTGTTGATTATCGACAACTGAATCAGTTGACAATTAAAAATAAATATCCACTACCCAGAATCGATGAACTATTTGATAAACTATCAGGAGCTCAATATTTTTCTAAAATTGACCTTAGATCTGGGTATCATTAGCTAAGAATCAAAGAAGATAATATTTATAAGACAACTTTCCGCAGCAGATACGGACATTATGAATTATAGTAATGTCGTTTGGATTAACTAATGCACTAGCTGTCTTCATGCAATAATAAACACAGTATTCAGACCATATCTTGATTAGTTTGTTGTAGTATTCATAGATGATATCTTAATTTTTTCAAGGACTCAACAAGAACATGAGGAACATTTAAGAGTCTCCTTACAGTTATTGAAATATCACCAATTATATGCAAAATTGAGTAAATGTGAATTTTGTCTAGAAGAAGTGTCATTTTTGGGACATGTAATCTCTAAAAAGAGAAATTCTGTGGATCCGTAAAAAATTGAGGCAGTTAAAATTGGCCGAGACCAACTAATGTAACAGAGATCTGTAGTTTTCTAGGATTAGCTAGATATTACAGGATATTTATGAAGGATTTTTTGAAGAAAGCTATTCCTCTAAGTAGGTTGACAAAGAAAGGAAATCTTTTTGACTGGACAGGGGAATGTGAGCAAAGTTTCCAAACCTTAAAGAACTATTTGATATTAACCCCAATATTAGCTTTACCTTCTACGGGAGGAGGGTATGAAGTCTATACTGATGCTTCCAGTATAGGGCTAGGTTGTGTTAATGCAACAAAAGAAGGTATTGCTTATGCCTCAAGACAGTTAAAGAAGCATGAAGATAATTATCCTGTACATGATTTAGAGTTAGCTGCTGTTGTGTTTTCTCTAAAGATTTGGAAACATTACTTATATGGTGAACATTTTACTCTAACCATAAGAGTTTGAAATACTTATTTTCTTAGAAAGAATTAAATATGAGACAAAGGAGATGGTTGGAATATTTGAAGGATTTCGACTTTTCTATTCAGTATCATCCAAGCAAAGGTAATGTTGTGGTAGATGTCTTAAGTAGGAAATCAGTAACAATGATGTCTACCATGATGATCAAGGAATGAATGTTTTTAGAAGAACTTTCTCAGTTGAATTTGAACTTGGATCACCAGGCGTAACGTACCTTACTAGTTAATATAAAAGTTCAATTAGTTCTACTTGCAGAAATTAAAGAATACCAAGAAAATGATCCGATGCTAGTTGATATTACAGAATATCTAGAACAAAGACTTGACTTTAAGCTTGTTAAAGATGGAAGATTGTTGTTTTATGAAAGAACTTGTGTTCCTGATTATACACATCTTAAGCAAAAAAACTTGGAAGAGGCCCACAAGTCATATTATACCATACATCCTAGAGAAACAAAGATGTATCAAAATCTAAAGAACTTTGGTGGTCTAACGTGAAAAGGGAAATGGCTAGTTATGTATCTCGATGTCTTACTTGTCAACAAAAAATCTGCTGAAAAATTAAACCACTAGAACTTCCAAAGTGGAAATGGGAAAGTATAGAGATGATTTTATTATGGGTTTACCAAGAACCAGAGGTGGATATGATGCCATCTAGGTAATTGTGGACCGATTGACCAAATCTGCACACTTTTTACCCATTAAAAATAAATAGTCAATCGATACGTTGGTTGTATTATATGTTAAAGAAATCGTCAGACTACATGGAATACCAAATATAGTGTCAGATCGAGATGCAAGATTTACTTCTCATTTCTGGAAAGGATTACAAGTAGTATTGAGAACCATGTTGTTATTCAGTACAACATTCCATCCCCAAACAGGTGGTCAAACTGAAAGAACTAATCAGGTGGTAGAGGATATGCTTCGAGCTTATGTATAGACTTCGGAGGAAACTGGAATGATCATCTAGCTTTTATTGAGTTTGCTTATAATAATAGTTACCAGTCAAGTATACTAATGGCACCTTTTGAAGCATTAAATGACAAAATTACTGATCTCCTATATGTTGGAACTTCGAAGGAAGAATATTCCAATAGTCAAAATACAATGGAACAAGTACAAGAATGAAGAAACAACATGGGAATGGGAAGACGTCATCAGAACCAAATATCCATAGTTATTTGCAGGTTGGTACCAACTGCAATTAAATTGCCATACAACTAGTTAAATTAATTTGGAGGAACAAATTTTCTTAGTAGGGGAGGAAATGTGACACCTCAAATTAATATCACGATTGAACCTATAAATTTAACATATCTACACAAAGAAATCAAGGTATTCTGATTCAAAGATTTATGTAATCAGTACCACTTCCGGACATACGTACACCGATAGGGTGTCATCGAACTTTGTAACGAAATAAAAAATTGAAATTCTCATAATTACTAGAAAAACATGTTGATTCCAAAAATGTGGATATTGAGAATTTTTTATGCACGGTTAACGAGGTAAATATGATTTATTTATTTTAGGAAATTATTTATGTGACAAATTTATTTCAAAAAATTAAATAAAATTTACTATAAAATTTACCACATTTTAATTAGACTATGTTTGAAATTTTTTCTTGATCGGATGTTGTTTGTATACAAAATTAATGCCCCAAAGAGACCTAAATAATTAAAAATCTATTTACGTAAAATTATTGACGTATGTTAACCCGTTCCTTCACCTAAAAGTAACTTGCGTCCTAGTGTGTAAGTGTGTACATGTTTATTAATGTCAACATGCATGTGTGTGTCAAAAGAAATGACAAAATAATGACAAAGAAGGGATACACATAGTTCTGCATGTAAAAACATGTGGGTGTACACGTGCAAGTGTGTGCATATCAGTGTAACATGCATGAGTGTGTATGAGGTGTTAATAAATTGTGTGTGCAAGTGTTGGGGAGGTTACGTGTGTGTGTGTGTAGGAGTGTTTTGCATGCATGGGAACGCATGTATATATAGATAAAAAAGGGGTTGGCGGTGGAAGCGTTGAGAAAAGGAAGAAGAAGAAACATAGGGGAAGAAGAAAGGAGTTTCATTGACATAATAAAGACCAACAAGTTCTTCGGGAAAGAAAGGAGGAGGAAGAAATAGAGTGAAAGGTAGGTATCTTCACAATACCCATACAACAATGTTTTCTGTGATCTTTAACTAATGTTCTTAAGTCCAGAATTTTAAGTCCATAAGAGTCAGAAGTAAATATCTCATGTGGAGTCCCACTTTTAAAGCTGTCTAGAGGATCGTTGAGTCACTTACGTGTACCTATATAGTTTTTCTTATTACCACAACACACCTTTCTCAATTCTTGTAGAGTTGGAGTTTGTCATTCTTCTTTCAACCTTGATACTAATTTATGTGGCAACTCCCATGGATTATTGAGAATGATTCATACCATCTTTGTTTCCTAAGTAGAGAACATATGGTTAAAATCTTGTTAAGACCAATCTCTTCTTATTAAGTAGGTTCTAAAAGGCTAGAGCAAGTTGACACACTTTGATCAGGAGGCCGACGCATGTTAGGTTCTAGTAAAGCAGTTTTTGTGCAATGATAAAGGAATGAAGAGGGTGTCGACACACCCAGTAACCCAGGACAACACACATTCATCTCAGGTCGACACATCTCTTTGGCAGGCCGACCTATATTGTCTTCAGGTCGACCTACCCTTATCAGCAGGTTGACACACTCCACTAACTAGACTTCTTTTCTTGAAAGCAACTCTTACAATAACCTTGATATATCAAATTACATATTTACCATAAATGATTATTGAGTTATTTACTCTTCTAAAAGTAAATTATAAATTTCATGGATTAATTTTACATGCTTCTATACACAGTTTTAGCTTATGTTGTGTTCCTTGAAAAATTCACTTGAAATGTCTAGAATTTGGGATCTCTAGACCTCTCATGGAATTACACTGCCAGAATTAGCCATTTTAAGGGCCCTGACCTAGTCCTAGGAGGTGCACCCGAAAGTACTTGTACCCATGAGAGTGTGAATGGTTTGTGTGGCATTGCACCTAGATGACATGCTAAATTTACTAGACACACTACAACAAATTGGGGTTATACCCACAGAATTTACCTACAGTAGGGTAATACGTAGGTATATACCACAATTATACATGTTAAATCTGTCTGTTACAAGGTTATGCACATGCTTTTTTTAGCCATATGTAGATACGAATATATAGTTACGGTTTTTACAAATCGTGAGAGCATATATTTATTTTAGCCATAGTTCATTAATAAGTGTAACAAAAAGTTGTATACACCTATGAAAAGCTAGCAAATATAGGTATTGGTCTATTCATAATATCCTAAAAAAAAAAAGGAACCGTAAGTGTATAGTTGTGTCGCCAATACATTTCCCTTGCGTGGGAAATAAAAAGCCTGGGATATGTAGGGGTTCGGCGAATACCTCATTCTGCCATTGTCCAAGCGACCGCACCCCTGGCCACCATCGTCGTCGTCCAAGCCCGACGCCGACCGCGCCCTCGGCCACCATTGTCATCGTCCAAGCAGGACACCGACCGCGCCCTCGGCCACCATCATCGTCGTCCAAGCCGGACGCCGACCGCGCCCTCGGCCACCATCGTCATCGTCCAAGCCGGACGCCGACCGCGCCCTCGGTCACCATCGTCGTCGTCCAAGCCAGATGCCGACCGCGCCCTCGGCCACCATCGTCGTCATCCAAGCCAGACGTCTCCGTGATCATCCACGCCCTAGCATGCCGCCGTCGTCACCTGCTGTTGTCATGCACGACCTGGCAACCTGCTCGACCCCGACAATCGTCGTCTCAACCCTCCAGTGTCGCCTTCGCGTCCATGCCCGAAGCTCTCTTCTGTGCCCTTTCTAGCCCCTACTTCCAAGCTCGAGGAGAAGCATGGGTCGTCATCGCCGCCTCTACTCCTCCATCCAAGGTACAACCCACCAACACCGCATCGCAGTCCCACATTTCTGACCTCGTACGAACTGGGAGAACATTTTCCCATTCCAGGTCAGTGTTCCTTCTTCCACTTGCCATTAAAATCTTGTAGGTTGCTAGTATGCTTCAGCCTTCACTCTTTTCTCATTAGGTAGGTTCGATTTTCACATTAATCTAGTGGTTAAATAAACATTAGTAAAATTTTAAGGTACTTTATTAAACCAACATGAACGAATCCATCCACAGATGTAAGATGGGTAGCATTTTTGAAAGAAAACTAACCTATTATATTATCTTTTAGAAATTCCTTGTAAACTTCTAATGTCTGTGATCTCATCCTGGTGTACATTGAGAGCCAACCATTAACAAAAGTACTCAGAACTAGAAAATTTTAGTACCACGAGAACTAGCACCTTGTATTAATCTAGTTTACACTGGGACTGTAGTCTAACAAATAACCAAAGAATACTGTAAACTGAAACATTTACAAAACTTTACACTATTTTTATGGTAAAATACATGAGCCCCTAACATAACTTTGGTTGACCCATGCACAAATTCAACGCTCTCCATCGAAAGGAGCAGACCTCCTCAGCTTTTCTACTGAGAGTAAAATGCTCCTCTGTTGTTCTTGTCACCATGGTGGTCATTATGAGAAAGCGTAAATTTGCTGATGATTTGGGCCTCGTCTGTGATGGGCTTGATTGCTGGTGCGCATTGGAGCTTAATTTAAATGAAAAGAGTTTGCAAAGTCATTCGTTCCACACATCCCCCTCCCCAAGTGGTGTAAACATCCACCAATGCAGAGTACTATGTCAATTAGTCACAACACTTGGTCTATGCTCTTGATACCATATAATTTGCCACCATGGGAATGCATGAAAAGCCCAAACATATTTTATCTTTACTAATCTCTGGTCCAAAGGCACCTGGCATGATATAGATGTATATCTACAACCTGTAATAGAGGACTTGCAGATGTTATGGCATAGAGTTGAAACTTTTGATGCTTTCACTGGGTCAATGTTTCAGATGCGTGCTGCCATTTTATGGACCATTAATGATTTTCCAGCGTATGCTTGTCTTTCTGGATGGAGTACGAAAGGTTGATTGGCTTGTCCTATATGTAATAAGGACACATGTTCTACTTGGTTATTTGCTAGTGGAAAACATTTTTATCATGGACATCATAAGTGGTTACCAAACAATCATAAGTTTCGATCAATGTCACGTATGTTTGATGGAAAACAAGAGTGGGGAGAAAGTCCAAGGAGACTATCTGGAGATGAAGTGCTGAAATAAGTAGACAATCTCACCTTCACTTTGGGAAAGACATTAGGAGCAACATTGAAAAATAAGAGAAAGTTATTCAAGAAGACAAAAAGACAAAGAAAGAAAAAGGATAAGGTTGTGTTGTAGTCCAATGACACAGAGTTTAACACATCTTTAAATTGGAAGAAGCAAAGTATTTTTTTTACATTGCTGTATTGGAGGTCATTACTCTTGCGTCATAACCCTGATGTTATGCATATTGAGAAAAATCTTTGTGATAGCATTCTTGGTACACTTTTAGGAATTGATGGTAAAAGCAAAGATGGGCTTAAGGCTCGACAAGACATAGAAAGTCTTGGTATTAGGCCATCACTTCATCCACAATCTGTTGGACCTACAAAGATGCTTCTCCCACCTACATGCTTTACTTTGAGCAAGGCTGAGAAACAGGTAATTTGTCATACTCTTAAGACTGTAAAAGTTCCGGATGGCTATGCTTCAAATATCTCAAGACATGTGGATGTGAAGAATGCAAAAATATGGGGGTTAAAGAGTCATGATTGTCATGTGATTTTGCAACAACTACTTCCAGTGGCCGCTCGAGGAATGACGCCAAAAGCAGTGAGTACTACGATCATTGATATATGTAATTTCTTTGTAGACTTGTGCTCCAAGAATTCATCAGGAGACAATTTTATCACCTTGGGGAACGCATTGCTACAATTTTATGTAGACTTGAGATGATCTTCCTTCCTAGTTTTTTTGACATTATGGTGCACATACTCATTCATTTGCCTGAAGAGACTAGACTTGGTGGGCCTGTACATTACCGATGGATGTATCCAATTGAGAGATATTTAATTATATCTCTTCTATGTTTGACTATTGGTTTTTACTTATCTGATTTTTTTATAATGAGAATTTTATGTGTAGATATTTGGCACGATTGAAGTCATATGTATGTAACAAGGCACGCCCAGAGGGAAGTATTGCTGAGGGTTATTTGGCTGAAGAAACTATTACTTTTGCATCATGGTATCTTTCTGATGATGTAGATACATGGTTTAATAGGCCAGCCCGAAATGTAGATAACAATGGCATTGCCTTGGAGGGTGATTGGGACATTTTGTTAAAAATAGGCCATCCACTTGGTGTAGGAGTTAATGTAAGCCTTGATGAACGAGAGCATACGTAGTCAAGCACACCAATATGTTCTATTCAATTGTGATGTAGTGGCCCCCTACATAGAGTAAGTGTTGTGTCAAGTAATTTTGTTGACATTGTTAACCTTGATGTATGTTTTGCCTTATTCCACCTTTCACCTTTATTAATATGTAGGGAACACCTTTCACATGTCAAGAGTAAACAACCATATTTTTCTAATGGAGTAACACATCTCCAAAATGTAGAATTCCACATTGGTTCAAACAAAAAGTAATTGGTTACTGAAACTTGCATATCTTGGAAAAATTTTTATGAAAAGGTTATTATATTCTTGATACTGACTGATTTTTGACATAATTATTAGGTGCAACAGTTGCAAGATGAGTTGGGCGAATTGTTATCACCAAAATTACGTTGGTTGAAAGATGGTCCCTTGAGTTCAGTGAAAAAATTCAAGGCTTCCTTGATAAACGGGTTTCGTTTTCACACCAGAAATGTTGAAGAACATCAGAAAACTCAAAATAGTGGTGTACTGTTATCTGCTATGACTCAGAATAGTGATGGGAGCCTCATTCATGGACATATAACTTACTATGGGATGCTTAATGAAATAATTCAATTAGATTACTACGGGGAAATGAAGATATTGTTATTTAAATGTGATTGGATAGATGTGAGGAAGGGGGTGAAAGAAGATAAAGGGTTTACGTTAATTAATCTAAGTCATTTGTTGAGGACAAACGAGTCCTTTGTCTTAGCATCACAAGTGGAGCAGGTTTGGTATGTTGAAGATCCTAAAAATAGTGGGTTGTTTGTTGTTAGGAAGACCCGGCCTAGAGATCTATTTGATGTTCAAGATGGGCAAACCGTGGATGAAGGGGAAATCTTAGATATTGCCCCAACACATGGCAATGCTAAAGAACATGATGTTGTTGATGATGAGGCAAACATGTAATGGGAGAGAAATGATGTTGATTGGCTAGAAGTTACTTTAAAAACTATCCAAAAATGAGTAGGTTGTGTTGGTTTCTGAATGCCTAAAATTGTAACTTGTCTCATTTATTTCATTTATTTACTGAATTTAGTTTTTCGATCTAATTTCATTAAAAGAACAAATTTTGTAGGTACTACTATGAGGATCAAGATTTTTCAAAAGATTAATATTTGTTGAGGCGTACGTACGACTGCGACATACAATTTTTAATGTATGTCTAATACTTTCATCTCATTGAAATGGGTATATTGTTTATGTAAAAGTTTACTTCGTAACTTAAATCATTGAATATCTCAGGGGGACGAAGATTGCTAGAATGTTGACATTTGCAGATTGTAAAGTGGAAGGTCCCCGAACTCGCAGCAAGGCTACCATAATGTCAAAGACAAGGGAAGGAGGAAAATTGGATTCTAAGGCCTTTCAATTATATTTTGAGTTAGTGTCATTTTATAGTCCATATCACTTAACTTTTTAACAGATTGTCTAACATATTTCACTTTTTATAGCTATATGTGGGAAAGTACACCAATGGAAGTGAGAGACGCATTCACATACCTAGATAGCTTGTGCTTCAATGCATACATGAATGCCCCCGCAACCAAGATGAGCTCATGGACCAAGGCTTCAGATATCTTGTCAAAGAGATACACATTTGTGCCAATAGTCTGCTGGTAAGCATATATATTCTCATGGTATTTGTCTTTTATTGGAATGTATAACTTCTTTCTATTGTAAGACAACCAAACACCTTTACACCTTTGTAATCTCATGTGAAATAGGGGGCACTGGAATCTTCTAATCTTATGCAACTTTGGAGCAAGTTTTGATTCCGACATTGAAAAACCATGTATGTTGCTTCTTGATTCACTCTTATCTATTGGTGCAAGAAGTCTTGAAGTTCACATTATAAGGTGAGTGTGCTCCATCTCCAACATAAATATGTTTATGACAATTGTTCAACTTTGTTGTAGGCCAAGAATGATGGTAAGTGTGCTCCATCTCCACACGTGGATGTGCATATGACCAGTGCAGTTGAGGGACAAATTGTAGATCAAGATGTAAAGTGCATTATAGATTGTGGAGATGTAAGCAAGGTATAGTCAACTTGTAATTCTCTTTCAAGAAGTTGTATATAATCTAGTTATACTTATACATGCTCAATTTTTTTTATATATGTTTAGATTTTTCATACATGTTACAGTTGATTGGAAAACGTGTCCTTTTAGTTAACATTGAGATGCAACATGTAGCTGATGGAATCCTAATCAGCACAGAAATTGAAAAGGTAGTCATGGGCCGCAAAATAGGCACTGAGTACTGTGAGTATCAATCACCCATGCTCAAAGGCCAAACACATCACTATTTGTTAAGGATCAGTTTAGGAAAAGGTTGAGTGATGCTCTCGGAAGTCACATCTTATGGTTAAAGGACTATGTAAGTAGTTAACTATTTCTTCCAATTAACATTTCTTCCTATGACTTCAATTTGGTAACTTTTAGCCTTGTATGATCTATTTTTTCAGGTTATGTGATGATCAGTTTATCCCCATGAAATTTAAATAAATTACATATCTATTTTGGTGATTAACAAAACTATATAAATGTTACTCTAACATATTTTTTACAAGTTTTGAGCACAGGAAATGAATCAAGAAAAATCAAGCAAATTCTGTAAGTATCTCACCCTGAAGTATTTAGAGTTCAGTAAGCATAAAATTTCTCTAAGTACACATCGATTTCCACTATAGGTCATAACAATTTCTATAGAGCTATAACGATTTCATATGTGATTTTATCGATTTGCCTTCACAACGATTTGTTAAGTGATTGCAACGATTTGCCTTCACAACGATTCGTTAAGTAATCATAACGATTTAGTCTCATATCGATTTCTTAAGTGATCATAACGATTTGGTCTCACATCGATTTCGTTAAGTCATCATAACGATTTGGTCTCACATCGATTTCATTAAGTGATCATAACGATTTGGTCTCATCGATTGCTTAAGTGATCATAACGATTTGGTCTCACATCGATTTTGTTAAGTGATCATAACGATTTGGTCTCATATCGATTTCTTAAGTGATCATAACGATTTGGTCTCACATCGATTTCTTAAGTGATCATAACGATTTGGTCTCACATCGATTTCGTTAAGTGAACATAACGATTTGGTCTCATATCGATTTCTTAAGTGATCACAACGATTTGTCTCACATCGATTTCGTTAAGTGATCATAACGATTTGGTCTCATATCGATTTCTTAAGTGATCATAACGATTTGGTCTCACATCGATTTCTTAAGTGATCATAACGATTTGGTCTCACATCGATTTCGTTAAGTGATCATAACGATTTGGTCTAATATCGATTTCTTTAGTGATCATAACAATTTGTTAAGCGATCACAACGATTTGCTCTCATAACGATTCGCTAAGTTACATAACGACTTTGTCACTGTAACGATTCATCAAGTTAGATAACGACTTGGTCGCTGTAACGATTCGATACATTTCACAACGATTCGCTTACAACGATTGGATTATTAATATATATAATGATTTGTGTATCATCTATTTAATTATGATTGCATAAAGATTCACTCATTTGCACAACGATTTCATAAGTCATGCATATAACGATTTCATGGAAGACAACGATTCGTTTTTCAAGTTACTTTTTTAGTACGTTGAAAAGTCAAAGTCTTCACGGATATTTATGTCAGTTGAGCATTTATGAAGACTGAACGTATCTCTGCATGCATATAGACAATATCTTCCATTATCGTATCTTCTCTGTAAACATCTTTTAGAACCACAAAATGACATTACTATTTTGATGAACATTCGTTCTAACGTTGACTGACAACAAGAGATAGCTTAGCTGTCTATCTTTCAAGCTTTAAATATGTGCAGGTCTCTAACAGCATCTGTCATACAACGTTGGACAAAATAGAAGCCCAAGGAGATTACAGAAGATCCTCTCTCTCTCTTTGCGTGAATAAAAGGATAAAGGACTATTGACTGGAAGCTTCCAAGTGTCAAGCAGTCTAACGTACACTTATGCATAGAGACAACGGAAATTTCAACGTTTGAATTTCAAAAGATTATATATATAGAAGATTGAAGTTCCTAAAGATAAAAAAGTGAGAACAGTCAGAGAACAAGAAGTTTTTCAACACCTTCAATCTTCTGCAAGCCTTTCGTAGAGCCAAGCAAAAACTCCCATTAGTCTTAGCTCTTGCTCTCTGTGCTAAATTCAGATCTGTGAGAGAGCTTTTGTTCTTAGAAGAGTCCTTGATTGTAGATCTCTTTCTTCTCAGTCCTGCTTTAGATCAAGCAGTGTTCTATAAGCTTGATCTAGGGGCATCATCTCTTTGAACACATTCTCTTGTGTTGTTCCCTTCGGTTGTGAAGGAAGACCTGGTGGGGTATCCAGGGTGTTGTTCCCTTTGGGTGAAGGAAGACCAGCTAGGGTGCTGGGTGTTGTAGTGTCCTTAAGGGGGACTGTACCCTTGTTAGTGCAATCTTGAGATATTGCTCAGGACTGGACGTAGGACTCCTAAGGAGAGGAGATCCGAACCAGGATAATTCTTTGTGTCGTGTGATTGCTTTTGTGTGTTTGATCTTTCAAATCACTAACACTAACAATCTGCAAAGTGTGTTTTGTGTGACTATTTTGTGAACAAGTTTTGAATGTTAAATAATTTTTAAGAATCCCATTCACCCCCCCTCTGGGCTTGCTAGCTGGGCAACAAGTGGTATCAGAGCAAGTCTCTTCGACAAAGAAGAAGATCTAACGATCTGAAGAGAAAAGATCAAATGGCAGCCCAAGGTCACTCTGAAGGTCAGTCAGTCAACAGGCCACCGCTATTCGACGGAGAAGATTACACCTATTGGAAAACAAGAATGGAATACCTCCTACAAGGATTCGATTTACAAATATGGTCCATAGTAGAAGAAGGCGATCTAGTTGTTCTAAACAACAGAGACAACTGGACAGAAGATGAGAAAGAAGATCTCTCTCAACTGCAAAGCTAAGAGCATATTATGCTGTGCACTTAGCAAGAAAGAATTCAACAGAGTTTCAGCCTGCAAATCTGCAATGGAAATGTGGGAAAGGCTCAGGATCACTTATGAAGGCACCGACAAAGTCAAGGAAACCAGGATAGACAT
Source organism: Colocasia esculenta (assembly GCA_014218235.1). NCBI lineage: Eukaryota > Viridiplantae > Streptophyta > Magnoliopsida > Alismatales > Araceae > Colocasia > Colocasia esculenta. The sequence continues at coordinate 139,232,289 of CM024757.1, forward strand.
TCTGGTGACAGAATATGAAAGGTTCTAGATGCAGCCAGGAGAGTCTATAACCCAAATGTTCAGAAGATTTACAGACATCACCAACGGGTTAGCAGGATTAGGAAAAAGCTATGAGATGGGAGATATGGTAAGAAAAATTCTTAGATCCCTACCATCTTCTTGGACTCCCAAGGTAACAGCTATAGAAGAAGCCAAAGACCTGAAAAGGATGTCATTGGAAAAGCTCATTGGGTCCCTCATGGCCCATGAGATAAACATGGAGAGATTAGGAGAATCATCTACTAGAAAGAATCACACAAATGCCCTCAAAGTAGCAGAAGGCAGCTCTGAGGAACAATCAGAAGATGAAGCCAGTAGTGAAGACAGAGAAGATGAAGAAGCAATGCTGTCTAGGAGACTACATCGGATATTGGCCAAGAAAAAGAGTATCAATCTGGCAGACGATACTTCAAAAAGGGAAAGAATTTCAAGAAACCTGAGCAAAGGACATCAAGAAGAATGAACCAATTTGTTATGAGTGCAAGAAGCCAGGACACATCAAGACAGAGTGTCCAAAGCTCAAGAAATTTGAATTCAGAAAGAAGGACAGTTCAAGAAAGCTCAGAAGATATAAGAAGAAAGCCATGGCAGCAGCTTGGGACAACAGCAGTGACTCCGATAGCGAGTCAAGCTCAAACAGTGAGGAAGAAGAAAAGGCTAACCTAGCTTCATGACAGACATCGCAGAAAAGGTAACCTCTGACTCATCCTTTGATTCCTGTAATGATTCTGATTCAGATAACTTAGAAGATGCTTTTAATGAACTGTATGATAAATATAGAGAAGTATCTAAATTATTAAAAGCTAGTAAGAAAAATGTTGCATGTCTAGAAAATACCAATTCAGATTTAAAATCAGAAATGAACAACTAGAGAAGCAAGTTAGTGAACTTAAAAGAAGAAATGAGTTGCTATGTGAAAATCTAAAAGATAAAAATACACAAATAACAAAATTAGAAAAACAAGAAAGTTCAGACGAATTAAAAAGGGAAATCAAAAGACTAACAGAAGAAAATGATAAACTATCAAGTACGTTAGAAAAATTTACTAATGGTAAAAATTCCTTAATACTAAGAGGAGCCAGAAGATCAGGAAAAAGAAGAATGGATTAGGTTACATTCCACCAGATAATGAAGATACAACAATATACCCTAAAACATATCCAACTCCAAAATTCGTACCTGAACAAGATATAGCATATAAATCAAACTTTAAATATACTCCATATGAAAAGGTAACTAAAACAACATGTTGTAGTCATTGCAACAAGCTAGGTTACAGTAAAATAACATGTCCAACTAAACGTAAAAGATGGATAATCAAAAGAAAAACTGATGACACTAACCAATCAAGACCCAAAAGAACTTGGGTACCTTAAAACTGATGTTTTCATTTCAGGAAAAACCTCAGGCATCCAAGTGGTAGTTGGACAGTGGATGCTCAAAGCATATGTCAGGAAACAGAAGGCTGTGTACCCATTTAGAAGCTGAAGAAGGCACAGTCACCTATGGAGATAATGGAAAAGGACTGTGATAGGCAGTGGATCAATGAGCAGCAAAGGCAAGATAGTAATTGAAGATGTTCTATGTGTAAAAGGCTGAAGCACAACCTTATCAGCATTAGCTAGTTATGCGACAAGGGACATCAGATCAGATTTCAAGAATCCAAATGCAGTATTTTGAAGGATGGAGAGGTGATTTTTGAAGCCAACAAAGAGAAGAATTTGTACGTGCTTTACCTTGAACAGCTGAAAGATCAAGACATTTGTTTAGCAGCCAGCAAACAGCAGTCAACTGAGCTGTGGCACAGAAGATTAGGCCACTACAGTCTAGATGGCATGAGAAAACTGATCAAGAGAAACCTGGTGGAAGGTCTGCCAAAGGTCAGCACAAGAATGGACGGTGTCTGTGGACCATGTGCAAAAGGAAAGCACACTAAGTCATCCTTCAAGTCAAAGACCGTGGTAACAACCTCCAAACCCTTAGAATCCTTCATATAGATTTATTTGGGCCAATGAGGACCATAAGTCTTGGAGGAAAGAATTTTAGATTCGTTATAGTAGATGACTATTCAAGATTCACATGGGTATCCTTTCTGGAACACAAAGATGATACATTTGATAGCTTGTAAGCTTCAGTAAAAAGGTTTAAAGATAAGAAGTTCAGCATTATTGGAATCAGGTCAGATCATGGAGGAGAATTCCAAAATGATAAATTCACAAAATTCTGTGATGACCAAGGAATAGAGCACAATTTCTCAGCATCAAGGACACCACAGCAGAATGGAGCTGCTGAAGAAAAAATAGGACTTTATTGGACATGGCAAGAACAATGTTATCAGAATATGATCTGCCAAGATATTTTTTGGCTGAAGCAGTCAACACAGTAAGTTACATCATCAATAGAGTAATGATCAGGCCTATCTTAAAAAGACTGCGTATGAATTGTTCAAGGGAAGAAGCCTAAGATAAGCCACTTCAGGACATTCGGATGTCCATGCTTCATCCACAACAACAGCAAAAGAGACATTGGTAAGTTAGATGCCAAATCAGATGAAGGCATCTTCATGGGGGGAAGATAGTGATAATGATGATGCAGATGAATTGTCCAAGAAACTAAAGAATACATCAATTGAGGACAAGGAAGATTCACCTCTGGAAGACCTCCAACAAAGGGATATTTCTCATCAAAATCTTCCAAAAGAGTGGAGATACAAGAAAGATCACCCTCCTGAAAACATCATTGGTGATCCATCTGTAGGGGTAAGAACAAGAGGTAACATAATTCCATGTGATTATTTAGCTTTTGTGTCTCAAATAGAGCCTAGGACAGTCAATGAAGCCATCACTGATGAATCTTGGATTTTATCCATGCAAGATGAACTGAATCAGTTCAAGAGAAACCAGGTTTGGTCACTTGTTCCTAGACCATCAGATCATCCAGTGATTGGCACCAAATGGGTGTTCAGAAATAAATTGGATGAAGCTGATGTGATCATAAGAAATAAGGCCAGATTGGTAGCTCAAGGCTATCCCAAGAGGAAGGCATAGATTTCGATGAAACCTATGCGCCTGTGGCTAGACTTAAGGCTATTAGAATCCTACTTGCATATGCATCTGCACTAGATGTGAAATTATTTCAAATGATGTAAAGTATATTTCTTAATGGTTTATTAAGGAGGAAGTTTATGTAGAACAACCTTCAGACTTTGATGACACTGAATTTTCAAATTATGTTTTTAAATACACAAAGCTTTATAGGTTTAAAACAAGCATCTAGGGCTGGTATGAAAGGCTTAGCTCTTTTCTATTAACCATGGTTTTATCAGAGGTCAAGTAGATAGTACTCTGTTTATCAAATCTAAAGTCAAACATATATTGCTTGTTCAAATTTATGTTGATGACATAATATTTGGTTCTACTGATGAATCTCTTTGCAAGTACTTTGAGAAGCTTATGCAGGGAGAGTTCGAGATGAGCATGATGGGAGAGCTCAACTACTTCCTTGGACTGCAAATCAAACAAGGAAAGGAAGGGACTCACATATGCAAGCTAAGTACACCAAGGAACTCTTAAAGAAATTTGGATTGATAATGCCAAGACACTGTCAACACCTATGAGCACATTAATAAGAATAGACAGTGACAAAGATGGTAAGAATGTAGATCAAAAAAATCTACAGAGGTATGATAGGATCCTTACTATACTTAACTACTAGTAGACCTGATTTTTATTTAGTGTATGCTTGTGCGCTAGATACCAAGCAGATCCTAAAGAGTCTTTTAATTAGTGTTAAAAGAATCTTAGTACTTAGCTAGAACTCATGACTTAGGTCTTTGGTATCCAAATCTGTGAAATTAACTTAGTAGGATACTATGATGCTGATTACGCTGGATGAAAAATAGACAGAAAAGCACCAGTGGCTGGTTCAATTCCTTGCAGGGTTTGATATCATGGTCCTCAAGAAACAAAATCAGTAGCTCTGTCAACAACTGAAGCTGAGTATGTAGCTGCTGGAAGTTGATGCACACAACTCCTATGGATCAAGCAACAAACTTGAGGATTATGGGTTACATATCAGACAATTCCATTATTATGCGACAACACCAGTGCTATAAATCTAACCAAGAATCCAGTACAGCACTCAAGGACTAAACATATTGAGGTTAGATATCATTCATTCGTGATCATGTAGAAATGACAATAGTGATATTTCATTTATTGATTCAAACAAGCAGTTAGCAGATATCTTCACAAAGGCATTACCCCAAGAGAGATTTACTTCTTGAGAAGGGAATTATGCATGTGTAAATTGTGAAAGAATCATTTGTTAAAACTGAAATATTAATTTTAGAATTTAAAATTATTTTTCCTCCAAAAAATTGAGCAAAATTCCAATATTGTCTATCCCTTTAAGTTTGTCATGTCGGTTCGTTATTTTATAAGAATTTATTCCATTGAACTAGTTAGTTGTCGTTTTCTGCCATCATGGCGCCTCTAAATTCTAAAAGTCATTCTTTTAATTTCCTTTATATCCCGAAATCTGTGCGGCAACGATTCACATCCCTTCATCGTCTTCTTCCTCCGCCTGAGGCGATACCCTATCGACTCCGGCATCGACTCCCTGAGATTTCAAGCCTTCACCTCTTCCCTATGTTGAGGGGTTCTATCCTTCTCCATTTCATCCCTTCGTCTCCATTTCGATCATCCAAACTCTTCCCATCCAAAACCATGGCCTCTTCTGGTGTCTCCGCAGTGTCGGGGGCTATGGAGCTGCATTTCTTACTGCTGAGCAGCAGGAAAGATATGCTTTAGTAAAGACCAAGCTTTGCGGACACAAAGCAGTAGATGTGGCTAACTTGCAGAAGAATGGAATATGGCAGTATCGTCGCAACTATGAGCAGATTGAAGTGGACAAAGATAGCCACCCTATCATAAGTAAGTTATCTGGACCTTGTGAAAGCTTTCTATGTATGTTTGAAGACAGAGGAAGATGGAACCTTGACTTCCATGGTCAAGGGAACTCAGATTAGGGTCACACGAACCTATTGGCATCTCTCTTTGGTGTGACTACATCTGGACACAGTGGAGTTCACACGGTGGATATCCAGGCGAAAGGTTTAGGGATTGTTGGTCCCGAATTCAGATTGAGGATGGAAAACTAGACATCAACCAGTTTGAATGCGTTTAATCGCTTATTGCATTTCATTGTGTGTCAAATACTAGTCCCAAGGAGTGCCACCTTCTCCACTTGCACAAAGGCAGAATCCGACCTGATGTTCTGGGCGTCCAGAACCAAGAAATCAACACTACAGAAATTATGATTGAAAGGATGAAGTTTGCAAGCGCACAAGTATGGGACACAAAGAGCAAGCTGAACGTTTCTCTACCTTATGCTCCTCTGCTCACCAAGATATTTCTACACTATGGGATCAGTGTGGTGGGAGATGTGCTGAGAAGATGGACCAAGCTATCCGGTCTAGAAATTTGAGAAAAAGTGGTTTTTTCGATTGTGAATGGAGTTTGGTCGAGATTTCTGTGGCTGAGGGTGAAGGCATCATTGGTGAAACCCAAGAGGTCCAAGAAGCAGAAGTAACAGCGGGAGAACCTGCAGTAGAGCAGAACACCAGTAGCTCCAGCGGAAAGAGTAGCAGCACCATCTGAGGGAAGCAGCAGTAGCACCACCAGCAGTAGAATCTAGCAGTAGGATGAGGATATTCCTCTAGAGGATATTGAGCCCGTGGGCATAGTTCAGAAGATCCTCTTCCTTCTTCCCGAGGGATTAGTACTCAGAGATGTACTAGAATCCATCCAAAGCTCTCTAAGGGATCCAGTAGTTAATGAAGTTCTAATTGCAGAAGCCGTGGCATCAGGCCACATTGATAAGGTTGTTTTGGAAGAAGCTCCCATTTAGGGGAGCAAGAGTAGAGTCTGAAGATGTGCCTATGGGACATGCTCCTGTTCAGGGGGAGCAATCAATTGAGAAAGAAGCAGCAGCAGTTCAGGGGGAGCAAAATGCCAATGCCCCCATGATGATCGTTTAGAGAAAGCATGTGGAAAGTGCCTCAGAAGAAGAAATTGAAAATATTGTTCATGGAGAGCCCATGGTAGGGCAAGATAAGACAAAAGAAAAAATGTGGCCAAAGAAGTTCCACTCTCACCAGTAAGCCACACCGGAAATCTGGGAAAAAGAAGTTGAAGATCAATTTCAAACCTGTTGTTGAGCGCCTGGATGAGCAAGGCAAAATTTTGTGTTCGTGAGGTCAGATATGGCCTCCATTTTTATTAGTCAAAGCTTATCTGATTGTTCATTAGGGTATTGTCATCCAAACTGAAAGCCTTCGAAAAGATTATGACAGTATGAGAAATGTGCTTTTAGACTTGTCAGTGTTTGTGAGGGAGCACTTACCATCTCATGCCCCTCCTTCTTGTAGTGCAAGGCCATCAGGGCCAAGTGAAGAGTCTGATAGGCCATCAGGGCCTATCATTGCAGAGCAGCAGCAAGAGGAAGAGCGGCCATCAGGGCCTTTGTCTGAAAACCCAGCAGGGGCCACTAGGGCCAATTCATGTTGAGAATGAGCTCGTTGAACAAGAAGTTGCGGTTAAGGAATCTGGGCCAATAGGGCCGGCAGAGGATGCTTCACCTCCGGTAGAATCTGTGGCTGAAGAGAAGAAGATCAGGCTGAAGCTCCAGAGCCCCTTTTCCTTCCTACCGTTCCAACTCCAGCACCTCCTTCTCCACCCACCTCATCCACTGCCCCTCCAGCCCTACCACCTTCAAACGACCCCGCTCCAGAAACATTTCCTCACCCGCAACCTTCTCTTCCCAAACTCCTCCATCTACACCTTCCTCCTCCATCATTCCTCCACCCTTATCATCCGTTGAGGTCCTCTGCATCTTCCTCAGCAGGAGCCTCTTCTAGTGGCCCTTCTTCTTCTTTAGGACCTTCTGATCTCCCTTCCATCACCCTGCATCCTCTTTCCATCCACAAAACACCCCCTTCTTTCATTACTATTTATTCTGAGGGTACCCAATTAGCCCACACAGAAATTCAGGACATCAAGGATGAATTTGAAGTAGCAATACTTCGTTCAGTCCTGGCTGTTGGGATCCATTCTCATAGGATAGGCTCTTCCAGTCCTATTCCTAAGAAGAGCGACTCACTTCCACCCATCCTGTCTCTTCTGAACCTTGTTATCCTCCCCTTTGGTTCTCTCTTTCTATTATCAATAAGCAAAAATCTCTCCATGAGGAATTTCTTCGAAAGGTAGGTTTGCTCACCTTTTGGCCTTCCCTTCCAACATCTTTCGGGCCATCTCCAATACCATTTTTCCTTATGCCTTTCTCTCCAAAGCTCAACAGTTAAAAATCTTTCCATGACTGAAGCCAAAACTGAGAACAATGGGCTCGGAGCAACAGAGGTCTGTACAATCCTTCCATCGTACTCAAGCCGCCATATATCAACCCACAGAGAAGCTCCTCTCCCTCTATCTAAATGGTTTCAGATTCATCATAAAAATCTTTTTGGACCATTCATTCAGAAGGAAATCAAGTTCATCCGGCAATACAAAATGTACTGCGATTATTGCTATCTTCATAACATTCCAGAGCTGCAGCTGGGCTAGTTCAGGCAACCATCCATGATCTCAGTCCAGGGTTGCTCAAATAGAACCTCTCCGAGTTGATTTTGCCACTTTGGTCATTCCTGATGTGGTGTTCCTTCCTCCACTTCACTCCCTGATCATGGATTCCTCAGTGGGAACACTCATGTTTGAACGGGCTGCTCAGGTTATGGCTAGGCTCTCTGTGCAAGAAGGTCGTAACCTCGCTTTTCATAGATTTGTCTTCAATAGTATCTTCAGGGGTACCTCAAAGCAGATGTCCTTGCCCCTATTCTATCTGAATGTGAGCGTCTGTCACCTGCTGATTGGGAAAAGCTCTACACCTTGTCTGCCCAACAGCTTAAAGAGTTGAATACTCTCAGGCTCGTTCCCATCAACCTCTTCTGACTCCTGCTGAATTTTTGGATGCAAATTCTCTTCACCTTGTCTGGGACTCCTTCCTGAAATGGGAAGAACGGTACAAAGTTTTTCTAGAATTAAAGAAGGAACTTCAGCAACATCAAATCTTCTATCCCTTCAAAATTACTCAGTTTCTTCAGTTTGCCAGTTTTGTTGCTTCACCTCCTACAAGGTAGCCCTTGGCGACGTCAAGTATTGGGATTTCATATCAGATCAGAGGCAGCTTCACATCAAGAGGATGGCTCCCACCATGGGACCCTCCTATTGTATTGAGCTGGAGCATTTCAAGCCTATTGAAGAGCAAGAACGCCAAGCGCTACCTGTTATTAGGCGCTTTGTATCTCTCTTGTCTCCTGCCTTCTATCTCTCTGAACCATCAAATGCTCAATAAATCTCCTTATTTCTCTCTCTTTGTGATCTCTTTCTCTTCTTCTTTGTCTCGAAGTTTATCTTTTTGCTTAATGACAAAAAGGGGGAGAAATATTGCAGTTCTGAAAAAAATACCTCCTGTTTAGTCCCGTTAAAAAGGGAAAAATAGAGCATTTACATTTCTTACTTTAGTTCTGCAAATAAATTCAGTTCATCCATGTCTACTGTTAAAAGTTTTGTCATCACCAAAAAGGGGGGAGATGATGATCAGTTTATCCCCATGAAATTTAATAAATTACATATCAATTTTGGGATTAACACAACTATATAAAGGTTAATCTAACATATTTTTTACAAGTTTTGAGCACAGGAAATGAATCAAGAAAAATCAAGCAAATTCTGTAAGTATCTCACCCTGAAGTATTTAGAGTTCAGTAAGCATAAAATTTCTCTAAGTACACATCGATTTCCACAATAGGTCATAACGATTTCTATAGAGCTATAACGATTTCATATGTGCTTTATCGATTTGCCTTCACAACGATTGTTAAGTGATTGCAATGATTTGCCTTCACAACGATTCATTAAGTAATCATAACGATTTGGTTCATATCGATTTCTAAGTGATCATAACGATTTGGTCTCACATCGATTTCGTTAAGTGATCATAACGATTGGTCTCACATCGATTTCGTTAAGTGATATAACGATTTGGTCTCTCATATCGATTTCTTAAGTGATCATAACGATTTGGTCTCACATCGATTTCCTTAAGTGATCATAACGATTTGGTCTCACATCGATTTCGTTAAGTGATCATAACGATTTGGTCTCATATCGATTTCTTAAGTGATCATAACGATTTGGTCTCACATCGATTTCTTAAGTGATCATAACGATTTGGTCTCACATCGATTTCGTTAAGTGATCATAATGATTTGGTCTCATATCGATTTCTTAAGTGATCACAACGATTTGGTCTCACATCGATTTCGTTAAGTGATCATAACGATTTGGTCTCATATCGAGTTTTTTAAGTGATCATAACGATTTGGTCTCAAATCGATTTCTTAAGTGATCATAACGATTTGGTCTCACATCAATTTCGTTAAGTGATCATAACGATTTGGTCTCATATCGATTTCTTAAGTGATCATAACAATTGTTAAGTGATCACAACGATTTTGCTCTCATAACGATTCACTATGTTACATAACGACTCTGTCAATGTAACGATTCATCAAGTTAGATAACGACTTGGTCGTTGTACGATTCGATACATTTCACAACAATTCGCTTACAACAATTGGATTATTAATATATTATATAATGATTTGTGTATACATCTATTTACTTATGATTGCAATACGATTCACTCATTTGCACATGATTTCAGAAGTCATGCATATAACGATTTCATGGAAGACAATGATTCGTTTTCGAGTTACTTTTTAGTACGTTGAAAAGTCAAAGTCTTCACGGATATTTATGTCAGCTGAGCATTTATGAAGACTGAACGTATCTCTGCATGCATACAGATAATATCTTCCATTATCATATCTTCTCTGTAAACATCTTTTAGAACCACAAAATGGCATTACTATTTTGATGAAACATTCGTTCTAACGTTGACTGACAACAGAGATAGCTTAGCTGTCTATCTTTCAAGTTTAAATATGTACAGATCTCTAACAGCATTTGTCATACAACATTGGACAAAATAGAAGCCAAAGGAGATTACAGAAGATCCTCTCTCTCTTTGCGTGCATAAAAGGATAAAGGACTGTTGACTGGAAGCTTCGAAGTGTCAAGCAGTCTAACGTACACTTATGCATAGAGACAACGGGCATTTCAACGTTCGAATTTCAAAAAGATATATATATAGAAGAATGAAGTTCTTGAAGATAAAAAAGTGAGAACAGTCAGAGAACAAGAAGTTTTCAACACCTTCAATCTTCTGCAAGCCTTTCGTAGAGCCAAGCAAAAACTCCCATTAGTCTTAGCTCTTGCTCTCTGTGCTAAGTTCAGATCTGTGAGAGAGCTTTTTGTTCTGAGAAGAGTCCTTGATTGTAGATCTCTTTCTTCTCAGTCCTTGCTCAGATCAAGCAGTGTTGTAACGACCCAAGATCCGAAGTACCAGTAACCAAACGGTAACCCGAATCTTGACCCGTTAACCCACGAGCCGAAACTCGGAAGGGTAAGAAAGGAGTGCCTGAGGAGATCATATAAGAAATGTACACGCTACAAATAAAACAATTAACACAAGAACAACTCAGAGTCAAAGCTAAACGCAAGAGTACAGTGGGTACAAAGAAAAGTACCACTCACAGTAGCCAAGCAAGACTAGCACCGAGAGAGACAAGCGCCACAGCCTTGAAAGCCGCACACGAACACCTGGGAAAAAGGGAGTGAGTCTCAGGAAAGAGACCCAGTAGGGCAACTAACCCCCACCGATAACATAACTACTAAGCAGGAAAGAAAGCACAGTAAGTAAACACTCACATCTGTACAACACACAGGAACTGGTGGCGTAGTACGCAACTCCCTCAAAAGCGCACTGAGAAAAATTGGAACCTCGCAGGCTCGACAGCACACAAGCACTGCACAAACACAAGCTCACAAGCAAGAGCTCACACAGCACTCACAAAGTAGGACTCAGCTAGGGTCTGCGGTTCGGTGTCCGTCACCACAGAGTCTCTCAACCCTAGCCACGTGGCACACTCAGACGCTCTCCCTCGCGTCTGGTCATGACCGGTTTTCCCCTACGCCAGGCTCAGACGGTGAAGAAAGGGGCTCCACGGTAACCGGCTCAAAACCACCACAAGGAGTACGCACAGAACGGAGTCGCACTCAACGTTCCGGCTCACTGGCTGAGGACCCCCCACACGCCAGTCATCCAGACGGAGCGTAGCTCTACATCCAGAAACACAACAGAAATAGGAGCACGGCAACCCCCAACACAAGTACAGACGGAAAAACACTCTCAACGTCTGAAGTACGGTGCAACGGGCGGACACCACGTATCAACGTCACAACACAGCCAAACACAATGCGAGCACAAGCAGAGACACTCTCTACACCTGGCAGACTGTGCTAACAGGCGGACACCGCATGTCAACACCTCAAACCACGGAAAGGGAAACACACAGCATACTGGGAACACATCTGCAGGTAGACAGCAGCATCGACCACCGCCAACCAGGAAGTAAACGACAGCATCACATGTCGCCAAGCAAACAGTAGACGGCAACATCGACTGCTGCTAACAAAAGGTAGACGGCAACACTCCAGACGTCTAGAAAAAGTAGACGGTCACAAGTTGGCCGTTTACCCAAACTCGGCGGCAAAGGATCATGACGTTATATCCTACCTGAAGAACCGACGGACAGAATCTCGCGCAGTATCTCCGTCTAGTTCTCCCCTGAAGAGCTTAAAGGCAAGGGATCACGCCGTTTACCTCTTCCCTGAAGAGATCAACGTCAACATCCCTTGACGTTGACTTCTTCAGCCTCCAGCAGCTGAACCAGCCTCCAGTTGATTCCCACACAGGGCAAATACACCCCACAAACCACAATCTGATGTACGGAAACACTCCCCTACATCACACTACACTACCACAATGCCGGTAAAACACGATCCAACACATGGATCGGGAAAAACACCCTAAAACCCGGTATGAAGAAAAACCCTCCCCAAAGCTCGATTCCACGCAAATCGCACGCGCACAAGCATAGAATAGCACACAAAGGAACTAAGGGTTTACGTCCCTACCTCAGAAACGCTTAAAAACTCCACATAAACCTCGATTTGCGCCGAACCCCAGAGCTTCCGTAAGAACCGCCACCCGATCCGTCAATTTCCTCCCCTCCGTCACCGCCACGAGTACCACGATCTCCCCACGTGCTCCCGTCGGTCGCGGAAGTAGTGGAGAAGAACAAGGGTGAAAGTGGAGGGAAAGAGAGGGAGAAGAGAGAGGAAGAATGGCCCTCGGGTTGTCCCTAAAAAACACAGGCCAGATCAGTTGACGTCAACCTGGTTTGCCGTCAACTGAACGCCAACAACCTGACGTCCAGATCGATTGCCGCCAAGTTCTATCTCTAGAAAACCCGGAGACATAAGTCGACGAAAAAAATCGATGGACGCCAAAACACGGCTAACGGCAACACGCTTGCCGCCAACACACAGTCGACGCCAGCCACCTGGACGTCAAACCACTGTCGACGTCAGCACCTCTAGACGCCAACAGACACAGACCCAGAAGAAGACCCGATAAGGATCGGTAAAAACCCGAGACGTTATAGCCCTCCCCCCTTAAGGAATTTGCCCTCGAAATTCACACAATGCAAGGGAAGCCAAAAGTAACGTAGAGGTACAAAAACTACACGGCTCACATCCTCCCCTCCGTTACCAGGTCGACACACCACCTGAGTACCGCTGCTGGACAACACTAACCAGCCGGACTGCCTTGTTCCACAACCTTGGAACTTAGCAATCCACAAGAAACGGAAGAACTCTGGTACAATCAAATCAGTGTCATCCTGACACACACACTCGGGAGAACACGTGACGCAGCAACAAGAAAGGTACCTCCCAAAACGGCAACGCATGGAACGCACCACGGTCGACAGCCAACACTGGCGGAAACCAAAGCCTCGAACTTAGGAGCCAAATACCCAACAACCTACTGGACTACCCTGGTCCAGTGACGACTCGCTCATCCACCTCAAAACCAACGAGAGGGAAACGACACGGTCGTCCACACAGGGCCTAATCACCTGACACACGCAAGCAGGAGCTACTAACGACTGCCAACACACGCAGCTGTACACTCCAAGCCGTAGGTCGGGTAACTCTCCCCGTGGGGCTTCAATTGACGCGACGCACAAGGCACCACTCTGCCGCGCTGCATCAGAACAGCTCCCAAGACAAATATCGAAAGTATCAACACATATCTCGGAACTCTCCGAACCTGATCGTAACACCAGGACTGGTGCTGACGTAAGTAGTCACTTCAACTCTACGAAGCTCTGCTCACATTGCACCAACCACGCAAAAGGCAAAAACACGCTAGCCAGAAGTCACACACTGCGGTCACCAACCGACCTTGTCGTTGGGACCCACAAATTAGTAACCCACTCTGTCGTAAAACCAACCTGACAGAGGGCGCAAATGCCGATAACAACGCGAGAAAACACCTGTCAGCAACTTCACCGTCGGCAACAAAGCCCGACAAAATGCACGGTTGCCTGACAACAACTCGGAAAAACACCTGAGGGTCAACCACCATACTCAGGGGGACAGCCTCACGCTACTAGCCACAGCTAGCACCGGTCATCAGCAAAAATCGAAAAGTCATGCGGCGACGAGAACCCAAGTCACATCGCACTCGCGGACAGTCCGCAACACACAGAACAATGTCCATTGTCGCCACTAGGTCTCACACAGACCTTCCTCACGGTCCGACAAGGAAACAGACAAACGAAGAGAAAATCTCAATACGCAAAACGGTATCCACTATACCACTAGGTCTCACCAGACCATCCTCGTGGTCCAACAAGGACACCAACGCACGTGGAGCCACACAACTCCAGAACCACTCACTCCACGGCACAACAAGCCGCGACAAAACACAGAAGACGTTTGGAGTCAAGCCAGCACTTGGCACCTCACAACGTCAACAACACGTGGCTGAGGTACTAGAAAGCCAATTGACCTCACTGTCACCAAACGAACGACAGGAGACTCTGCCACCGGCTGCAAGACTCACCACACCACGCACAAAAGAACCACAAGCCAAAAGGGCACAACAGGCCACCCGGCCCATCTTAAGGCACGAAACATAGAGCATCCAAAGACGCTCAACGTGCAGCACACACAATGTAACTACACCCAGGGCCAACACAACACAGTGCCACAGAAGGGGACTCTCACCAGAGACCCACAAGAAAAGCGTACGGAAAACCGACGACATCTAGAGCACAACGACCACTATGTCGGCTCTAGAAAGGCACGTTAAAAACATGAAATACCAACTCTGCCGCACGGGGAGCGAAAACCACAACAACTCCATGGCGCACGAGAGTAGGATAAACCATCTTCATCGCAAACGATAAAGAGGTCAACACCGGAAGGAATGGCATGCAAAAGACCTTCAAGACACAAGCCGAGGCGCACACCAAATAATCCTTGCTCGGCACACCAGCAAGAAACATACGGCGAAACCAAACACCGCAACGCCACAACCTCCCACCAAGGTCGTGACACACACACGCACGACTTCCACAAAACCAACGGAGTCGGCCACAACACGGCGGAAACCCTCGGCACACCCGCCGAGATCACACGCAACCAGGCTGAGAACAACGTTCCACCACAAACACGGCCACCTCAGACCTCCACAAGGTCAAGAGCCGACAACACAAATTGTTCCGGACCCAGATACACCACGAGGTCGGGAACCCACACATGCCGGTGCCACCACAAACTGGCACCCAGGCACAAAACTACGGGACCAAGAAAACACCGTAGCGGTGACCACCAGAAATTCGGGTCTACACCAAGCCAGACCAACAATACCTACAGAGACTAAACACAGCAAGGACACAATCGCCGTTCAGCTCGGGCATCGAGCCGTACTTAAAAGCGTCGCGTAAGGGCGTTGTCACAACAACAACATCCACTAAGCCGCCGCCACTGGCCGCCTAGAACTATCACAACGACACACAGCACGAACAGGTCAGCCGACCCAAGGGTGGCACAGAAAATAATGACACGAGGAGAGCAACCAGCTCAACCTCAAAACAACTCAAGGGAAGATAACTCCACTATAGGGTCGCCACAACGCGCACCCTAGCAACACAACACCACGTGGAGCAACACAATCCCGAATAACCACCGAAAGAGGAGGAAGAAGATACGTAATGCAACGAGTCTCTTCCAAACGCAAGACGGAAAATCACGACGCAAGACTATCGCTTCCATAAGAAGCATAGCCAGAAACACACAATCAACAACACTCACCAGACCACCATCTGGGAGAAAAACGCCGGCACAGGAAACAACACAATCCATCCGAGCCACGGGGACACATAAAGTCCCACTAGCGCAACCGAGACACTCGGAAACAACCGCAAAACAACGTGGCCACGCAACAGCCAGATGCACCACAAGGGCACACACATTGACCGGGAACACCGCGACAGACTGTAACACACAGAGTCCAACCGGCAATGACAGCTCAACAACTCTACACCCTCCCGAAACCTCTTCAAGGTGCCAGAACGCCACAGCGCAGAGCAACTCACTGAGCTATCGACACAAGAAAAACATGGTCCAGTCGAAACTCTACACTACCCAAGGGGACACGAAAACTACAACGTACGTCCTGTGGTTCAGGCCGAGTCTGCGTGTGGCGGGGCATCTCTAGCCTCCTGCTAAGGTGCCTACACAGCCACCTCCCAAACACGACATCGCCTAGGAACAAGGAAAAAGAATCCACATAGGACAAGCACACGCACAAAATGCAAAACGACTCCAGTTCGCTTGCTGCTACTGTACTCTTCACACTCTGAGTTATTCTGAACATTTCCTTATATGTCTCGACAGACCAAGCTCTGATACCAACTGTAACGACCCAAGATCCGAAGTACCAGTAACCAAACGGTAACCCGAATCCTGACCCGTAACCCACGAGCTGAAACTCGGAAGGGTAAGAAAGGAGTGCCTGAGGAGATCATATAAGTAAATGTACACGCTACAAATTAAAACAATTAACACAAGAACAACTCAGAGTCAAAGCTAAACGCAAGAGTACAGTGGGTACAAAGAAAAGTACCACTCACAGCAGCCAAGCAAGACCAGCACCGGAGAGACAAGGCTCCACAGCCTCGAAAGCCGCACCACGAACACCTAGGAAAA
This sequence comes from Colocasia esculenta, assembly GCA_014218235.1. NCBI lineage: Eukaryota > Viridiplantae > Streptophyta > Magnoliopsida > Alismatales > Araceae > Colocasia > Colocasia esculenta. The sequence continues at coordinate 139,248,632 of CM024757.1, forward strand.
AGGGAGTGAGTCTCAGGAAAGAGACCCAGTAGGGCAACTAACCCCCACCAATAACAGAACTACTAAGCAGGAAAGAAAGCTCAGTAAGTAAACACTCACAGCCTGTACAACACACAGGAACCGGTGGCGTAGTACGCAACTCCTTCAAGAGCGCACTGAGAAAAACTGGAACCTCGCAGGCTCGACAGCACACAAGCACTGCACACACACAAGCTCACAAGAAAGAGCTCACACAGCACTCACAAAGTAGGACTCAGCCGGGTCTGCGGTTCGACGTCCCGTCACCACAGAGTCTCTCAACCCTAGCCACGTGTGCACACTCAGACGCTCTCCCTCGCGTCTGGTCCATGACCGGTTTTCCCCTACGCCAGGCTCAGACGGTGGAGAAGGGGCTCCACGGTAATCGGCTCAAAACCACCACAAGGAGTACGCACAGAACGGAGTCGCACTCAACGTCCCGGCTCACTGGCTGAGGACCCCCCACATGCCAGTCATCCAGACGGAGCGTAGCTCTACATCCAGGAAACACAACAGAAAACAGGAGCACGGCAACCCCCAACACAAGTACAGACGGAAACACTCTCAACGTCTGAAGTACGGCGCAACGGACGGACACCACGTGTCAACGTCACAACACAGCCAAACATAATGCGAGCACAGGCAGAGACCACTCTCTACACTGGCAGACTGTGCTAACAGGCAGACACCGCATGTCAACCCTCAAACCACGGAAAGGGAAACACCAGCATACTGGGAACACATCTGCAGGTAGACAGCAGCATCGACCGCCGCCAACCAGGAAGTAAACGACAGCATCACATGTCGCCAAGAAAACAGTAGATGGCAACATCGACTGCTGCTAACAAAAGGTAGGCAGCAACACTCCAGACGTCTAGAAAAAGTAGACGGTCACAGGTTGGCCGTTTACCCAAACTCGGCGGCAAAGGATCATGCCGTTTATATCCTACCTGAAGAACCTGACGGCACAGATCTCGCCATCTAGTTCTCCCCTGAAGAGCTTAACGGCAAGGGATCACGCCGTTTACCTCTTCCCTGAAGAGATCAACGTCAACATCCTTGACGTTGACTTCTTCAGCCTCCAGCAGCTGAACCAGCCTCCAGCTGATCCCACACAGGGCAAATCCGCCCCACAAACCACAATCTGATGTACAGAACACTCCCCTACATCACACTACACTATCACAATGCCGGTAAAACACGATCCAACATATGGATCGGGCAAAACACCGTAAAACCCGTATGAAGAAAAACCCTCCCCAAAGCTCGATTCCACGCAAATCGTACGGGCACAAGCATAGAATAGCACAAAAAGGAACTAAGGGTTTACGTCCCTACCTCAGAAACGCTTAAAAACTCCACATAAACCTCGATTCGCGCCGAACCCTGGAGCTTCCCGCAAGAACCGCCACCCGATCCGTCAATTTCCGCCCGTCCCGTCACCGCCACGCGTACCACGATCTCCCCACGTGCTCCCGTCGGTCGCCGGAAGTAGTGGATAAGAAAAAGGGTGAAAGTGGAGGGAAAGAGAGGGAGAAGAGAGAGAGGAAGAATGGCCCTCGGGTTTCCCCTAAAAACACTGGCCGATCAGTTGACGTCAACCTGGTTTGCCGTCAACTGAACCGCCAACAACCTGACGTCCAGATCGATTGCCGCCAAGTTCTATCTCTAGAAAAACTTGGAGACATAAGTCGACGACAAAATCGATGGATGCCAAAACACGGCTAATGGCAACACGCTTTCCGCCAACACACAGTCGACGCCAGTCACCTGGACGTCAACCCACTGTCGATGTCAGCACCTCAAGACGCCAACAGACACAAACCCGGAAGAAGACCCGATAAGGATCCGGTAAAAAACCTGAGACGTTACAAGTGTTCTATAAGCTTGATCTAGGGGCATCATCTCTTTGAAACACTTCTCTTGTGTTGTTCCCTTCGATTGTGAAGGAAGACTGGTGGGGTATCCAGGGTGTTGTTCCCTTCGGGTGAAGGAAGACCAGCTAGGGTGCTGGGTGTTGTAGTGTCCTTAAGGGGGACTGTACCCTTGTTAGTGCAATCCTGAGATATTGCTCAGGGACTGGACGTAGGACTCCTAAGGAGAGGAGATCCGAACCAGGATAATTCTTTGTGTCGTGTGATTGCTTCTGTGTGTTTGATCTTTCGAATCACTAACACAAACAATCTGCAAAGTGTGTTTTGTGAACAGGTTTTGAATGTTAAATAATTTTTAAGAATCCCATTCACCCCCCCTCTGGGCTTGCTAGCTGGGCAACATTATGGTCCATCCATGATGCTGCTTGGTTTCGACTTCATGTTGACTAACATTGTTGGACCACACACATTGACTATATGCATGAACACTGCTGGACAAACTTTTTTATTTTGAGATACACTGGCCCTTTTTGTTGAGATAGACTTTTTATTTTGTGATACACTTGCTTTTTTTTTTTTAACCAGACTTTTTATTTTGAAATACACTGGCTTTTTTTTTGAAGCAGACTTTTTATTTTGTATATGGAGGTCATGTACTTGTATATATATATATATAATATATATATATATATATATGGTTGCCATGGGCCTTAGTGGAGTTGCCCTTTTGCGTATGGATATGCTTGCTTGATATACGGAGGCCATGTGTGTATGGATGCTAATATGTTTTGTTCTTTCTTGCTATGGATGCTAGATCTTATATTGTTTCAAGAAAATATGAAAACTGTGAACTGCAGGATCAGCTATACTTAGATGGATTTGTATATGTCTTCTTGTGTTTCCAGAGCGAGAGGGTTGTTAAGCATATATATATATATATATATATATATATGTATATATATGTAAACCAGGAGATTGTTTGACAATTGTTTGTGATGATACGTTTTCCCCTCTAGAAACAGAGCTCCTTCAGAGTTGATTTTTTCTGAAACATCAAATCTGGTAGAACCCAACTCCAGTATTTTTGTGTAGCTCTTTTGGTGTAGACTGCCACTCAAATGACATGTCTTTTGCCAATCACAGAAAATGGAATACTGTCACTTTCTAGATCTAGCAAATGAATGTGAGGATCCTTACATGCGATTAGTGTATGCCTATAAGTTTGCACTTCTCTTTGATGTATTCCTTGATGTCTTCATTGATGATCAGTTCATCCCCATATAATTTTATGAATTATATATCTATTTTGGTGATTAACAAAACCTCAATAAAGTGTCATCAAACAAGTTTTCATGAAGCTTAGGCACAGGAAGTAATTCAGGCGAAATCAAGAAAATATGTAAGTATCTTACTGTGTAGCATTTAAAATACAGAGCAAGAAATTTCTCTAAGTACACATCGACTCTCTATATGCTACAACGATTTCATTAGAATCATATTGATTTCATTTTCATAAGGATTTGTAGTGTGATACCGATTTCGGTCTCATAATGATTTCCTTACATCTATCGATTAATTTTCATAAGGATTTGATAAGTGAGCATATCGATTTCGACCTCACAACGATTCGCTTAGTGGGCGTAACAATTTCGACCTCACAATGATTCATTAAGTGAGTAGAACGATTTGATTCTCGTAACGATTTGATAAGTGAGAACAACGATTTGCTCTCACAACGATTCAGTTTCTCATAACGATTTGAAAAGTGAGAACAACGATTTGAAAAGTGAGAACAATGATTTGCTCTCACAACGATTTGATAAGTGAGAACAACGATTTGCTCTCACAACGATTCAGTTTTACAACGATTTGATAAGTGAGAACAATGATTTGCTCTCACAACATTCGGTTTCACATCGATTTGGTAAGTGAGAACAACGACTTGGTCTCACAACGATTTGGCCTTCATAATAATTTGTTAAGTTCCACATCGATTTGGTCTTCATAACGATTCGACAAGTTACAACAACGACTTGGTCATTATAACGACTCGATAAGTTACACAACGATTTGCTTGTTGTAACGATTCGATAAGTCACAACAATGACTTGGTCAGTGTAACGATTCGATAAAGCAAAACAATGATTTGATCACTACATCGACTCGATAAGTGAAACAAAGATTTGGTTATAATGACTTGTTCATAACAATTTGCTTATACTCTCATAACGATTTGGTTATGATTTTATAACGATTTATATTCACATCGATTTACTTATATATGTGCAATGATTTACATGAACAACGACTCATTCACACAACGATTTCATAAGTCATACTCATAACGATTTCATTACAACGACTTGTTATTTAAACATATTTCAAATGTTTTTGAAAGTCAAAGTCTTCCCTCGCTTTTCTCTGATGTCCATGCATTTATTATGACTGAACATTTCACTGCAGAATGCATGCACATATATCTTCTATTCCTATGCTTATATTAGAAGCATCTTTTTGGAAAAACAAAATGACATTTCCATTTTGATGTATATTCCTTCTAACGTTGACTGACAACAAGAGACAGCATAGCTGTCTATCATTTAGCATTTATTGTGTGCAGGTCTCTGACAGACAACCATGTACAACGTTGGACAAAATGAAAGATAAAGGATATCGAGAAGGATCTTCTCTTTGCATGCATGGAACATAAAGGACCGTTGATTAGAGGCTCTACAATACCATGCAGTCTAACGTATATCAGAGCATAGAGACAATGGACATATCAACGACTACTTCCTCAAGAGAAGATATATATTCAAGTCTGAAGACTTTTAGAAGAACAACTTTTGGAGATACAATCTTTCATGCAAAGAGTCTAATAGAAGAGCGATTTTCATTCCAACTCTTGTGTAGCTCTCGCTCTCAGCGTTCTTGTTTAATTCCTTGGAGAGCACCTTTGAGTTCTGAGAGTTTCTTCCATTGTAGATCTCTTACTCTCAGTCTCTGCCTCAGATCTGGATTTGTTGTAAACTAGGTCTAGGGGCACTTCGCCTGATTTTCACACATTGTTTGTGTTGTTCCTCTTCGGGTTGAAGAGAAGACCTTTAGGTAACAGGTGGTTTTATTCCCTTCGTGTTGAAGGAAGACCTGGGTTCCAGGGTGTTGTATTCCTCTTCGGGTTGTGAAGAGAAGGCCAGCTGCGGCTAGATGTGTAAGTGTCCTTGAGGAGGACTGTACCCTTGGGTAGTGGAATCCTGAGTTGTTACTCAGGGACTGGATGTTGGACTCCTGTGGAAAGGAGGTCCGAACCAGGATAAAATCCTTGTGTAGTGTGATTGCTTGTTTGTGATTGGTGTTTTCTTTACTACTAACACTAACAGTCAAACATAGTGTTTTTTGTGTCAATGTTTTTGTTGACAGGTTAGATAATCAAATTTTAAGAATCTCATTCACCCCCCCCCCTCTGGGCTTGCTAGCTGGCAACAAGTGGTATCAGAGCTATTCTCTTCGACAAAGAAGATCTAACGATCTGAAGAGAAAAGATTTAATAGCAGCTCAAGGGAGTATTGAAGGTCAGTCAGTAAACCGACCCCCTCTATTTGATGGTGAGGACTATACCTACTAGAAGACCAGGATGGAGTACTTCCTACAAGGATTCAATTTTCAAATATGGTCCATCATAGAAGAAGGTGATCTAGTTGTTCTAAACAACAACAAAACTGGACATAAGATTATAGAAAGAAGATCTCTCTCAACTACAAAGCTAAGAGCATATTATGCTGCGCACTTAGCAAGAAAGAGTTTAATAGAGTTTCAACCTGCAAATCAGCGATGGAAATGTGGGAGAAGCTTAGAATTACGTACAAAGGCACAGATAAAGTAAAAGAGACCAGAATAGACATTCTGGTGACACAGTACGAGAGGTTCCAGATGCAGCCAGGAGAATCAATAACTCAGATGTTCAACAGATTTACAGACATCACAAACGGGATGGCTAGTCTTGGAAAAAGCTACGAAATGGGAGATATGGTCAGAAAGATCTTAAGATCCCTACCAGCCTCGTGGACTCCTAAAGTGACAACAATAGAAGAGGCAAATGACCTAAAGAGAATGTCACTGGAGAAACTCATTGGGTCACTCATGGCTCATGAGATCACATGGAGAGGCTCGGAGAATCCTCAAGCAGGAAAAAGCATAGTAATGCTCTCAAGGCTACAGAAGGTAGCTCTGACAAAGAATCTGAGGATGAATTCAAAAATGAAGACAGTGATGATGAAGAAGCGCTTCTATCTAGAAGATTACAATGCATACTTGCGAAGAAGAAGTACCAATCTGGAAGGAGATACTTCAAGAAGAGCAAAGACTTCAAGAAGGGCGAAGGCAAGGATACAAAGAGACCTGAGCCTATCTGCTATGAATGCAAGAAGCCGGGACACATCAAGGTCGAGTGTCCAAAACTAAAGAAGACTGAAGTCAGAAAGAAAGATTCAACTAGAAAATACAAGAAGAAGGCCATGGCAGCAGCTTGGGACAACAACAGCGACTCAGACAGTGAGTCAAGTTCAAGCGAAGAAGAAGAAGAAAAGGCCAACTTGGCCTTCATGGCAAATGTCGAGGAAAAGGTAACCTCTGACTCCTCCTTTACTTCTTGTAACAAATCTGAATCTGATAGCTTAGAAGATGCATTAATGAGTTATACAGTAAATATAAAAAAGTATGTAAATTATTAAAAGTAAGCAAGGAAATTCATGCATGTTTAGAAAATACTAATTCAGATCTAAAATCTGAAAATGAGCAACTGGAAAGGCAAGTTACCGAACTAAAAAGAAGAAACGAACTATGTGTGAAGATTTGAAAAATAAAAATGAACAAATAACAAGACTGGAAAACCAGGAAACAGTAAGTAAATTAAATCAAGAAATTAACACACTAACAGAAGAAAATGAAAAATTATCCAGTGCGTTAGAAAAATTTACAAATGGAAAAACAACATTAATACTAAAAGGAGCTAGAAGATCAAGAAAGAAGAAATATGGTTTAGGATACACCCCTCCTGATAATGAAGAAACAGTAGTACATCCTAAAATATATCCAACACCTAAATTTGCAGCCAAACAAGACACCGCATATAAGTCAAACTTTAAATATATTCCAACTGAAAAAATAAGTAAAAAATCTTGCTGTAGCCACTGCAACAAATTAGGTCATATTAAAATAACATGTCCAACTAAACATAAAAGATGGATAATTAAGAAGAAAAATGATGATACTAACCAACTAAGACCCAAAGAACTGGGTACCTAAAGTTTAGTGTTTTCATTACAGGAAAGCCTTCGAGCATCTAAGTGGTACCTGGACAGCGGGTGCTCAAGGCATATGTCTGGCAACAGGAAGCTGTTCTCTCACCTCGAAGCTGAAGAAGGCACAGTGACATATGGTGATAATGGAAAAGGGACAGTAATAGGTTGCAGATCAGTTGGGAGTCAAGGAAAAATCATTATTGAAGATGTACTTTGTGTAAAAGGACTCAAGCACAATCTTATCAGCATCAGCCAGCTGTGTGACAAAGGGCATCAGATTAAGTTTCAAGAGTCAAAGTGCAGTATCATGAAAAATGGTGCAGTTGTGTTTGAAGCAAGCAGGGAAAAGAACTTGTATGTGCTTCATTTAAACGAGTTAAATGATCAGGACATATGTCTTGCAGCAAACAAAGAGCAGTCAATTGAACTTTGGCACAGAAGATTGGGACACTGTAGCGTGGATGGGATCAGAAAGCTAATCAAGAGAAATTTAGTAGAAGGTCTACCCAAAGTAAGCACCAGAATGGAATGGTTCTGTGAATCATGTGCAAAAGGTAAGCACACTAAATCATCTTTCAAATCAAAGTCAGTGGTAACAACCTCTAAACCCTTAGAACTTCTACATATGGATCTATATGGGCCAATAAGGACCACAAGTCTTGGGGAAAGAACTTTGGATTCGTCATAGTGGATGACTACTCCAGATTTACTTGGGTGTCTTTCTTGGAGCACAAGGATGACACATTTGATAGTTTTGTTAGCTTCAGCAAGAAAGTTCAGAAAGATAAGAAGTATAGCATTGTCAGCATTCGATCAGATCATGTAGGAGAGTTTCAAAATGAACGATTTGCAAAGTTCTGTGATGATCAAGGAATAAAACATAATTTCTCAGCACCAAGGACACCTCAGCAAAATGGAGTTGCTGAGAGGAAGAACAGAACCTTATTGGATATGGGAAGGATAATGTTGTCAGAATATAATTTACCAAGGTATTTTTGGGCCGAAGCCATCAACACAGCTTGCTATATAATCAACAGAGTGATGATCAGGCCAATCCTGAAGAAGACTACATACGAGCTATTCAAGCAGAAGAAGCCAAAGATTAGTCATTTCAGAACTTTTGGATGTCCATGCTTCATCCACAACAATGGAAAAAAGGATATTGGTAAGCTAGACTCCAAATCCGATGAAGGTATTTTTATGGGGTATGCTTCTAAACCCAAAGGTTATAGAGTATTTAATAAACATAGTTTACTAATTGAACAAACAGTAAATGTTATCTTTAATGAAACTAACCCTTCCTTGAGAAAGGAAGTAGATAGTGATGTTGATGATCCAGATGAATTGTCCAAGAAATTAAAGAACACATCCATCGAGGACAAGGAAGATCCACCCTTGGAAGATCTACAACAAAAAGATATATCACATGATAATCTTCCAAAAGAATGGAGATACAAGAAGGATCACCCATTGGATAACATTATTGGAGATCCATCGGTTGGGGTAAGAACTAGAGGTAACATAATCTCATGTGATTATTTAGCCTTTGTATCTCAAATAGAGCCTAAGACAGTCAATGAAGCACTGTCTGGTGAATCTTGGATATTAGCCATGCAAGAAGAACTTAATCAGTTCAAGAGAAACCCAGTATGGTCCCTTGTTCCGAGACCATCAGATCATCCTGTGATTGGCACCAAATGGGTGTTCAGGAACAAATTGGATGAAGCTGGTGTGATCACTAGAAACAAGGCTAGATTGGTAGCTCAAGGCTATTCTCAAGAGGAAGGCATAGATTTCGATGAAACCTATGTACCAGTAGCCAGACTTGAGGCAATTAGGATTTTACTTGCTTATGCATCAGCATTGGATTTAAAATTATTTCAAATGGATGTAAAATCAGCTTTTGTAAATGATTACATAAAGGAGGAAGTTTATGTAGAACAACCTCCTGGTTTTGATGATATCGATTTTCCAAATCATGCATTTAAATTGCACAAGGCTTTATATGGTTTGAAACAAGCACCTAGAGCATGGTATGAACGATTAAGTGCATTTCTGTTAAACCATGGTTTTATTAGAGGAAAAGTAGATAGCACATTATTCATTAAGTCTAAAGTTAAAAATGTGTTACTTGTTCAAATCTATGTTGATGATATAATATTTGGTTCTACTGATGAATCTCTTTGCAAGTACTATGAAAAGCTTATGCATGGAGAATTTGAAATGAGCATGATGGGGGAACTAATTATTTCCTCGGATTGCAAATCAAGCAAGGAAAAGAAGGCTCCCACATTTGTCAAGCCAAGTACACCAAAGAGCTACTAAAGAAATTTGGTTTTGAAAACGCCAAGCCACTGTCAACACCAATGAGCACATCTACAAGGCTAGACAGTGACAAGGATGGTAAGAAAGTAGACCAAAAGCTCTACAGAGGTATGATAGGTTCATTACTTTATTTGACAGCAAGTAGACCTGATATATTGTTTAGTGTATGCATGTGTGCTAGGTATCAGGCAGATCCTAGAGAGTCTCATTTAATTAGTGTCAATGTATTTTTAGATACTTAGCTAGAACTCATGATCTAGGATTGTGGTATCCAAAAATATGTGAAATAAATTTAGTAGGATACTCTGATGCTAATTATACTGGATGCAAGATAGATAGGAAAAGTACCAGTGGATGTTGTCAATTTCTTGCAGGATGTTTGATTTCATGGTCCTCAAAGAAGTAAAATTCAGTAGCACTGTCAACAGCTGAAGCTGAGTATGTGGCTGCTGGAAGCTGCTGTACACAACTCCTATGGATTAAGCAGCAACTAGAGGATGATGGGCTACGCATCAAGACAGTTCCCTTGCTGTGCGACAACACTAGTGCAATTAATCTCACAAAAAATCCAGTACAATACTCAAGGACAAAGCATATTGAGGTTAGATACCATTTCATTCGAGATCATGTAGCTAACGGTAATATAGACATTTCATTTATAGATACTCAAAATCAGTTAGCAGATATCTTCACAAAAGTCTTACCTGAAGAGAGATTTACATCTCTTAGAAGGGAATTAGGCATGTGTAATTTGTGATAGATTTATCTGTAAATAACTAAAATAATGATTTTTTTCAGAACATCAACTATATGTTCTCTCCCCTGAAATAAGCGAAATCTTTAAAGATTGCTTGCATCATAAATTTTGGTGACGGTTCATTATTTTAAAAGTATTTATTCATCTCGAACATGTCTCTGTTTTGTCGTTTTCTGCATTTATGGCGCCATCCTCTCAAAAGTCACTTTATCTTTATCTGATAAAACCCAAAATCTGTGTCACAACGATTCACCTCCCGCTCTCATCTCTTTCAACTTGCCTGAGACGACAAACCCTATCGACTCCGGCATCGACTTCGTGCGATTTCAAAGCTTCCATCCCTTCCCGTGAAAAATCTCCTGAGGGCTTTTGCTCCAATCTTCCTTCCGACCATCCAGAACCTTTTCCCTTTCAAAACCATGGCCGTTTCTGGAGTTTCCGGCTCCGTCGGGGGCTATGGGGCTGCTTTCCTCACCGCAGAGCAGTAGGAAAGGTATACAACTGTGAAGACGAAGATGTGCGGCAACAAGGCAGTGGATGTTGCTGACCTGGAGAAGAATGGGATGCACAGCATCGTGGCAGCTATGCAGAGAATGAAGTGGACCAAGATTGCAACACTCTCAGAGGCAAGTTTTTCGGACCTAGTTAAAGCTTTCTATGTCTGTTTGAAGTCTGAGGAAGACGGGTCTTTGACATCCATGGTCAAAGGAACTCAGATTCGGATCACGTATGAGTTTTGGAGTCTTTGTTTGGTGTCTCTACCACCGGTCACAGTGGAGTGCACACCGTCGACATTCAGGTGAAAGGTTGGGGATTGTTGGTCCCGAGTTCAAGCTTAAAGATGGGAAGATAGATATTAATCAGTTGAATGCATTCAACCGAGTATTGCATTTTTTAATTTGTCAGATTTTGGTTCCTAGGAGTGCCACCTTCTCTACATGCACCAAGGTGGACTCCGATATGATGTTCTAGGCTATCCAGAATCAGAATATAAACATGGCAGAGGTGATTCTGAAGCAGTTGAAGTTTACATCAGCTCAAATCTGGGACAAGAAGAGTAAGCTAAATGTGTCCCTCCCATATGCTCATCTTCTGATAAGAGCTTCCAGCATTATGGATAAATCTGAATAAGGCAGTTTCAGAGAAGATGTGCCAAGCTATTTGGTCCAGGAACCTTAAGAAAAGTGGATTCTCTCTTGTTGGTGGTGTGTGGACCAAGACCTCAGTAGCAGAAGGTGAGGCCATAATTGGTGAAGCCCTAGATGTCCAAGAAGAGGCAGCAGCAGTAGCACCAGAAGTTCATGTTGATCAAGAAGAAGTCAGGGCCGAAATTTCAGTGGCTCAAAAGGAACAAGCAGCAGCAGTGGCAGATATCCAAGAAAATGTAGCAGCAGTCAGTCTTGAAGAGCTAATGGCCAGCCAGCACAGGATTGAGGACATTCCTCAAGAATTCATTGAGCCTGTTGGGCAGGTCGAAGAGGTTGTCACCCCTACTTCCATGGTAGCTTCAGTCCTTAGAAGTGTGCTAGATTCCATTCTCAGCACTCATCAAGAAAAGGAGCAGGTGACTGAAGAAGTCTGTAGCGAGGCTGTGGCATCAGGCCACATTGAGGATGTAGTTATGGAAGAAGCTCTCATTCAGGGGGGAGCAAGATGTTGTACCTGAGGTTGTGGCAGCAGGCCACAATGAAGATGGGCAAATGGTAGATGCTCCTATTCAGTGGGAGCAATCTGTTGAAAAGGAAGCTCAGGTTCAGGGGGAGAGCACTGAAAACCCCCTAGTGGATCAGTTTAGAGAAGGTGTTTTAACAAGCCCTTCTGAATCAGAAGAAGAACAAGTGAATGTTGATCATGTGGAGCCCGTTGCTAGGGAAAATGAAAAAGGGAAAGCAGTGGCTCCTGAGATCCCTTTACTTACCAGGAAGCCACACAGGAGGCGGAGGCAGAAGAAATTAACAGTCAATATGAAGCCTATTCTTGAAAGGTTGGATCAACAAGGCAAATTTTTTGCTCTGTGCGTTCTGATATTGATTCCATCTTCATAAGCCAGAGCTCATCAGCCCATAAACTTGGAGCATTGACATATGAGCTTGAATGCCTGAAGAGTGAGTTGGGCAGCATGAAGCAAGTGATCCTTGACTTGTCAGTCTTTGTGAGGGTGCATCTACCTTTTCAAGCCCCTCCTGCTCCCACTCTAGTCAGCAGCTCAGAGCCATCTGGGCCAATTCAAGAAGATGCTGGGCCATCAGGGCCAAGGATGTAGAGCAGTCTGGGCCTTCAGGGCCATCAGTTGTTGCTGAAGATCGGCCATCAGGGCCAATTTCTGAAGATCCACCAAGGCCATCATGGCCCGCAGAGGATGTGTCTGGGCCAATCGGGCCCGTGGAATCAGTGGCTGATCCTGTAAGAGCAGAAGAACGAGTTGTAGCCCCTGAGCCCCCTAGTTCTTCACCTCTTCCCACTCTAGCCCTCTTTCTCCACCAACAATCTCCACTGCACCTCCAGCACCCTCTACCTTCAAACAACCCCGTCCTAGAACCATCTCCTCACCTACACCATTCCCTTCACAATCCTCATCATCCCCTGCTACCACCACACCTATTCCTCCATCTCCTCCTTCTGTTGAGGTTCCTCCAGCTTTCTCATCCGCTGGAGCCTCATCTTCTAGTCCATCCTCCTCTGGACCATCTGCTATCTCTTCTACTTCACCTTTCATCCTCCTACTCCTCCTTCTTGCATAACCATTATTCCTGAGGGTGCCCAACTTGTACATCTTGAAATCCAGGACAACAAGGATGAATTTGAAGTAGCGATACTTCGTTCAATCCTGGCAGTTGGGACTCATATTCACAGGACAGGCTCTTCTAGCCCTGTCCCTAAGAAGAGAAGACTCAATTCCACTCATCCTGTCTCTTCTGAACCTTGCTATCTACCCCTTTAGTTTTCCCTCTCTGTTGTCAATAATCAACCATCTCTGCATAAAGAATTTCTTCAGAAAGTCACTTTTGCCACCACTTTTGGTCTCCCACACCTAAATCTCACCGACCATCTTAACACCATTCTTCCTTACTCTTTTCTATCCAAGGCTCAACAGTCTAAAATTTTCTCCTTGACTGAAGCCAAAATCGAAGAACAGTGGGCTCGGGGCCACAAAGCTGTCTACGGCCAGTTTCTTCGAGCTCAGGCAGCCAGGTATCCACATAGAGATCACCCTTTAACTCTCTCTGAGTGGTTCCAGCTTCATCACAAGAACACCTGGGGGCCATTTATTCAAAAAGAAATCAAGCTTGTTCGTTTCTATCAGATGTATAATGACTACTGCTACCTCCACAACCTTCTTGAAGTTCAGCTTGGCCAATTCCGGCTAGCTATTGAAGCTCTTAGTTCCAGGGATGCTCATACCGGCTCCATCCAAGTTGATTTTGCCACCTTAGAGATTCCTGATGTGGTGTTCCTTCCTCCTCTACATTCCTTAATCATGGACTCTGCTATTGGGACACTAATCTTTGAGCGAGCTGCTCAGGTAATGGCCAGAATTTCGGTGCAAGAGGGCCGTTTCTTTTCCTTTCACAGATTTGTTTACAAGGAATATCTTTGGGGCTACATTAAAGTTGATGTTTTAGCACCCATCTTGTTTGAAAGTGAGTGGCTTTCGCCTTCAGATTGGGAGAAGCTCTACCCTCTTTTGCTCAACAACTTCAAGCTCGAAATGCTTCTCAGGCTCGATCCAATCAACCTTCGCTGTCTACTGGCGAATTTTTGGATTCAAACTCCATTCACCTTGTCCGGGACTCTTATGTTACATGGGAAGAAAGGTACAAGGGCTTTTTCGCTATGAAAAAGGAACTGAAGCAGCATCAAATCTTCTACCCCTTCAAAATTGATCAGTTTCTTCAACTAGCTAGTTTTGGATCCTTCAGTTCATATAAACTTTCTCTTGGCATGAATGGATATGGCACTTTTGTGGAAGCTCAGAGACAGCGTCACATTCAAAGGATGGCTCCTACTATGGGACCTTCCTATAACATCACTTTTGGTGCATTTCAGGCTCATTTTGAAGAGCAGGAACGCAAAGCGATCCCCATCCTAAATCGCTTTGCCTCCCTTTTGTCTCCTGCCTTCTACCTCCCTGTACCCCCTCAAGAATAATACCAATACCTATCTTGATCTCATCTTTATCTTTTCTCTCTTCTTTGTCTCATTATGGTATCTTTTTGCTTAATGACAAAAAGGGGGAGAACAATCTGTGTTTCTGAAATACATGTCTAATTTCATTTCAGAAAATTCACTTAGATTTATTTCAGAACATCTATGCTTTTGTGTTATGTTTTGTCATCACCAAAAGGGGGAGATTGATGATCAGTTCATCCCCATATAATTTTATGAATTATATATCTATTTTGGTGATTAACAAAACCTTAATAAAGTGTCATCTAACAAGTTTTCATGAAGCTTAGGCACAAGAAGTAAATCAGGCGAAATCAATAAAATATGTAAGTACTTCTTACTGTGTAGCATTTAAAATATAGAGCAGGAAATTTCTCTAAGTACACATCGACTCTCTATATGCTACAACGATTTCATTAGAATCATATCGATTTCATTTTCATAAGGATTTGTAGTGTCATACCGATTTTGGTCTCATGACGATTTCCTTACTTCTATCGATTTAATTTTCATAAGGATTTGATAAGTGAGCATATTGATTTCGACCTCACAACGATTCGCTTAGTGGGCGTAACGATTTCGACCTCACAACGATTCGTTAAGTGAGTAGAACGATTTGATTCTCGTAACGATTTGATAAGTGAGAACAACGATTTCCTCTTACAGCGATTCAGTTTTACAACGATTTGATAAGTGAGAACAACGATTTGCTCTCACAATGATTCAGTTTTACAACGATTTGATAAGTGAGAACAACGATTTGCTCTCACAACAATTTGATAAGTGAGAACAATGATTTGCTCTCACAACGATTCGGTTTCACATCGATTTGGTAAGTGAGAACAACGACTTGGTCTCACAACGATTTGGCCTTCATAACAATTCGATAAGTTCCACATCGATTTGGTCTTCATAACGATTCGACAAGTTACAACAATGACTTGGTCATTATAACGACTCGATAAGTTACACAACGATTTACTTGTTGTAACGATTCGATAAGTCACAACAATGACTTGGTCTGTGTAACGATTTGATAAAGCAAAACAACGATTTGATCACTACATCGACTCGATAAGTGAAACAACGATTTGGTTATAACGACTTGTTCATAACGATTTACTTATACTCTCATAACGATTTGTCTTCACAACGATTTGGTTATGATTGTATAATGATTTATATTCACATCGATTTGCTTATACATGTGCAATGATTTACATGAACAACGACTCATTCACACAATGATTTCATAAGTCATACTCATAACGATTTCATTACAACGACTTGTTATTTAAACATATTTCAAATGTTTTTGAAAGTCAAAGTCTTCCCTCGCTTTTCTCCGATATCCATGCATTTATTATGACTGAACATTTCACTGCACAATGCATGCACAGATATCTTCTATTCCTATGCTTATATTAGAAGCATCTTTTTGGAAAAACAAAATGACATTTCCATTTTGATGTATATTCCTTCTAACGTTGACTGACAACAAGAGACAGCATAGCTGTCTATCATTTAGCATTTATTGTGTGCAGGTCTCTGACAGCACAACCATGTACAATGTTGGACAAAATGAAAGATAAAGGATATTGAGAAGGATCTTCTCTTTGCATGCATGGAACATAAAGGACCATTGATTGGAGGCTCTACAATACCATGCAGTCTAACGTATATCAGAGCATAGAGACAACAGACATATCAACGGCTACTTCCTCAAGAGAAGATATATATTCAAGTCTGAAGACTCTTAGAAGAACAACTTTTTGAGATACAATCTTTCACGCCAAAGAGTCTTAATAGAAGAGCGATTTTCATTCCACTCTTGTGTAGCTCTCGCTCTCAGTGTTCTTGTTTAATTCCTTGGAGAGCACCTTTGAGTTATGAGAGTTTCTTCCATTGTAGATCTCTTACTCTCAGTCTCTGACTCATATTGGATTTGTTGTAAACCAGGTCTAGGGGCACTTCGCCTGATTTTCAAACATTGTTTGTGTTGTTCCTCTTCGGGTTGAAGAGAAGACCTGTAGGTAACAGGTGGTTTTATTCCCTTCGCATTGAAGGAAGACCTGGGTTCCAGGGTGTTGTATTCCTCTTCGGGTTGTAAAGAGAAGGCCAGTTGCGACTGGATGTGTAAGTGTCCTTGAGGGGGACTATACCCTTGGGTAGTGGAATCCTGAGTTGTTGCTCAAGGACTGGACTTAGGACTCCTATGGAAATGAGGTCCGAACCAGGATAAAATCCTTGTGTAGTGTGATTGCTTGTTTGTGATTGGTGTTTTCTTTACTACTAACACTAATAGTCAAACGTAGTGTTTTTTGTGTGAACATTTTTTTTGACAGGTTAGATAATCAAATTTTAAGAATCCCATTCACCCCCCTCTGGTCTTGCTAGCTGGGCAACATTCATGCCATTGGTGATTTGGGTAATATGATATTTGGTTGTCCTTGCAGCTTTTTGGGGGGATCACGGGGGAATCACATCTATTGCAGAACATTTTTAGGAATCTCTGTGGATGTGTACCCTATTGGCAGGTGAGGTCTATCCTATCCATTCCTAGGTATGTTTTGAGTAAAGCAATCCATTTTTTTTCTTGGAGGGCAGGATCAGAAGTTAACAAAAGAGCTTGTATGACTTCTATTCTGTTGAAGTTTATTTTGCCAAAACAGTCAGTTTAATGTGCTGGTTCCATCTCTTTTTAGTGTTGTGTGTAATCTCCAAGTTTCCCGTTCATATCAGCTACTTGTTTTGACCACTCGGCTGTTGTCTGTTAGAAATTTTTATGCATATTAGTGAGGGCCATTTAGATGATCGTACAAATGAAATAAATGGTACAAGTGATGCCCAATTGTACAGTAGTGCTCATTTTAACATCTTACTGAAAGACCTATTCAGCTAGATGCTCTTCGCTAAACAACACCTCTTATTTATCCCTGTGAAGAGATGTCTAGGCTTATTCTTCAACCTTATTTATTAAAATATAGTGATGCAACCTTTTAACTTTTGTTCAATTATTTTTGACTGATGGTTTATTGAAAACCTAAGTAATGTACTACTGTCAAATCTAGTTGAATTAATCAATAGATATGGTCATGATTTTGTTTGGTGTCTCTTATTGCCAATCTCCTTACAACATGAATCATGTATGTCTATGCCATAGGTCATATTGAATGATCCCTTTCTTGGCAAGAGAGTTGAAGATGGTACTTTCTCTACTGTACCATTAAGAGATGAGTCCCTTGTAGTTGTTTCTCATGTTTTTCCAGCTTGTCATTCCCAAATTCCCGGGGTAACTATAGTAATTTTTTTTTTTCTTGTGATGGGTGTTCTTGTTAGCAGTCAAGTGATATTTGACATAGATACAGAGAAGGGGGAGGCAGGGAACAAAGAAGGAAGCACCATCAAGTATATGCAGGCCCATTCACAGTGGCTGCTTTCTGATCAAGAAACTTCTGAAACTAATGCATTTCTGTCAAATATCAAAGATAAGATGTTTGTGCTTTCTAAATGTTTGAACAAAGGGCAATAACATGACTAAGAAGGCATTGCAAACATCCTTAATAACATGGCAAGTTAGATATGGCATAATCAGTGGATTCTTTTAGATTTTTTCCTTCATGAATTTTGCTATCCCTGTTGCCAAGAGACCCACCCTGTTAGTTGTTGTATGCATTTAGTGATGTTCAAAGAGAAAATGTGCTGATTAAAGAGTGGATATTTATTGCATATTTTCTTAAGAATTGCCTTGCTACCTTAAGTGTTCCAATCAGGTGGTCATTTTATTGAAAATGTGATGTTGTAAAACACCGTAGGATGATCTCTTTGCAAATGTTCAAGCAGTCTTCTTGTATAAAAAAACGAATGGTACTTTTGCACGCTATTGGATATGATTGGCATGTGTGTGTGTGTGTATATATACACATATACATGTATTCAGATGCAAATGGTGAGAATGATAATCTACAATTTTCAATTTAATTGGCCCCTAAAAAATTGCCTGATGCTGTGGGGCATTAGCAGAAATCCTTGCAGTTTGGGGGGTTTGAAATGGTAGAGAACCAGAGAATTGATGCTTTTGTGTTAATTATGCTTCTGTGGGGCAATGGATTCTTAAGGTAATTGAGAAATGATTTTGTGTTGTTAACATTCACATATATTACTTAGATAGTACATCTACCTTATTAATGTGGATGGTGTGGATTACAGGGGCTTGTGGCATCAGGGTTGGCCTTCTCCCTCCAGTTCTGGTGCATCGGCAGAGGATGGCCCGTGGTTGTTGCGGTCTGGGATCGCCTTCTCCCTCTTTTGGTCTACTCTTTCTCCACGTCTTTGATTAAGTTCAATCTCTTCATGAATATAAGAGTGGATATTTATGTGGATATTTGAGTGGATATGTGAATGTTATGGATGTGAATGTGAATATTATAGATTTGAATGTTGTTTTGCTTATGTGATGTAGATGAGTGGATATGGATTTGAATTTTATTTTAGTTATGTGGATGTATCTGTATTTTATATGTGCATGTGTATAGCATGCATACTTGTAGAATACATTCTACATGTTTATATCAGATATGGACAGGTATTTAGTTTATATTTGTAAAAAAAACAAAAAAAACTCTACACCTACGGTTTTTAATATTCATGACTAAACATGATTACAGACAATACTGTAAAACCATAGGTATATATATTGCAATATTCAATATTTATTCCTACACTTATTTATCATCATCTCAAAAAATGGTATTACTACGGTTATAAAAACCATCAGTATAGACGGCATCTACACTTACATTTATTTATCATCATCTCAAAAAGGTATTACTACGGTTACAAAACCATCAGTATAGATGGCAATACCTATGTTTTTTGGGAATTTTACCTATACTTTATATGAATCTTTACCTACGGTTAATATTCGTATGAATAATCCGATATATACCTACGGTTAGTTTCCTGTGGGTATAGGCTTTAGTCACGCGCGCATGCGTGTCGGATTCAACCGTAGCATTTTCTGTAGGTAAGAGTTTTACCTTCGGAGTTTGGGTATATACCTACAGTTATTACGCGAATTTATAGGTCATTTGTTTGTAGTGACACCTTGCATCTGATAACGTGCCTATGAGTGTGTTGCGCTCAACATCTAATTTATTTATGAAAGCCTTCATTTTATGAGAATTTATTCTTATCAACTTGTCATGCTGATTTGATACCGAATTTGAGAAGGTCAGGATTCTCTCTCTAGTTTCTAGAGAGAGACGCTCTGGGGTTGGCTGCATCTTGCTGGGTTACCGTCGCTCGCCGCCGGCCCTGAGGGCTAGCGGGGGAGTACCTTTCGCTGCGTCATGGCTATCCATGGAGAGGCAGGAACGAGTTCTGCAGATGTCGTTGTCTCTTCAGGGAGGAAGTCTTTTGCTCAGATCATAGCTGCTTCAAAGCCGCCACCTACTATCAACATAGGGGTTAAGCCGCCTGCTACACCGACTCTGGAGAACCGGCTGTCTTCTTCTCCAAAGAGGAAGTAGGTAAGTCCATCCAAACTTTTAAATAGGCTATAATTGTTAGATGTGCTTATGGGCGCTGTTCGATCCCGGAGTACAAGTCCTGTCTGTCTCAAAGGCTGTTGCTGAAGGGTGACTATATTGTTAGTGTTCTCAACCAACGTCATCTTTTGATGCGGTTTGACGTTGAGGAAGATTACTTAAAGGTCATTATGAGAAGGAACTTGTATATCAAAGGCTTATTATATAGATTCTTCAAATGGGATCCTCATTTTGATTTTAATGCCGATCCCACTGTCATTCCTATATGGATTGGTTTTCCCATGCTCCCGGTGAACTACTACTATGATGACTACCTGAACTCCATTGCTGGGAATCTGGGTCAAGTCCTAAGGATCTTTGAGCCAACGAAAGCTTTAACGCAAACCCATGAGGCTTTTGTCTGTGTTGAGTTGGATATCTCCAAACCAAGGCCGGACAGAGTCTGGATCGGTTGTGGTTCTGAAGGTTTCTGGCAGAAAATTAACTATTATAGAATTCCTGTGATATGCTCTCATTGCCATAGACTGGGTCATGAGGTCTCGGACTGTCTCAAAAAATAGAAAAACCCGGAAGTACCAGCAACTCTCAGCCAACCATGTTGGCTCAGGATCAGCAGGAAGGTAAAGTCACCTTTAAGAAGACATGGCGTCAGAAGGAGTAGAGGATGGACTCTTCTAAAGAGCCAGAGCCAGCAGGGAACCATGCTTTTGTGTTGGAGGATACTCATACGTCAGAAATCCAACAGGAGCTTGTCCAAGGTGGTCTTACACAACAGGTTCCTATTCCTCCTATCGGTTCCCCAAATCAAAACATCATCATATGTCAGGGTCATAAGGGAGACAATGTTCTGAACAAACAGGTTGCACCTCAGAAGGAGCAAAGGGAGGATCCTACTGATGTGCCTCTAGGAAACCGTTTTCTGGTGTTGGGGGACGATATTCATGAAATGGAGCAAGTCCAGGGTGAGCAGGTCTCCACTCAACAGGTCTCCCTTCCTGTTATCGAGTCTCTTAATCATTCTGAGAGAGAGGTCCATCCAGCGACGTTGCATGAGACTTGCATGCATGAGATGCAAGTCCAAGAGCCAGTTAGTTACGCTGGTAAGGTGCAGAAGGTGGCGGCTATCATGGCTGCTTCCGGCGATGTGGAGGTTAGTGCGTCCTCTCCGGTGACGATGCCTGAGGAGGTTGATGTGAACGTGAGGAACAGGCGTGTGCTTAGTGTCCTCTTTCCAAAACCTTCTGAGGCTGATTTGGAAAATATATCTTCTATAGCCGCTCAGGAAAATATTTACATGCCTTATTCTAAAGTTATGGACAGCAAGCCTAGCAACACAGAGGTTGGTGCGATGACTAGATCTAAGGCCAAGGTGGTGGGAGGATCTTTCGGTTATATTTCCTCATGAATAGCAATATTTTATTCTGGAATATTAGAGGCATTTCTAATATTGCCTCTAGGAGATCACTTCGCAGGATTGTTAAGAAAAACAATATTGACTTAGTTGCTATTGCTGAGCCATGCTTCCCTTGAACCGGATTTCTGGATTATGCAAATTCATGATATGTAGGAGTTTATTGGTAATGACGGTGAACATTCTAAAATCTGGGTCCTATGGCGCAATATATCCATTCGCACTCACACTTTGTCCGATCAGCATATTACCTTGGAAGTTATAAAGGAGGCCAGGTAGAGATGGTTGTGACTTTCGTGTATGCCAGTTGTAATGCCAATATCAGAAGGTCTCTCTTTGAGGATCTCATCTCTTTGTATCAGAATATTAATTCCCCCTGGATTATTGGAGGAGATTTCAATTGTGTAACGAAGCATAATGAGAAAATTGGTGGGCGTCTAAGCAACATGCAGGCGATGGATGATTTTAATACTTTTATTAATGCCGCTTCCCTGTCTGATGCGGGGTTCATTGGTGCTCAGTTTACTTGGTCAAATAACCGCACTGGTCAGGCCTCCATTAAGGCTAGATTGGACCATTTTCTGACTAATAACTCCTTTGCCAACACTTTCCCTGGCCTCTGTGTGAGGCACCTGCCGAGAGGCCCATCGGACCATGCCCCCTTGCTGGTTTCCTTTGTGGTCGACACATACTCCCCTTGTAGCAACCTGAATTTTTGTGAAAAATAAAAATTTAAATAAAGAATTAAAACCTAGCTAAATGGATATTTAAATAGAGCATTAAATAAAACCCATTAATGGAAAAGAGTAATGGGCTTTACTTAATGGATCTTCTAGAATTTATTGGGTCAAAAATATGAATTTACAAAGGGAGATTAATAGGAAAATACCCTAAATTCGTAACTAAATTATTACCTAAATAGAAAGGGGTATTTAATGCATTAAATAGGAAGTTAGAGTGGAATTGGATTCCTAAACCTACCCCATATGGGTTAGCACGAATTTGGATCTTTTCCAAGTCTAAATAGAGATTGGAAAGCAAGGAAGGAAGGTGGGAGTAAGGAAATTTCATAATTTAAGAGGAATTAGAGTAGTAGTAGGAATAGAAATACATACTTGTATAAATACACCTCTTAAACTCTCTTGGGCAACCCTAGCTCGTTGCCAAGAGTTGCTGGACGTGGAGAGGAGGCTAAGGAGGAGAGGATTTCGTGGAGAGAAGAAGAGCTTGAAGCTTCTTCCCTTGTTCTTCAAGTTCTAGCCCTAGAAGACAAATCGAGTCAAAGGTAGGCATTCTCACAAGCATAAATCATGAAACTTTTTCTGTAGGTTCTTACTACCCTCTTGAACGAAACCCCCAAGTTTCATAATTTTCCATCCATCCTATCTTTTGTTCTTAATTTCTGAAGTTCTGCAAACATGATAACCCCGAGACATCATGTTAAATCTATATCTCCTTGTATACTTGATCCCATGCTATGAAATTTTTATTGTAAATACTTGATCTTGTTAGGGATCTTTTGACCCCGAAAGCCCTAATTTTTGTTGAGCATGTTACTCGATTTAGATCCATCTTGCTCTCTGTGTCATGTTCTATGTTACTCATTCTTGTTCATTCTCAAACCATGTTCAAACCATACTCTCTCTCGAATCCCTATTTACTGGAAGTACCCTCGCATGTCTAGTTTCATTTGTCACTGATTTCATGATTTTTCATCATGTATATAATTAGTTATGAATTTCTGAACAACCCTGTATCAAAAGTTGAAATCCCTGGTCCGCAATCCAATGTCTGGTCTGACTCCTGTCAGAGTCAGGCGCAGACAACCAGAAGGCGACGCCTCGACATGTCGCTTTCTGGGGTCCGAATACGACAGCCCACCCGTCGCGACCATGAAGGCGACAGGTGTGCCGTCGCATTCCCAGTACCCGATTTGCAAGCCCTGTCGCGACCCGTACAAGACCCTGTCGCGTTCTGCCTGGCACATGTCGCCACCCTTACAGCCCTCTATCGCCTTCACAGGAATTTTGGTGAGCCATAAAAATATTTCTGTCACTTTCTAAATAATCCTTACGCCTTTTTACAGTTATACTCTCAGTAAAAACCTTGCCTAAAAATGGAGCAATATTGAATAATTTTAAATACATCTTCACGACTTATTTCTAGCTATGATTTCTCTTACACATGCACACACATGAACCATCCATATATGGCTGAAACCTTACAGAAAATATCTCATAATGTATTTGGTAATTTATTGAAATAAAGTATATAAATTGCCCTATTTTAAAAGGACTTGTATTTATTTCTCGCGTTGTTTATGTACCGATATCGACGCTCCACTGTCCTAGAATTCCTCTAGAACGTCGAGCACCTGTTTTTATATACACACTTTACTTGGCTTGTGGTGAACTCTCCGTCGGATATTCCTTTCGCCGGACTAGTGAACTCTTGCACAAGACCTCCGTAAGTCTCCTCTGATCATGGATTCTCACATGGTCGACGAGCCGGTTGTACCCTAACACCTATGATACCCTTTAGGGATCAATATGATCCAAACGGCTATTAGAAGTTCGCTCTTACCTTGAATCACGTCGAACCTCTGGACTTGTGCATAACATGGCCAGTGGGAAGATCGTGAATTCCACCTGACTGCCAATACGACGTGCGCGTGTTGTGCAACTGTTACTATCGCCTGTTTACTCGTCGCATTACGTGCAATGTCCACTAGCTCTCATCTGTACTCTACTCGCTCGTCTATCATGTTCACTCCACTTTCGTCTATTCATCTAGTGCTCTCATCTACTTCTTGGTACTCTATATTGGCCATTGACTGATTGTCTAAAGATAAACAATATAACCAATGCCTGGCAATATATAAAGGGCCCGATCTGGTCCTGGGATGTGCGCCCGAAAGTGCTAGTGCCCATGGGAGTTAAATGATCAGAGTGTTTGGCATTACACTCAAGTGCTATCTATCTCGACTATCTATATGACAATCAAAAACACAAAACGTGCTATACTCTCTCGATGTCTAGAATGACAAACAAGTGCTATACTCGACGTGCTATTACTATACTTGTGCTAGTTGTGCTATGGCCATCCTGCTATTCGTGTTATACTCGATACTTGTGCTACTTTGGAAACTATACTCGCTCTCGTGATATTGTGCTATCTCTTGCTATATTTGACTCTCTTGTACCTGCTATCTTTAGATACTCTGCCATTAAATACATTAATTAATTAAAGCCTGCTTGAGCCTGAGATTTAAGTCCTACTGGGCGTTATCGCTCACCCTACGTTATTTGATGTTGTGTTCTCAGGTGAGACCGAGGATGACACATACACTCAAGAGGAAGGGAATGACCAAGAGTGAAGCCAGGAGTACCCTCGAGTCATTATGTTATCTTAGGGTTGTAGTTAGTTATTTCCTTTTATTGAAATGTAATTGGGCCCTATAGATTGGCTCTGATATTAGTGGTTGTAACTAGACATTTGAAAGGTTATTAATGAGAAAGATTTGATTTAGTATTATTCAATGTGCAATGGTTTGATGTCTAGTACTTGCTCTATACCTTTTCTTGCAACTGCCTTCGCGCTCTGATATTCCGCGTTGGGGCGTGACACCCCTACCAGATTTATTTTCCAGGCTATGTGGACCTCCCATACCTCCCTTCTTGATACTGTGAGAGTGGCGTGGAATGAAGATACGGAGTGGCACCCAAATCCTTTCACTAGACTTTTTATGAAACTTAAGTTTGTTAAAAAAGTTTTGCATTCTTGGAACAAATCTATCTTCGGCAATGTGGAAGAGAATGTGGTTAGACTGGAGGAAGAGGTTGGAGCTAAACAAGAGCAGTTTGACATGGATCCGACCCCTATCAATCGTGCTGCTCTGGGTGAGGCCACAACAAATTTCAAGAGAGCTCTGCATAGTATGGATGTGTTCTGGGCTTAGAAAGCTCATATGGACTGGATGGAAAAAGGTGACAGGAATACTTCCTTCTATTAGGCCGTTGTTCATGGTAACAGAAGACGCAACAAAATTCACAGGATTAAAGTTGTTGACGATTGGACTGAAGATCAAGATCTAATTCGGGACGAGGTAGCTCATTTTTTCGGTAATCTTATGAAGACTACTAACCACTCTATTGATACTTCTCTCCTTGAGGTGATCCGTCCCTTATCTCTGATGATCAGAATACTAGACTGAGTGCCCCTCCCTCTCTAGAAGAAGTAAAGGATGTGGTTTGGAGCATGAATGGTAACAGCGCCCCTGGCCCAGATGGTTTTACTGGCATTTTCTTCACCTCTTGCTGGGATATTGTTCACCCTGATGTTTTTGCTGCGGTTAGTGGTTTCTTCCAAGGGCATTCCTTTCCTAGGGGGGTGACCTCTACTCTGATGCTCTCATCCCTAAGAAGACCCATCCAGCCTATAAGCTTATGAAACTTCTGCTACAAAATTGTTTCTAGAATATTGTGTGATAGGTGGGTTACCATCTTGCCTCATATTATTTCTGAAGAGCAGGGTGCATTTGTCAAAGGGAGATTTATTACGGATAATGTGTCATTGTCCAGACAGTTAGTTCGGGACATCAACAGGAAAACTAGAGGGGGGAATACTATCTTTAAGTTGGATATCAGGAAGGCTATGATAGTGTGGAGTGAGATTTCTTATTTGCTGTCCTTAAAAAGTTTGGCTTTGCTTCCAGATTTATTTCCTATATTGGGATGTTGCTCTCAAATTGCTGGTTTTCAATTTTGGTCAATGGTCTGCATGCTGGCTATTTTAAATCCACTAGAGGTTTTAGGCAGGGGGATCCCATTGCTCCTGCCCTTTTCATTATCATGGAAGAAGCTCTTAGCCGTGGCTAACAAACATGGTATCCACTGGTTTCCTCACTCCTTACGCTGGTCCCAGAGGTTGTCCGCCGCCTTCACACCTTCTTTATGCTAATGATACTCTTGTTTTTCTCAATGGTAGCATCCCCAATGTTAAACATCTCATGCAATTTCTTAACAAATATGCTCAATGCTCTGGTCAAGTAATTATTCTAGTAAAAGTTCCTTCATGGTTTCTCGCAAAACTTCTATTGCTGCTGTCCAAAGAATAAAAACGTCACTAGATACACGAGACAGACTGGTTCGCTTATGTATCTTGGTGTCCCCCTAAGGCCAGGCAAAGTGTTATCCTCTGATTATGGATCTCTGATGATAAAGTCAATGCTAAGTTTGGCAGCTGGAAAGCCAAGCTTATTTCTCAAGCAGGGCGTATAATTTTGATCAACTCCGTGATGTCATCTATCCCAGTTTATCTTGCTGCGGCTTCCTCCCTTCCGAAGTCCATCATTTCCTATATTGAGAAGTGTGCAGCGGCCTTTTTTTGGAATGGCATGGATGGTTCTCTTCGGCATCACTGGGTTGCTTGGCATACTATCCAACGACCTAAGGTGGAGGGTGGCCTTGGTGTTCGATATCATCATGTTCAAATGTCTTTGGCTGTGAAGCAAATCTGGAATATCCGTTATGGCAGCTCTTTATGGCCCAGGTATGCTAGACTGTGCTTTCAAGCTAGAAATTTTTCTTATATCCCTGATATGTCTAAGAATTCTTGCAGGACTGCTAATTACACAATCCAAAGTAATATGAGATGGATACATGGCAAGGGTGACAAGATAAATTTTATAAAGGATGTCTGGATGGGGGACATGCCGATTTCTTTAATGCTTCATGGCCCTTATGAAGGTAGGGATGTCTCTTTACATGAGGTTATGAGTGATGCCTCCCATCCTATAAGGGCTCTAATCCCTGCTGGGCTCTTACATGGTGTGCACCTGAGTAATGAGGATGACAAATGTATTTGGACTCGTACCCTATTACCGAACTGATTCAGTCACTATTCGGTCCCTATTGTGGGGACCGAATAGGGACCGAATAATTCGGTCCCTATTTAGGGACCGAACTGAGTCGGTCCCTAGTTTAGGGACCGAATAGGGACCGAATATTCGGTCCCTATTTAGGGACCGAATTGAGTTGGTCCCAATTCGGTCCCTAAAATAGGGACCGAATTGGGACCGAATAAGTTCGGTCACTATTAGGGACCGAACTGATTCGGTCCCAATTCAGTCCCTGTTTTAGGGACGGAACTGGGACTGAAATATTTCGGTCACTATTAGGGACCGAACTTATTCGGTCCCAATTCGGTCTCTATCTTAGGGACCGAATTGGGACCAACTCAGTTCAGTCCCTAAATAGGGACCAAACTATTCGGTCCCTATTCGGTCCCTAAAATAGGGACTGAATAGTTAGTCACTATTTAGAGACTGAATAGTGACTGATTATAATCGGTCACTAATCGGTCTCTATTTTTTAAATATTTTTTTTAAATACATACATTTTTAGGAAAATAACCTGCGTAAAATAATAATATCCACAACAATAATAATTGTCCACAATAAAAATGTCTACAACAATAATAATAAAATATCCACAACCATAATAAAATTGTCCACAACATTACAATAATAAATTTGTCCACAAGAATAATAAATGTCCACAAGATAAAATAATCAAAATGTCTACAACACAACAATAATAAAATATCCACAACAAAACAATAATAAAATGTCCACAACAACAACAATAATAATAATATCCACAACACAACAATATAAAAATATCCACAACACAACAATAATAAAATGTCCACAACATCAGAATAATAAAATGTCACAATAAGAATAAAAATATCCACAACATCAAAATAATAAAATGCCAACAACAATAATAAAAATGTCTACAACAATAATAATAATGAAATGAAAATCATGAATCCTCGTCCTCGTGCTCGTCTCCTCCCACTCCACCCGATGAAGGAACCTACAATACATATATAACAATAATAAGTTAAAATTAAATACTATTATAAGTAATAACTTATTTTAGAAGCATAAATTAAATACTATTATAAGTAATAAATTATTTAATTTTATAGATTTTTATTCACTCACTTTCGGTCAATATTTTGATCGCACTATATATTTTTGTCACACAAATCGGGAGTCTGAATTGAGCTCCGTCAGTTACCACAAATCACACTCATCACCCCGACCATGTTGGAACAAACGGGAGGCCAATCGGATGAGTATTTCTAATTTTGGACCCACAAATCTAAGTTTTTCATTTCTTAACTAAACTAACTTGTTTATTGTGACTTTCAGCGTCAAGCTCAAACCGGGAGTCCGAATTGAACTCCGTTAGTTTCCACAAGTCACACTCATCGCCCCGACCGTGCTGGAACAAACCGGAGGCCAATCGGATGAGTATTTTTAATTTTGGACCCAAAAACCTAAGTTTTTCATTTCTAAACTAAATTAACTTGTTTATTGTGACTTTGAGCGCCGAGCTCAAACCGAGAGTCCGAATTGAACTCCGTCGGTTTCCAGAATTCAAACTCATCGCCCCGACCGTGCTGGAACAAACCGGAGGCCAATCGGATAAGTATTTCTAATTTTGGACCCACAAACCTAAGTTTTTCATTTCTTAACTAAACTAACTTATTTATTGTGACTTTGAGCGCCGAGCTCAAACCGGGAGTCCGAATTGAACTCCGTCAGTTTTCACAAGTCAAACTCATCGCCCCGACCATGTTGGAACAAACCGGAGGCCAATCCGATGAGTATTTCTAATTTTGGACCCACAAACCTAATTTTTTCATTTCTAAACTAAACTAACTTGTTTATTGTGACTTTGAGCGCCGAGCTCAAACCGGGAGTCTGAATTGAACTCCGTCAGTTTCCACAAGTCACACTCATCGCCCCGACTGTGCTGGAACAAACCGGAGGTCAATAGGATGAATATTTTTAATTTTGGACCCACAAACCTAAGTTTTTCATTTTTTAACTAAACTAACTTGTTTATTGTGACTTTGAGCGTCGAGCTCAAATCGGGAGTCCGAATTGAACTCCATCAGTTACCACAAGTCACACTCATCGCCCCGACCGTGCTGGAATAAACCGGAGGCCAATCGGATGAGTATTTCTAATTTTGGACCCACAAACCTAAGTTTTTCATTTCTTAACTAAACTAACTTATTTATTGTGACTTTCAGCGTCGAGCTCAAACCGGGAGTCCGAATTGAACTCCGTTAGTTTCCACAAGTCACACTCATCGCCCCGACCGTGCTGGAACAAACCGGAGGCCAATCGGATGAGTATTTTTAATTTTGGACCCACAAACCTAAGTTTTTCATTTCTTAACTAAACTAACTTGTTTATTGTGACTTTGAGCGCCGAGCTCAAACCGGGAGTCCGAATTGAACTCCGTCAGTTTTCACAAGTCACACTCATCGCCCCGACCGTGCTGGAACAAATCGGAGGCCAATCGGATGAGTATTCTAATTTTGGACCCACAAACCTAAGTTTTTCATTTCTTAACTAAACTAACTTGTTTATTGTGACTTTGAGCGCCGAGCTCAAACCGGGAGTCCGAATTGAACTCCGTCGGTTTCCACAAGTCACACTCATCGCCCCGACCGTGCTATAACAAACCGAAGGCCAATCGGATGAGTATTTTTAATTTTGGACCACAAACCTAAGTTTTTCATTTCTTAACTAAACTAACTTGTTTATTGTAACTTTGAGCGCCGAGCTCAAACCGGGAGTCCGAATTGAACTCCGTCGGTTTCCACAAGTCACACTCATCGCCCCGACCGTGCTGGAACAAACCGGAGGCCAATCGGATGAGTATTTCTAATTTTGAACCCACAAACCTAAGTTTTTCATTTCTTAACTAAACTAACTTTTTTGATGTGACTTTGAGCGCCGAGCTCAAATCGGAAGTCCGAATTGAACTCCGTCGGTTTCCACAAGTCACAGTCATCGCCCCGACCGTGCTGGAACAAACCGGAGGCCAATCGGATGAGTATTTCTAATTTTGAACCCACAAACCTAAGTTTTTCATTTCTTAACTAAACTAACTTGTTTATTGTAACTTTGAGCGCCGAGCTCAAACCGGGAGTCCGAATTGAACTCCGTCAGTTTTCACAAGTCACACTCATCGCCCCGACCGTGCTGGAACAAACTGGAGGCCAATCGGATGAGTATTTCTAATTTTGGACCCAAAAACCTAAGTTTTTCATTTCTTAACTAAACTAACTTGTTTATTGTGATTTTGAGCGCCGAGCTCAAATCGGGAGTCCGAATTGAACTCCGTCGGTTTCCACAAGTCACACTCATCGCCCCAACCGTGCTGAAACAAACCGAGGCCAATCGGATGAGTATTTTTAATTTTGGACCCAAAAACCTAAGGTTTTCATTTCTTAACTAAACTAACTTGTTTATTGAGACTTTGAGCGCCGAGCTCAAACCGGGAGTCCGAATTGAAATCCGTCGGTTTCCACAAGTCACACTCATCGCCCCGACCGTGCTGGAACAAACTAGAGACCAATCGGATGAGTATTTCTAATTTTGAACCCACAAACCTAAGTTTTTCATTTCTTAACTAAACTAACTTTTTTGATGTGACTTTGAGCGCCGAGCTCAACCGGGAGTCCGAATTGAACTCCGTCAGTTTACACAAGTCACACTCATCGCCCCGACCATGCTGGAACAAACCGGAGGCAATCGGATGAGTATTTCTAATTTTGGACCCACAAACCTAAGTTTTTCATTTCTTAAGTAAACTAACTTGTTTATTGTGACTTTGAGAGCCGAGCTCAAACCGGGAGTTCGAATTGAACTCCGTCGATTTCCACAAGTCACAGTCATCGCCCCGACCGTGCTGGAACAAATCGAAGGCCAATCGGATGAGTATTTTCAATTTTGGACCCACAAACCTAAGTTTTTCATTTCTTAACTAAACTAACTTGTTTATTGTGACTTTGAGCGCCGAGCTCAAACTGGGAGTCCGAATTGAACTCCGTCGGTTTCCACAAGTCACACTCATCGCCCCGACCGTGCTGGAACAAACCGGAGGCCAATCGGATGAGTATTTCTAATTTTGAACCCACAAACCTAAGTT
Organism: Colocasia esculenta; assembly: GCA_014218235.1. NCBI lineage: Eukaryota > Viridiplantae > Streptophyta > Magnoliopsida > Alismatales > Araceae > Colocasia > Colocasia esculenta. Next base: position 139,280,055 of record CM024757.1, read on the forward strand.
TTTCATTTCTTAACTAAACTAACTTGTTTATTGTGACTTTGAGCGCCGAGCTCAACCGGAGTCCGAATTGAACTCCGCCAGTTTCCACAAGTCACACTCATCACCCCGACCGTGCTGGAACAAACCGGAGGCCAATCGGATGAGTATTTCTAATTTTGGACCCCCAAACCTAACTAAGTTGTCCCTTTTTAACTAACCTAACTTGCTTAAGATGAAATTGTACGTCGATGAAACCAATTAAACTTAAACTAACGTAACTAACTTAACTGTTAAAATAAAAAAAGTAAAATAAAATAAATTTACTCACGTGAGGGGCATGTGCTGAAGTCGATGGTGCTGCCTGAGGAGGAATGCTGACCTGGGAGAGGGCCTGGGAGATGACCTGGGAGAGGGTCTGGGAGAGCTGGACATGGAGTGCGTCGGTCACCTGCGTCTGCATCTAGACCAGGCGAGTCTCCATCGTCTGGGCCAGACGAGACTCCAGACCAGATATCGTATTTGTAATGAAGCCCATCATGTCACTGGGAGAAGTACCTGGAGTACCAACTCCCGCGTTGAATGCACTAGTCTGTGAGGCTGAACTGGAGGCACCAGATAACACCCTGCTCGTGTTCATACTGTGACCAAAACCATACACATGGCCTTTCTTTAGGGCACCAGATGCCGCAACCCATACCTAAGGATCTAACTGCGGCTGCTCGTCCTCCCCGGCGTACTTCTCTGACATTTATTAGCTATATGACTCCTGCAAAAAAAAAGAAAAAATGACAATATAATATTCATCTGTAATGCAAAAAATTAAATAGACCAAAACTTGTAAATACTTACCGCAACCTCTCGGGCTCTGTCGCTAATGTATATATCCGTTCCTTTTTTCTTATGTGTTCTATCAAACACCTCTGAAAATGTTGGCGGCCTTTTTAGCTCCTTTTCCTATTTGACAGAGAAAACATGACATAAATGAGTACCTATATAAATAAAGATATCATAATGGACAAATTACTTACCAATCTGGACTGATGGGTCGCAAAGGAGACGGACCCACCAGTATGCATGTTGGCCTCTGGATTGGCGGCCCGATTCACTTTCATTATTGTGGATGTTTGTTGCCATCTCTCTGCAGCCCATATGTTGCACAAAGTTTCCCAGTAGTCTCCCTCATCCAACTCGGTCCCCGCTCCCTCCAAAGAGTCGGGTCTGCACTCTGAGAGACTTTTTCTGCATTTTTTCTCGCATTATACATCAAATGTTTAAAATTTGATCGTGCGGTCATCGTCCATGCAAATCGAGACCGCGCCTCGTCCGGACGACGCGTGAATCGATGATTGCTCTATATAGATAAGAGTTAGTTAACTGCATGTAGGAATAAGATAAGAAATAATTATAATAAGAAATTACATACCATGAACATCTTATACAAGTGCTCCTGGACCTCCATCGGGAAATCATTGAATCTATGAATGGGCCCAGGAAAGTGTGCTTGTAATGTTTTTGTGATAAATTGAGATGCTTGCGCGGGCTCTATTTTATCACTGAAAATATGTAACTGCTTAATGTGAATTTATGAACTAAATTCACCTCATTGCCCCTAAAAAATACATACATATTGATTACGTACCCATGATCCAGACCTCCCGCAGAGTGCTCTCGTAAAACTATTTGATTGGGCAAGTAATATGAGCTATAGACTCTTTATTCGGTGAATCTATCATCTTATACTACATACAGCAATGTCATTCTCCAAATAATAGAGATGATTATTCTCAAACTATTTGACTGGGCACTGCTGGTTGAATGAATCATTCATCCTAGCTACATACATATCGTTTTTATAGTATGGACTATAGGCTGTTGTTTTAATGTCTCATCCAAGATATATCATTCTTCTCCAAATAAATGGAAAAATGTTATTCTTGCTAAGAATATGTGACAGTTCTTCTTTCTGACTAGGGATTGGTTTTGAGAGCAATAATCTACTGCTCAGGGCCTCAGGCAAATGCTTTGAATTACAAACTTTAGATGCAGTGGTGTTTGGCATGCGGACTGGTGAAGGTATTTTACTGTAACCTGTGTTTTCTTTGAAAGCATCCTTTTATTCAAGTTAGTTTCAAATTTCAATTATCATGTTCTCATAAATGTGCTCCTTTTGGAAAGTTTTATCTGATTCCATCAAAGGTATGGTAATTTTTCAAAAGATTGAGCCACCACCCAGGCTCGCTGGATTAAATAAAAATGAGCCACCACCCAGACTCGCTGGATCTTACCTGAACAAAGAGCGTCCAAAGATGAAAGTAAGTAAGTAAGTCGATTTTTGCACGTGTTCCAAACAAAACCTGTCATCATATTTTACAAAAAATATATATTAATAAAAGATGGGTAAGCCAACACAATTTATTAAATATATAACACAACATTCCAAGTACTATTAAATCTCCTTCATGCACACATCTAGGGGCATGCAAACAGAGAAGAAAATAATGTAACATTGTAAATTTGTGTGATTAGGAGAAATAATGCTTTAACATTGTGATTAGGATTTTGAGCATAAAATGTTGCAAAAAAAAATTGTAAAGCATTAGTATCATTATAAAATAGAACTTAATGATAATAAGTTAACATACTGGTCATATACGTACGCACCAAGGATTACTCTCTAAATTTTCATATCCTGGCTTCCTTATTTCATCAGTACATATATTGTTGGATTTGGCAAGGAAAGGAAGCACTTTGAAACTTGAGAAGAATTGGGATCCACCGTAGACCTTTCCAACTCCTTATTAGTAGTTTGTTAATTTATGTTTTGTTGTCAACTGTTAAGACTAGTACTTCATTTTGTTGTTATCTTTTTAGATGCACTTTGTTTGAAGGAATAACCGTGCATATATGCACCAAATGCACATATATTGTTGGATTTGGCAAGAAGGAAGCACTTCGAAACTTGAGAAGAATTGGGATCCACCATAGACCTTTCCAACTCCTTATTAGTAGTTTGTTAATTTATGTTTTGTTGTCAACTGTTAAGACTAGTACTTCATTTGGTTGTTATCTTTTTAGATGCACTTTGTTTGAAAGGAGCTAGCTCCTTTCAGTTATCCAAAAAAAAAAACTCTTGGATAAAATAATTAGGAATTGTTTAACCCCATTTTACAGTAGATCTTAAGAGCCATATATTTTTTGTTTCAAAATAATATAGGTAAAAAATAGGTTAAACTATACCTAATTAAATATCTTAATGTAGAGATACATCACTTACTCTCAAAATAGACTGAAGGCAAAACTGCTAAGCCAATTCTTGACTTCTCAAAGAGAAAGAACATGGATGCTGGTAACTAGGTCGTCGTGGTCTCCCACTTTGGACCAATGGAGTTAGCTTCTGAACAGATCTCAAGAAGGTTAGCTTCGAAAAGAGTAGGTTCAGAGATGCAATGGAACCCCAAATCCCAACTCGGTTGGCCCCATCAATCCCAACCGGTTGGCACATAGGATCTTGTCCTGCTAGTTCCCTTATATGTATATATGGAGACACAATGGAACCCCAATTAGATGCATCCCTCCTCAAAGGACTTACTCTTATCTTCAAAAAATAAAGGACAAGAACAAGGACACTTGGAAGGCCATATATTATTGCACGTGCAAAAATTTACTTTTTATCCAAACGACAGCGATCTCCATCTCCTTTACATTTTTGGGAAGAAAAGGCTAATCTATGTGACAAAATGATGACAATTCATTTACCACTGGAGCCCCATCCTAATTATAACACTCCATTAGCCAGTATTGAGATAAGCAATATTAGAGATGCCCGTACTAGCAGACTACACACGAAATGAAATTGAGAACCAGAATTAACATGGAGCAGAAAAAGTTAAGCATGCATGTATGGCACTCATGATTATAAGAAGTCATTGAAGACTAATATACCACTTTATTCATGATTAACTGCAGTGTCAGTATAAAATATCACAAACGACAAAATATCCAGCTCAGTACAGAAGCTACAAAGAAGCTTCTGAACAGATCTCAGGCCGGAGGGGGAGACTGCAGCTGCGCAGGTGGCCGGGGGGGGGGGGGGAGATGAGAGGGAGATAGAGATGGAGGGAGGGAGGGCGGAGGGGGAGACTGCAGGCTGGACCTGCGCAGGTAGGGGGGGGGATGAGAGGGAGATAGAGATGGAGGGAGGAGGGCCGGAGGGGGAGACTGCAGGCTGGACCTGCGCAGGTAGAGGGGAGGGATGAGAGGGAGATAGAGATGGAGGGAGGGAGGCCGGAGGGGGAGACTGCAGGCTGGACCTGCGTAGGTAGGGGGGGGGATGAGAGGGAGATAGAGATGGAGGGGGAGACTGCAGGTTGGACCTGCGCAGGTAGCGGGGGGGATGAGAGGGAGATAGAGATGGAGGGAGGGAGGGCCGGAGGGGGAGACTGCTGGCTGCACCTGCGCAGGGGGGGGAGGGGATGAGAGGGAGATAGAGATGGAGGGAGGAAGGGCCGGAGGGGGGAGGATGAGAGGGAGATAGAGACAGAGCTAGGGAGGAGGGTCGGAGGGGGATGCCTGGACGAGAGGGAGGGCCAGAAGGGGGGAGCGCCTGTGGGGGCATGAGAGGGAGGGAGGCCAGAGGACACTTACAGAGGAGGAGGGAGGGTCGGAGTCGCCGGAGCTGCCGCGCAAGGTTGGTCGCCGCCTCCCCAGGAGGTCGCTGTGGCCGCCGACTGGCCAATGGAGATGACGAGGGTTGGAGGGGAGGATGCAGGAGGGGTTCGAGGGGAGGAGGGGTTGGAGGGGAGGAGGCAGGAGGGAGTTGGATGCGATTTGGGGAGACGGGTGAGAGGGAGGTCGCCAGGGTAGGGTTTTGAAGCGGATAATTAATGTAATTATATGTTAGGTATGGGCCATTAATTAATTATATGTTAGGTATGAGCTTTTTATTTTATGTTTTTAGATATATATATATATATACATAATGATTAATTAACTAAATAATTAATTATATAATTAGATATTTATATTTATTTAAATATTATTAGATATATATGACTAAATATATACCATACTTGAATATATCTAAACATACATAAAATAATTATTTACATATATTAGAATTATATTTATATATGTTTGTTAGTATAAATGTTACATTTAAATATACGACGGAGAGGGTGTTGTGCATGCATGTATTAATTATTTATAATAGTTGTTGACCTAAGTTAGATAAAATCTAATACCAAATTTAAGTATATATTTTTAAATATCAATAAATATTATCAATTTTTGATAATATCTTTTAGATGGATGAAATATATATATTGAGCATATTTTAAGTTTAAATTACATACTAATATAGTTATTTTTTATTTCTATAGTATTTTAATTATTATTGAAATATAAACGTGCATGTTTAAAAGTAAATAAAAATTATGCCACATGCAAGTGCATGTGCCGATAATATTGATTTGGTTTATGATATAACAACGTCTGACAACATCGAAGATAAACTTTTGGAGATGGGAAGCAGATCAGGTGCATCTAGCTAGATTGGATAGATAATCAAATTGCATGAAAAAGTGGTGATGTCGCAGTTCGCATAGAAGGAAAACTTCCTACCACAAGTGGATCGAAAGCTAGGCCGCTTCGTCGGTTCTTATCGCCAAAAAATGGAACATCTTGAACCATGTGTCGCAAATATGTCACTGTGATGATGTTAGACATGTATTGTCAAGTAAAGGGTAAAATCAGAAATAAGAAAAGTCAAGTAAACAAATTTATACGGTGAGTCTTCTCAAGAAGTGAGAATTTCTCATGTATATATTGAACAATTAGATATTGAGTTTCAAATACTCACATGTACACTATGTGAAACCAGATGTCTAGAAATTTTTAACATGTACTTTAGGTGCAATGCCACACCAAACTATATATTCACACTCCATGGGCACAAGTACTTTTGGGTGCTCCTCCCAGGACCAGGTCATGGCCCTTTTATTGGGTCATTCTAGCATTGTAAATTCATGAGAGATCTAGAGATCCCAAGTTCTAGACATTACAAGTGAATTTTCAAGAACATGAGACAAGCAAATCGACTAATTACATGAATACATTATAAATCACTTTCAGAAGAAGGAGTAGCTTAATAATATTTCAAGTAAATCTAGAATTAATTAGTATATAATAGTTCATATAAAAGTTATTTCAAGAAAGAATTCTAATTAACATGGTGTGTCGACCTGGAACATGGGTGTGCCGATCTAAGTCACTGGAAACAGGAGTTTGGTTGACTTGAATACAGGGTGTGTCAACCTGAATAGCTAGAAGAGAGTGTTGACACTTTGAAGGATAGTGTCAACTCTCTGCAAGGTATAGGTCGATAATATGAAGGGATAGGTCGACGTCACTATAAGGGATAATTAAATAGGTCAACACTACTGGATAGATAGTGTTGACACTACTGGATAGATAGTGTTGACACTACTGGACAGATAGCTAGGTCAACACTAGTGGACAGATAGTGTTGACACTACTGGACAGATAGATTAACACTACTAGACAGATAGGTCAACACTACTGGACAGATAGTGCTGACACTGCTGGACAGATAGTGTTGACACTACCACTGCTTCCAGAACACAGTCAGAAGAAAAGAAGAAGAAGAATCCTTCACAAAAACACTTGCCTAAGACATGAGTGTTAGCTAAGACACGTACACAAGAGACCAAAAAGTATACCTAATGATTTTTATGGCACGTAAATCAAGGGGGAAATATTCAAGATCCTAACCAAAGATGGAGACACGAAGGAAAGGAGATACAGAAATATATCCTACATGATGATCACGCAATTCCAGAAATCATATAGTAGCCTTTAAAAATGAAACTTCAGATGGAACATTTGTTTTTTATTTATATTAACTAAAGTTCTTGACTTATAAACTAGAATAAGGATCAAGAAAAAAAATTATTATCTAAAGGTAATGTGAAAGTACCTATCTTATGCACCTTATTTCCTTCTTCATTATTTCCAGAAAATCAAGTTAGCCCTTTCTCAATTCCTTCTGCGAAAACTCCTCCTTCCTGGCGTTTCTTCTCCTCTCCCAATACTTCCGCCGCCAACCCCTTTATATATGTACTCTTATATATGTTATATATATACTTGCACATGCATATAAGCACTTCCACACTCTCCCACGTAGCCATCTATCTTCCTTCTAACACCTCACACACTCCCATGTGACACTAACAAGCACAACTTACACGTATATGTGCATGCAGGAAGTTTATCCATTTTTTTGACATTATTTTATCATTTCTTTTAATACACACATATATATATACTAATAAATATATACTCTTTCACACATACCTATCACTACCTACACATGTTCACATTTAGATGCATGTTAAACCTTGCGTAAATAAATTACGAAAAATAGAGACCAATTTAGAGACCGATTATATTCGGTCCCTATTCGGTCACTATTTTGAGACCGAATAAGGACCAAAATTTCGGTCTCAAATATGAGACCGATTATATTCGGTCCCTATTTTGGGACCGAATAGGCACTGTATGCAATCGGTCCCAAAATATTGAGACCGAAAATTTCGGTCCCTATTCGTCCCAAAATAGGGACTGAATAGGGACCGAATATAATCGGTCTCAATATTTTGAGACTGAAATTTCGTCCCTATTCGGTCCCAAAATAGGGACTGAATAGGGACTGAATTTAATCGGTCTCATATTTTGAGACCGATCTCAATATTTTGAGACCGATTAAATTCAGTCCCTATTCAGTCCCTATTTTTGGACCGAATAGGGACCGTATACAATCGGTCCAAAAATATTGAGACCGATTATATTCAGTCCCTATTTTGGGACCGAATAGGGACTGAATATCCCTATTTTGGGACCGAATAGGGACTGAATATAATCGGTCTCAATATTTTGAGACCGAAAATTCGGTCCCTATTCGGTCCCAAAGTAGGGACTGAATAGGGACCGAAAATTTCGGTCTCAAAATAGTTCCAAATAGGGACCGAATAGAGACTGAAATTTTCAGTCACTATTCGGTCCCTATTTTGGGACTTAATAGTGACCAAAATTTCGGTCTCTAATATTGAGACCGATTATTTCGGTCCCTATTCGGTCCCTATTTTGAGATTGAATAGGGACCGAAATAATCGGTCTCTAAATCGGTCTCTATAAGCGTTTTTTCTTGTAGTGCCCCCTCCTTGTTTTGTTGGAAACTTCTCAATAGAGGGTCCCTGTTGATGGTAGAATTTATGAAAGTGGAATACCTATAGTTTCCAGATGTCATTGTTGTACCTCACTCAGGTGGAAGATCTTAATCATGTGTTCATCTATAGTGACCCTGCTGTGATAATGTGGAGATGGCTCCACCCTTTGATTGGCAACAAAGTTTATCTTCACAATCACGTCACTGCCAGAATCTGGAGCTTCATTCAATGCTCTAATATTCAGTCTCCTTTTGGATTTGTCTCTGTTTATTGCTTGTTGCTTATGTTATGGGAGCTTTGGAAGTGTAGATGCCAGCTAGATATGATAAAAATATCCGTACCAGTGATATTATCAGAAATATTAAGCTCCATATCTGCTTCGTCCTTAGCAAGTCCACTTTCAAGGTCACACCTACGCTGGCTGAATATCGAATTCTCCACAACTATGGTTTCTCTCCTCTTGTTACTGCAAAACAGTTCAAATTGGTCCGCTGGATACCTCCGAATGAGGATTTCTGTTTATACGTTGATGGGGCTTCCAAAGGTAACCAGGGAGTTGTGGTGGCGGAGGATGTATCCGAACAATCATGGTAACGTGCTGGTTGGCTTTGCTAATTTTTATGGGGAAGGCAACAGTCTCATTGCTAAAACTCGAGCACTTTGTGATGGTCTATGGCTAGCAAATTATTTAGGTGTTCGCCTCTCAGTCATCTCTACTCAGATTCCTCTACCCTTGTTCTTTCTCTTCGGCAAAATAGATGCATATCTTGGCAAATTTATAGATGGTGGCATGTGGTGAAGGACCTACTTCAAGACAATTTCAGTTCCATTATTCATGTCTTCAGGAGACTAACCATGTGGCAGACAGACTTGCTAATCATGTTATTGCCCATAATTGTAATCAGATTTTTTGGGGTGCCCCTTCTCTCCCTCACTCTTGTAAAGGGCCTCTTCTCATTGATAAATCTGGTTTGATGAATATCAGGCTGGACTAATGGGGTATGCCCCTTCTTGATGTATTTTCATCTTATCAATTAATCTTTTGGCCCAGGTTTCCTCGCTGGTGGAGTGGGTCCATTCTCCCCCTCTAGGGGAGGTGCACTCTCCTGGCTGAGACCCTGAGGACCTTTCTTCTAATAAAAAAAAAACTTGTCATGCTTATTCTCTTTCTAATATAATCTTTTACCTTGATATCACCTCTCTAAATTGTTTATTATCACATTCTTGCATTGTTAAACTTATCCTACTCTCTTATTGCCCTGTCAAGTTCCTACGTTCTTGTTCATCAGAACTATGTACCATTGTTTTAACGTAGTAATCACTTAAACCCTCCGGGGCATTGTGGAATTACCTACTAGACTATAGCTCATAATGTGATTACAATATCTTTCCAAGTTCTAGCGAGACCAATAAAGAAGTGGGCGAGCAAGGGACTCAGGAGTAGATTAGAGGAACCACTTTTCTACTTTCTTTTTGCCTCTTATTATATAGTTATTTGGTAACTACCAAGTGAATGAATATGACAATATAATATAAGACTGTTATATGTAAAAGTATATCGTGTTTCCTTCCACCCGCATGTTGTTTTGATCGATCGATTGACATCTGTGTGCACCCGAGTTTCTCCGCTGCACTCGGGGCGTCACAGGCCAAGACTGTCTAGAACGTGCGTTAGCTTCAAAGACTTACGGTATGATCTTTTGCACATCCCGATCAAGTCCGCCCATCGAGGACTCCACCAATTCTGTCTTCCGAAATCTCTAATTAGCCTTGGGGAGCAATTCTGCCCTCAACAATTGGCAGTCGTTCATGGCCACGACGCTGATCTATCCATATCCATGCACCGTAGTGAAGCATGCAGCAACCGGCTCCACATGCGGAGCCGAGGCTGAGATACGAGCTGGCCCAAACCGGCGCCCTGTGTTGTTGTTTTTTCCTTCATGATTGGAACGCAGCACAGTGATATCCGGATTTGCAAAGAATTTGAGAGATTTGGCTCATATCCCGTTCACACAGTATCATTTTTCCCCTAAAGCTACCATTCTCCGACTCACTTTTCTCCTTATATATATATAGTTTTTATACCAAAAGTAGAGAAGAATTTGTTTTTTTAAGTAAGCTTCGCTAAACAGGTGGACGTACGTCCATCATACTCAAGTGCTGCTCTCTTATTCAATACAACAACGTTAGGAATAAAATGCACATAAAGAGGACCAAAAGGAGGAAGCTTCTCCATCAAAGATCTAGAGAGAGAGAGAGAAGAATTGTTTTTTTTTTAAGTAAGCTTCGCTAAACAGGTGGACGTCCATCATACTCATGTGCTGCTCTCTTATTCAATACAACAACATTAGGAATAAAATGCACATAAAGAGGACCAAAAGGAGGAAGCTTCTCCAGCAAAGATCTAGAGAGAGAGAGAGAGAGGAGAGAGAGAGAGAGAGAGAAGAGAGGGAGATGGATAGAGCTAGTAATTCTGTGAAAAGATGAATGTACATAGATATGTGTGTGTGGGTGATGAGAAAGAAATATTCAAAATGTATTTCTTGGACATCAATATATAATTATTTCTTGTGTCTGGCATGAAACATGTATGGATATAGCTTTTTTCTCTGGCTGATCAGATGCTCAGGATCGGATATAACTTCTCTTTCGTCGTTTCGAGACTGATTCATATGCCAATAAAAAAAGCTTTATTAGCTCACAATGTAGTTTTATTGTAAGAATAAATGCGACATGAGTGACCACACCTAGAAAACTACAGAACAAGAGTGCCGGTGGACTGGAATTCATTGCTTCTTGTACGAAAGTATATATATGTCGTGGTGCCAGGACATGTTGATATACAATTTAGTTCAAACCAAAGCAAATCGAGTGGCTCCATTTGAATTAATAAATTTGATTTGATTTGGTTCTCAGGTGTAACTTGTATGAAGCAACCCCCAAAAACTAAATCTATCTTATAAATATTAAACCTAGTTATATTAGTATAAATATATTTTTAATCTATAAAGTTAATTTTTAAGTATATAAATAAACATCAATAATTTCATATATATCATAAGAAGAATATAATACATTTGATTTAAACCAAAACCAACTGATCAGTTTTCCTAGTTCTGAAAGCAGATGTAGACCGACGTGCAAACATTACCATATAAAACTAAGAGTAATGCTACGCTCCCGGCAGTGCCGGGAGCGTAGCCAACGTGGAAGGGCCCGCCCTTCCACTCGCGCGCCGCGTGGAGGGGGCAGGCCCTCCAGCATTAAATACACTTTGGTTTTTTTTTTTACTTTAAAATAATACATATAAATAATTTATTAATATACACAAATGACACATTAATACATATAAAAAGTAAAAATAAAATAAAATATATTTAATACTGAGGGGCCCGCCCGGGCCGGCCCTTCAACGTCCGCTATGATAGCATTTCTCAAACTCTAATACGTGAAGTATGACTATTCTATAACGGAGAGTTAAACTGTTGAGAGGTTGGATATATGGGTCATGGGCGGTCGTCAGTGGCTTATTAACATTAAAGCAGATAACGTACCGGACATGCTTAGCTCATGTTTTACTGTTATTAAAATAACTTATAAAACCCTGTGCTTATGACGACCTTTTCTTTTAATAAAGGGCACCGCATGCTTCCTCTTGTCCTTTATTCTTGTTTTCAAGACAGAGATTACTCAGCTATTTTTCTCGGGAATGTGGTCTCTCGATCCAGCGCCATGGAAAGGAAAAGTACGCAGCCGAGAGCTTTGGAAATGCACCAGTGTACAAATTAAGCACCCTCTTGTCGCGTGTATTACTAGTGCAAGAAACCTGCACCAGTGCCGTTTAAATTGAAGTGCTTCATGGCCGAGTCCGTCATGCAAAAACACTTAGGTCGTTGGCAAGTAGAGAGAAAGAGAGAGAGAGAGGAGAGAGAGAGATGACCATGAAAGAGAGAGAGAGAGAGCAGCATAATAAGAATAGTGCATGAGCGTGAAGACCCTCCTATTTCCACCATGCTGACAAAACTCCGAACCTATAAGCTAGGGACACGCCATTCTCCATTTGCCGAGTTCCTCCAAGTATTCGGGAAGCAGACCCCGCGGCCTACGAGCCACAGATCATCTCCGTCGGGCCATACCACCTCCAAAATTCTAGCCTACCGATATGGGAGATCTCAAGAGGAGGGACATGAACAACTTGCTCCACCGAAATCGAGACAGCATCCCTACCGAGAAATTACTAGATAAATGCATTAAGGAGGTCAGCAAATCGGAGGCACGAGCTCGAGAATGTTACAGGTACCTCTTTCCCTCAGCAGTTACGACTTTGTCATGATGTTGGTCCTCGATGGTTGTTTTATCTTAGAGCTATTATACACATCCTTTCATGGGATGGAGGAGGACGATCTTATACACACCATAGCTTGGATGTTCCCCTCGATATGGGAAGACCTCCTCAAGCTTGAGAACCAGATTCCATTCTTCATCCTCAAAGATCTTTCCAACATTATAGCGAGCTACTTGTCCATCGAGGAGCTCGCTTTCTTCTTCATCAGGAAGAAGGCTCCCTTTGTGAGCTCCGATAATATTGAAGCGAAAGAGGTCTCTCATCTACTACACTTCTTTCACATACTTCAACGGCCCAATGACAAAAAAGAAGACAAAGACGAAAAGAAGATACATCAACCAGGAAGCCGCCCTTTGGCCTTCCATCCATTAAAACCCATTTACGAGAAGATGAAGCTACTCTTACCTATCCAGCATACAACAACGAACCCGAAATTAGTTGATAACATGGTCCCTTGCGTTGTCGAGCTTCGGGAGGCTGGGATTAAGTTAATCGAAAACACCGCACCGAAGAACATGTTGGACGTGACCTTCGAAGATGGCATATTGTCTCTCCCGCGTTTAACCATCGACGACTCCACCAACTCTATCCTCCGAAATCTGATAGCCTTCGAGCAGTTCTGCCCCAACAATGGTCATCACGTCGCCCACCATATTACGTTCTTAGACTACATCGTCAACACCACCAGGATGTCACCATACTTCAGCAATGCAACATCTTCAAGAACAAGTTGGGGAGCGAGGACGAGGTGGCCCTATTCCTTAACAAGCTTGGCAGGAATGTGAAATGGATTATACTCGCGGTCATTACCTTGATGAAGTGTTTACAAAGGTCAATAACTATTGCAACTCCAGATGGCACAGGTACCGGGCAACGTGTATGCGTGACTACTTCAACAGCCCTGGACGATTATTTCCGTTCTTGCAGCTTCTGCTGTTCTTTTCATGACCTTGATCAGGTTATTTATGGTATAATTTACCACTAGGAGCAATAAAATCCTGGGAAGGTTATACTCAGAGTGTGGTTGAGCCTAGCCTTCACGTGCATCTAATTAAGTGAGTCTCACTGGGGTATGCCCGTCGGCAGTTTAAATCCTATATTAGCTATCAAAAATAAATATTTGGTGAATGTGGTTTCTTCTATAGCTGTTTTCCCCATGTTTGTTTATGCTTTAGACTACTTATCAATCAACAACTGTTGAACTGGCTTTTGGATGAACAGTTGGAACGATTGAAGGTTGTGATCCTTTCAAATTTTGATGATAATTACAAAGTCTGTTTTCAAGTGTTTGTAACAGTGAACGTGCCAATATGGAATTTCAAAGTATGAAAGTGCATGAAATCTTAATTTAGGGTGGTTGATTAAATAATTATTGTTTGAATTTGAAATTATGTGTTTGAAATAATTTAGAATACTTACTGTACTCCTTTCAATGAATCTAAGATTCAGAATATTATGATTGTGTGTGGTAAAAGTTATAATTTCATAAAAATGACAGATTCACATTAAAATAGTGGAAAAAAATATTGACACCTCTATATTACGCTTACAAAGGGTAGTTCATGACCAGGTTCCCCATTCGATAAAAATGTCTTGCAGATCTAATAGGGTGTTTGATTGCAGTTTTTTTTTAAAAGCTATTTTCAACTGAAAATTTATAGTGTGTCAAATTTTTATTAAAATTTTAAAATTAAAAAAATTTTGTTACTATTTATTTGACAAAATTGATATAATTTTTAAAATTTGTAAAGACATGTTTAGTAGAAACTTTTAATTTTATTATTTTTTATAATGAAAGTGACAGGGGAGTGCCTTCGGTGCGGTGGGATGGGGAAGTTGCAGAGGGAGAGTCACGGAGTTGGCGCCGAGCGAACGTGGGAGGACGAAGTCGCATAAAATTTAAAAAAAAAATAGCATGAGACTTTTTTTTGGAAGAGATATAGATGCGGTGGAATATCTAAGTCTATCAAACGTTCTTTTTCAAAATTAAAAAAAAATTAATAAAATAACAACCAAACACCCTATAAGACGCAGTGAAATCCAGCAGCAACCGATTTGACATGCAGAGAGCCAAGGTTGAGATACGAGCTGCTCACACCACCGACAAAATTTGGACACAATTCCCATGTTGTTCCACTCACACCTTTTTTTTTTTTTCTGAGGTTGCCAAACTCGACTTACATATATCCCTCAACCATACAGTTCCTATTCCGAAAGTAGAGAAGAAAAATTATTCCTGTAAAGGTGCAGGTTTCTCTGAACAGGTGGTCCATCGTACTCATGTGCTGGTCTCTTATTTAATATGACAGAATGACGAGGAAACTTATGCAGCTCAGAGAGAAGGGGGTGGGGGGGGGTGGGGACATCCAATAAATATTTAATTTGCCCCCACACCATCATTTGATGATGTACACTAAATATTGCTCATACTTTATTAACAGATTATCAATTTAAGTTACCACATTCATGAATAATGTTTTCTAAGAACATCCTAGAAATATTGCCCAAAAAAACTGGTCAACCACTGACGTAAACGGTGCAGGGCCAAAATGTAAAGAACTAAAGTGATTTAAAGAAATCGATCGACAAATTTAGTGTAATCGGTCTCTGTAGAACCGATTTAGATCAGGGTAGGAGCGCTTACAGTAAATGGTTCAACGTATAGGAATTTTTATATATTTGTTTTTTTAACGCCCGCTCCAACACATTTGCTGGCGTGGATCGTTCGTGAAAATTTAAAATTTCAAGTTATTATTTAATTACTATTTAAAATTATATTATATTTTAAGAAAACTATGAAGCATTTTGGTGCCACATATCTTGGCATATCAGATATATGGGTGCGCAACGAAGGTCGTGATCGGAGGACCTGATCATAGTATGATCCCTTGCATTGTCGATCTCCGGCCGGCCGGGAGCGAGGCTGGGATCGATATATCTCAGGAGAAAGCGGGAGGCCAAGACCTGTCCAGAACGTACGCGTGAGCTTCAAATTAAGACGTACGGTATGATCTTTTGCACATCCCGATCGAGGAGTACTCCACCAATTCTGTCTTCCGAAATATCTAATTAATTAGCCTTGGGGAGCAACTCTGCCCCCAACAATTGGCAGTTCATGGCATCCGGACTTAAAAACGTCTTGCAGGCCCAAGACGCTGATCTATCCGTGCACAGTAGTGAAGTCATGCATACAGCAACTGCCTCGACATGCAGAGCCGAGGCTGAGATACGAGCCGTCCCAAACCTGTGCCCTTGTGTTTTTTTTCCTTCTTAATTATGACGGGAACGCCAGAACAGTGATATCCGGATTTGCAAAGAATTTGAGAGATTAATTTGGACACAATTCTCATATCCCGTTCACAGCATCCTTTTTTCCCCTGAGGCTACCATACTTCGAGTCACTTTTCTCATATGTATATATATTGTTCTCGTACCAAAAGTACGTAGCAAAGAATTGTTTTTTTAAAGAGTATGCATCCCTAAACAGGTGGACGTTCATCATACTCATGTGCTGCTCTCTTATTCAATACAACAACATTAGGAATAAAATGCACATAAAGAGGAGGTACCAAAAGGAGGAAGCTTCTCCAGCAGGGAGAGAGAGAGAGAGCCATCAGAGAGATCAAGAGATGGATAGAGCTAGTTAATTCTGACTTTTTCTTTTGAGAATGATTCATATGCCAACAAAAACAAGCTTTATAGCTCACAATGTAGCCTTAATTGGTGTTAAGAGTAATGTGGACGTGTGATTTTGAGGTTATGGATGAAGGACTCAAGTCGACTTGATGCACAATCAGGTCGACCTGCTAAAAAAGTGTTCGACATACTGAAGGAGTGTGTCGACCTACGATGAGAGTATGTCCACACACACTAAAGCAAAACGGCACACATTGGTGCCAAGAGAAACGGCACGCCTCTTGGTGCCGTATCACCAAGAGAAACGGCACACTACCTATTGGTGCCGAATCACCAAGAGAAACGGCACGCTACCTATTGGTGCCGTACCACCTAAATCAACCAAAAGAAATGACACACCACCCATTGGTGCCATATCACCTATGTTAGCCCCTGATGGATGAAGATATTGATTGTGTCGACGCATTTTCCTCGTGAGGTAGCATATTCCTCATGAGGTCGACGCAAGTCACACTTGTGTCGACGCAGGTTCTTATGAGGTCACACAAATTACATTTGCATCAAACAGGTCGATGCCAGACACAAGACGCATTGACGCACCTCTGATGGTGTCGACACACTCAACATGAGACTCAAGAGAAATGGCGGCCCAGGTACACCCCGCCGTATCAACATGAGACCTAATGGAAACGGCGTTGATGTACCCTACCGTTATCACATGAGAGCAAGAGAAACGGCGGGCTAAGTACACTCCGCCGTATCAACATGAGACCCAATATAAACTGCGTGCATGCACCCTACCGTTATCATATAAGACCCAAAAGAAACAACGGGTCAGTACACTCTGCCATATCAACATGAGACCCAATAAAACAGCGTGGATGTACCGTGCCGTTATCATATGAGATCCAACAGAAACAGCGGGCCAAGTACACCCTACTGTATCAACATGAGACCCAATAGAAACGTCGTGAATGTAACCTGCCGTTATCATATGAGACCCAACAGAAATGGCGGGCTAAGTACACCCCGCCGTATCAACATGAGACCTAAGAGAAACGACGTGGATGTATCCTGTCGTTATTATATGAGAACCAATAGAAATGACAGCCCAAGTACACTCCGTCGGTTTAAAGAAAAGGCCCCTTCTCACATCCACAGCTATAAAAACGAGAGCCCTGGTCCAAGAAGAGAATATCTCTGGAGAGGAGAGGTTTTCAGAAGATGAAGGCTAAAGCTTGCGGTGCAAGTTTTCCCAGGAGGTCCAGAGAGAGAGGCAAGGGAGTGAGGGTTTCTCTTTCTTTTCTTCTTGTATCTGGGAGAGCGTGAGAGGAAAGGAGAGGGTGAGTGCAGTCATGAGAGCTTTGTAGCAGAATCCCATTTCCCCCATTATGAGTTTTCTTTCCTTTCTGGTTGCTTCCCGTTATCTTCTGTAGCATGAATGCCTTATTTTATTGATTGGGATGTGTACCCATGAGTACAAGCATATGAATATACGAAATTGCTTTTGTCTAGTCTCTTTCATGGTCTCTCTCTTTCCTTTTCTTTTTTTTATTATGGATGTGTGTCGTTTCTAACTTCTTCTTGTGCTCACTAGGAGAGAATCTCTAGGGGTCTTTGCATACCCCATGGTGCCGTGAGCAGATGCTCTTTCTTCCCCTTTCCTCATCCTCTCCCATATGAGTTGCTGGTTTGGGTTTTGAACTCCCCATCTTCTTTCATATTGTTCTTATTCACATGGGCTCTTCCATATTCAGTTTAAAATGTGGAACGGTGGATGATGAGACGAGGTGACAAGGTTCAGTGAGAGATTTCCCACCTCTCTACTGGCACTGCTAGGACCTCTCACAACTATCTCTTCTCTTTGCCCCATTTATGTTTCTGGGTAATATTTTGTACAAGATGTTCTGCCTTGTGGTTCCATCAACTACTTTGTAGGCATACCTCAAGATTGATGCTATATACCATCCTTTCATGGTGCAACACACCTAAAGTTGGTGTTGTCTCCATTTTTGGTGGACAGTGATAATGCCCCTCCTACATCCTTATATAAAAGGGGAGGTACTGCCAAATTTTTTTTGTGGAAGTGATCGGCACATGAGAATGTTTTGATTTGATCCAGCAGGGTCTCATACCTGTGCCGTTTCAGGTGACTATGTGTGTTAACGGCAGGGTCTCATACCCGTGCCGTTTTCAAGTGACTATGTGTGCTAACGGCAGGGTCTCGTACCCGTGCCGTTTTCAAGTGACCATGTGGGTTAACAACAGGGTCTCATACTGGTGCCGATAGCAATGGACATGTAACCATGATGAGGACACAATGTGTGACAAATAATATTAATATTAGTAATAATAATAATAATAATAAAAGGAATAGACACATGATCTTTACTTGACTAAGTTGGTACCATTTCAACTGAATCGATGGGCTCCAAGACCCCCGCTGACCCACTTTTTCTCTTACAGAACCAAGAGAAAGACACGGGAACCCCCCTACCGATCCATCCTTCTTCAAGTGAAACGGCACACTTCACCCATGTCGTTTCACCTCCCTTCATATTGAACCAATAGAAACGGCATGGGAGCCCCCCCTGACGATCCATTCTTCTTCAAGTGAAACGACACACTTCACCCATGCCATTTCAACTCCCTTCATACCGAACCAAGAGAAACGGCACAGGAGTGTGGACGTCTCGTTTTCGCGCCGTCCCCGGCCGACCTCTGGATCTCCCGGAGGCTCGCGGACGCCGTCGAACTCTCGTTGGCGATGATGGGGTTGCCGGTTGACCTCGTTGACCCTCCGGTTGACTGAGTTGACTAGAGGGAAAACAAGCTGAATGAAGGGGAGTACGTGATCGCCAGGGCCTTACCTATGCCCAAGGAGTATTAGAATCGTGCCGGTGTGGTCGCCTCACGCAGCGGATGGAGACGAGGGCTTCAACTTCTCCTCCTTCAGCCGGCCAAAGGAGAACAGCTCCGCGGTCTCCTGCGTGTTGTTCCTGCCACAAAAGACACTCTATAAGACTAATGACAAAGTAGTAAATGCCCAAAACGTGAAGAGACAGCCCAAAAGGTGAGTCTCGTACCCGTTGCGGACTTGAGAAGAGGGGTGGCCAAATGCTATGACCACCCTTCTTCCCTCCGTTTTTGGTTGGGAAACCCCTTTCTAGGTGTGTAGGGAGAGGACCTACGTGCCTAGAGTGAGTGGGAGAGTGTGTGTGATATGCATGTAACTAAGAGAAGAGAGTTATGAAAGAGAGAGGGAGGGAGGTGTAGATCCTCGTTGTTGATGTTGTAGCTCCTTGCAAGGGCTCCTCCAGCTTCAAAGCAGCCCTCCTGGACGTCCCAACTCGTGAGAGGAAGAAGAGGATGACTTGATGAAGCTTGGGTGCAATTTTCTCTCTCCCTTCAAAGGGTCAGCATGTGGATGTCCAGCCTCTCCTCCCTGGCTTAGAGGGCTTAAGGGGGAGTTATATAGACAGTGGGCTCGAGTTCAGCTGTCTTGGATGCTCAAGTGTGAAGAAACACACTTGTACACATGGCAATCCAAGTCTAAAGGCTCCAACCAATGGGGAGAGGCCACATAGGATTTTTACTGGGTCAAGGGAGTGCCAAGGTGGCCCATATGCCCGTTGGGAACGGTCCCATGCGGTGCATGGGCGGGGGAAAGGCGCTAGGGCTATATTCTCGGGGTAGTTGCGCAGACCAGGTAAACCAGGTTAACGTCCAGCGATCATGCCACCAACCTCATGCAGACGTCCAGGGATGTGGACGTCAAGATGGGTCAACGTCAATGATGCTTGCCGTCAACAAGTAGTCGCGGCCATCGATGCTGCCGTCTACATGGCATCCGAGGCAAGTCAACAAACGGTCAAACGAGGCTTAATGGCCAAAAGAGCCTTGCGGGAGATGGGCCAAATCTCGCGTCTACAAATGCCCCTCCAAGATGTTCGGTCTTGCAGGGGAGCAGAGCGGACTGAAAGGTTGGTGTCTTGCTAAACAAAGGATGCGGAGATTTGATGAAGGATCATCTCCGAGGATAGAATTCTAGCGAACCAAACGAAAGAGTCAGACTAGAAACAGATGACGTATCATCTGAGAGACAAATAGGGTAAGAATAGGGTGATTTATCCATGTAACTACAACAGCGACCCAATGGCAGGGTCCCTGGCATGGCCGTGTTGGACTTTGACTAGTTTCCGGCGTGTCTGAGTCAAAGGAGTTGTAATATGACGGTTGAATCAGGGGTGTCTCATAACGGAGCTCGTGGGCTTGCTGGCCTAATCAGGACGTCGGTCCCAAATTTAGGAGGTCGTGGAGACAAGGAGTTGGTTGATCTCTCAAAAGATTATCAAAAGATTCTAACTGGAATCACATGCTTGGAAAGCCTGAAGTCCGGAATTAAGCTCGCGACTAGCGAAGGATCAAGTGAACTCAATAAGGATAGCTTGATTATTTGTGATATGCACGGTGGGACAAGTGGAGAAGGGGGCAACAAAGACCCTGATATCAACTTGGATAGTCATGAAGGGTGGACCCGGTAGGCTACCTGAGCTGGGGGAACCATGGAGCAATCAGATGATCGAGGAAAATCACCATTTTTTTTTTGGGTGTTAGTAAGAGAAAGTTAGCAGTGTGAAATGCATGCTGGTGTGGGTTACTTATCTAAAATGCAAGTTAGCACCAGAGGAAAAATTCTAAAGGCCATACGAATAACTGAGAGATCGCAAACCCATTATGGTTTTTGTTAAATGGGAACTCAGTGTTCACGGTCGCCAAGTTATTCGCCTCTGGTGGGGTCCTATGTTAGACATACCTGTAACACTCAAGGTCGCATGAGTGTTCCGAAATTGAAGCACAGCTCGTGCTTTAGAATATCTGCAAAACGACTTGAAGCACAAGATAAAGGATAATGGCCATATAAGAATAAGATTTTAAAAATTTCCGGACAGTAAACGTCCATATCGATGGCCGTCAGCTTTTCTGTTAACGACAACAGATCTGGACGTTAATAATAAGCTGACGTCAACCTATTTGGACGCCTACCTGACAGCGGATCAGGACGAAAATATAGGTGATGGGAGTCCATCTCCTACCTCCGTCTCTCCCTGCTCCTGCTGCGAACCAGAGAGCTGAGAGACGAAGAAGCACAGCAAGATGGCCTCCTCTTCGACCGGACGATCCACAGGCGCGAACCCTGGAGTTCTTAGCGAAGTTCCGGGGCACCTAAGCACGCGACTGGCCAACGGGGAGGTAAGCAATGATCATTCTGCTTTTACCTGGGCTGAAAAGCGCCCCAAACTTTGTTCTTACAAACACCCACCCTCATGCAGGAAGTCCCTGCCTTCCCAAGCCAAGGCCAGGTACGAGCCTTTTCCTGGCTCGTGAACCTGGTAAACGCCATCACTCTGGACATGCGAAGCTTCATCGGCATGTGGAACCTGAGTTTTATGGTGGTGTTGGCGAAAAACGTCAAGGACATGTGGTGGGGATTTGACGCCCTGGGGGCGTTGGTGGAGAGATGGCACCCGCACACACATACTTTTGTGTTCTAGGGGTTTGAGGCGAGTGTGCTGTTGGAGGAGGTGGAGCTTTTTCTGGGATGGAGGCGGTGCTTGGAATACGATGCCACGACTCCTCTCCTCCCGTGGGAAGAGATTTTGGCAGACATTGTACGGGACAAGAAGGAAGTTTTGAGAATGACCAACAAGCATGGATCTTCCTGGACCGACTGGCCTGGTGGCTGATCCAGCATGCGAAGGAGATTGGCGGAGAGAGGGCGACTCGAGGACTGACACTCTGCCTGGCTGGAGTCTTCCTGTTCCCCACTAGCGGCGACTTCATCCTCTACGAGCATGTTGGAGTTCTTTCTCTGCTGTGGCACGGGCAGTCACTTGCCCCGCAGTGTGCTGGCCCACCTGTACAGTTCGCTCACCACAATGAGCCTAGGCGGACGCACATGCGGGAGCTTGTTCCTGCTTCAGGTATGGATGGAGGCTCACTTGAAGTTTGATTTTGCTGAAGCACACCTACTCCCTCCAGAGTCTTCCTTCGGAGCTCGGTGTACTGCAGCAGGGCGTGGTATGAGCCGGAGAATGAGATCAAGTGTGTGACTGCGCATTTGAAGGGCAGAGACGCTTGGCGTGATCATTTGGCATACTTGGTGAGGAGGATTTCATTTGAGGCCACTTTTCATGAGGACTATTGAGTTCCGGGTTCAGACCAGGGTAGACAGAGTTGTGGCTGATTGGAGCAGGTCAGATGGTGGTGTACCAACCACATCGGTGCCATTGTCAGCTTGGGATTCCATGAGGAATTCCAACTTCATCCAGTTGCACTGATATGATAGTCACCGGACGAAATGAGAAGTTGGTGAAGAAGGCAATGAAGACTTGGAAGAAGTACACGGTGAGCAAGAAGGTGGGACTGGCAGTGCAGGAAACCCCGGAAGACATATGGCAGTATGAAGATTTTACTGACACCATTTGCCCCATTTCTTGTGATTTCTTCATGGCCCGCAGGGCAAAATGATGTGTTTTTGCCAATTTCCAATAAATGTAACACAAGGCTAGATGAATAAAGTTGCTTGCATTTGTGTTGAATTGCTTGATGAATTGTGTGATGAATGGAGTGAATGGGCCTCCAAGATGCTCAAATGAAGTCTGCTGTGAAGATTCAGTGCGGAAGGGTTGGAGTCCACATCGATGGACGCTAAACCAGGTAAACGTCTACAAGTCTGGCCGTCTAATTCAAACTTGACGTCCAGACATGGCCGTTGAGCATACTTCGAGGTCTGACACTGAAGAGACATTGGCGTCCATAGGATGGCCGTAATAGTACGTCAGCGGCCAAGGCTGGACGCCAGGAAAATGTAAACGGCCCGACCTTAACGTTAAACCAGAAAACTGCCTTTTTTTTTAACCGACGCCTTCCCCCGCGCCATTTCACCTTCCCCAAGCGCCGGAGCCCCCCCTTGATCTCCTTTCTCTCATCTTTCCTACCATCTCAATTCTCATTTTCTTCGACCTTCTTCTTCTTTGTTTCTTTAAGCCCCCAAACTCCCTTGACATTGCTTCCGATGAAGAAGGGGGAAATGTACTATCCTCCGGTCTTTCCGCCAACCGGAGGAGGAGGAGGAGGAGGAGATGATGGTGGAGGAGGAAGAGGCCGGACCGGCGGTGGCCGGCGCCGACGGAGAAAGTGAAACGGAGGGGGACAATGCCGGGGATGACGAAGGAGGAACGAGCGGAGTGCGGAGGCACCTCGACGGCCCAAGGTAGGCCCTTAGAACCCTCCAGACTCTGTGGATGTGTGTTTGTAGAATGTGGAAAGGAGGAAAAACAGGGGAGGTTCCGTCGGTTCAGACAGGAACTTGACGTCCACATCGGTGGACGTCGAGTTCCTGTAAACGTCCATCCCCTTGCCGTTCAAATGAACTTGACGGCAATGGGTTGGACGCCAACAAAGGAACTAGACGGCCACACCCTGGATGCGGACTCTGAGTAAACGGCAGACCCCTTGCCGCTAATTTATGTTAACGGCAATCGATGCTGACGTCAACTTTTCTGTGTTTTCTGCAGGGTAAGGCCGGATGGGGAGCATGGTCACTTGGGACCTTTGCTGGGCGTGGTACAGGGCACTGACGGAGGCCCAGCAGACCCGGGTGGCTAGGATGGGATTTGGGCATCTGCTGTCGGTGCGTCCATTCCACGTGGACGTACCGTACCTTGAGGCGTTGAGGGAGCGGTGGGAGGAGGATTGCAAGGCATTCATCATGCCTTGGGGTCACATGATACCTACATTGGAGGATGTAGCATATCTGACAGGACGGTTCAGGGAGAGCCGATAGTGGGACAGGAGAGGAGTGACTATTATGATGACACAGTTGAGTTGCTGGGCCCGGAGTTTGTTGCGGGGAGGAGGAGGCCGATCCGGAGCATCCTGCTCGGATCACTTTCGGAGGCGGTGGGCCTGAGAGGCAGGAGGAGAGGGCCTTTGGAGACACTAGAGGAGTTTTCACGGGGGTGGGGGGAGCCCTAGACTTGGGGGACCGGAGCGAGGAGCGCTCGGTCAAGATTTTTGTCTCCTACTTGTTCGGGCGCCTGCTGTTCGCGACGCAGTCATCGCAGATGAACTGCAAGTTCGTGCTGTTGCTGCGAGACTTGGCGCAGGCAGGCAGGTATGCATGGGGCGCCGTGATGCTGGGGCATCTCTTCTCTCTTCTCCCCAGCAGTTCGCGGCGTTCTCAGAGCACCGGGGCTTCACCCCCTTTCTTATATGCAACTTTACTCTTAATGCTCATCATTGAATTTCAAATTGATTAAATTGCCTGACTGACATTCTTTTGTTGCATTGCAGATTTGGGGGTACACCCGCTTCCCCATAGGGCGCGGGTCACTGAGAGAGGGGAGCCAAGCCTTGATCATTCTGCTTTTACCTGGGCTGAAAAACGCCCCAAACTTTGTTCTTACAACACCCCACCCTCATGCAGGAAGTCCCTGCCTTCCCAAGCCAAGGCTAGGTACGGGCCTTTTCCTGGCTCGTGAACCTGGTAAACGCCATCACTCTGGACATGCGAAGCTTGATCGCATGTGGAACCTGAGTTTTATGGTCGTGTTGGCGAAAAACATCAAGGACATGTGGTGGGGATTTGACGCCTGGGGGCGTTGGTGGAGAGATGGCACCCGCACACACATACTTTGTGTTCTAGGGCTTCGAAGCAAGCGTGCTGTTGGAGGAGGTGGAGCTTTTTCGGGAGGGAGGCGGTGCTTGGATACAATGCCACGACTCCTCTCCTCCCGTGGGAAGAGATTATGAAGACATTGTACGGGACAAGAAGGAAGTTTTGAGAATGACCAACAAGCATGGGATCTTCCGGACCGGCTGGCCTGGTGGCTGATCCAGCATGCGAAGGAGATTGGCGGAGAGAGGGCGACTCAGGGATTGACACTCTGCCTGGCTGGAGTCTTCTGTTCCCCACTAGCGGCGACTTCATTCTCTACGAGCATGTTGGAGTTCTTTCTCTGCTGTGGCGCGAGCAGTCACTTGCCCCTGCAGTGCTGGCCCACCTGTACAGTTCGCTCACCACAATGAGCCTAGGCGGACGCACATGCGGGAGCTTGTTCCTGCTTCAGGTGTGGATGGAGGCTCACTTGAAGTTTGATTTTGCTGAAGCACAACCTACTCCCTCCAGAGTCTTCCTTCGGAGCTCGGTGTACTGCAGTAGGGCGTGGTATGAGACGGAGATAGGAGATGGTAGAGTCCTCATGGACTCCCATCACCTATATTTTCGGCCTGATCCGCTATCAGGTAGGCGTCTAAATCGGTTGATGTCAGCTTATTATTAACGTCAAGATCTGTTGCCGTTAACAGAAAAGCTGATGGCCATCGATATGGACGTTTACTGTCCGGAAATTTTTAAAATCTTATTCTTTATGGCCATTATTCTTTATCTTGTGCTTCAAGTCGTTTTGCAGATATTCTAAAGCACGAGCTGCGCTTCAATTTCGGAACACTCATGCGACCTTGAGTGTTACAAGTATGTCTAACATTGGACCCCACCAGAGGCGAATAACTTGGCGACCGTGAACCCTGAGTTCCCCTTAACAAAAACCATGATGGGTTTGCGATCTCTCAGTTATTCGTATGGCCTTTAGAATTTTTCCTCTAGTGCTAACTTGCATTTTAGATAGGTAACCCACACCAGCATGCATTTCACTGCTAACTTTCTCTTACTAACACCAAAAAAAAATGGTGATTTTCCTCGATCATCTGATTGCTCCATGGTTCCCCCAGCTCAGGTAGCCTACCGGGTCCACCCTTCATGACTATCCAAGTTGATATCAGGGTCTTTGTTGCCCCCCTTCTCCACTTGTCCCACCATGCATATCACAAATAATCAAGCTATCCTTATTGAGTTCACTTGAGCCTTCGCCAGTCGCGAGCTTAATTCCGGACTTCAGGCTTTCCAAGCATGTGATTCCAGTTAGAATCTTTTGATAATCTTTTGAGAGATCAACCAACTCCTTGTCTCCACGACCTCCTAAATTCGGGACCGACGTCCTGATTAGGCCATCGAGCCCACGAGCTCCGGTTATGAGACCCTCTGATTCAACCGTCATGTTACAACTCCTTTGACCCAGACACACCGGAAACTAGTCAAAGTCCGATACGGCCATGCCAGGGACCCTGCCATTGGGTCACAGTTGTAGTTACACGGATAGATCACCCTTTTCTTACCCCTATTTATCTCTCAGACGATACGTCATTTGTTTCTAGTCTGACTCTTTTGTTTGGTTCGCTAGAATTCCTATCCTTGGAGATGATCCTTCATCAAATCTCCGCGTCCTTTGTTTACCGAGACACCAACCTTTCAGTCCGCTCTGCTCCCCTGCAAGACCGGACGTCTCGGAGGGGCATTGTAGAGACGCAAAATTTGGCCCATCTCCCGCAAGTCTCTTTTGGCCCATTAAGCCTCTTTTGACCGTTTGTTGACCTGCCTCGGATACCATGTAGACGGCAGCATCGATGGCTGCTGACTACTTGTTGGCGGAAATCCCCTTGACGTTGACCCATCTTGGCATCCACATCCCTGGACGTCTGCATGTGGTTGGCGGCATGATCGCTGGACGTTAACCTGGTTTACCTGGTCTACGCAACTACCCCGAGAATATAGCCCACTAGCGCCTTTCCCTCGCCCATGCACCACATGGGGCCATTCCCAACGGGCATATGGGCCACCTTGGCACCCCCTTGACCCAGCAAAAATCCCATGTGGCCTCTCCCCATTGGTTGGAGCCTTTAGACTTGGATTGCCATGTGTACAGTGTGTTTTTTCACACTTGAGCATCCAAGGCAGCTGAACTCAAGCCCACTGTCTATATACTCCCCCTTGAGCCCTCTAAGCCAGGAGGAGAGGCTGGACGTCCACATGCTGACCCTTTGAAGGAGGAGGAGAAAATTACACCCAAGCTTCATCAAGTCATCCTCTTCTTCCTCTCACGAGTTGGGACGTCCAGGAGGGCTGCTTTGAAGCTGGAGGAGCCCTTGCAAGGAGCTATAACATCAACAATGAGGATCTACACCTCCCTCCCTCTCTCTTTCTTAACTCTCTTCTCTTAGTTACATGCATATCACACACACTCTCCCACTCACTCTAGGCACGTCGGTCCTCTCCCTACACACATAGAAAGGGGTTTCCCAACCAAAAACGAGGGAAGAAGGGTGGTCATAGCATTTGGCCACCCCTCTTCTCAAGTCCGCAATGGGTACGGGACTCACCTTTTGGGCTGTCTCTTCACGTTTTGGGCATTTACTACTCTGTCATTAGTCTTATAGAGTGTCTTTTGTGGCAGGAACAACACGCAGGAGACCGCGGAGCTCTCTCCTTTGGCCGGCTGAAGGAGGAGAAGTTGAAGCCCTCGTCTCCACGCTACACGAGGCGACCACACCAGCGCGTTTCTAATACTTCTGGGCACAGGTAAGGCCCTGGCGATCACGTATCCCCTTCATTCAGCTTGTTTTCTTTGTTTTCCCTCTAGTCAACTCAGTCAACCGGAGGGGTCAACGAGGTCAACTGGCAACCCCATCATCGCCAACGAGAGTTCGGCGGCGTCCGCGAGCGTCCGGGAGATCCAGAGGTCGGCCGGGGACGGTGCGGAAACGAGACGTCCACAGTCTTTTGGCGATCACGGTGGGACAATGATCATTGGGTCGCAGTTAGTTACACGGATAGATCACCATTTTCTTACCCCTATTTGTCTCTCAGACGATACGTCATCTGTTTCTAGTCTGACTCTTTCGTTTGGTTCGCTAGAATTCTATCCTCGGAGATGATCCTTCATCAAATCTCTGCGTCCTTTGTTTACGAGACACACCACCTTTCAGTCGCTCTGCTCCCCTGCAAGACCGGACGTCTCGGAGGGGCATTGTAGACGCGAGATTTGGCCCATCTCCCGCAAGGCTCTTTTGGCCCATTAAGCCTCGTTTGACCATTTGTTGACTTGCCTCGGATGCCATGTAGACGGCAGCATCGATGGCCGCCGACTACTTATTGATGGCAAGCATCATTGACGTTGACCCATCTTGATGTCCACATCCCTGGACGTCTGCATGAGGTTGGCGGCATGATCGCTGGACGTTAACCTGGTTTACCTGGTCTGCGCAACTACCCCGAGAATATAGCCCACTAGCGCCTTTCCCTCGCCCATGCACCGCATGGGACCATTCCCAACGGGCATATGGGCCACTTTGGCACTCCCTTGACCCAGTAAAAATCCCATGGCCTCTCCCTATTGGTTGGAGCCTTTAGACTGGATTGCCATGTGTACAATTGTGTTTCTTCACACTTGAACATCCAAGGCAGCTGAACTCGAGCCCATTGTCTATATAACTCCCCCTTGAGCCCTCTAAGCCAGGAGGAGAGGCTGGACGTCCACATGCTGACCCTTTGAAGGAGGAGAGAGAAAATTGCACCAAGCTTCATCAAGTCATCCTCTTCTTCCTCTCACGAGTTGGGACGTCCAGGAGGGCTGCTTTGAAGCTGGAGGAGCCCTTGCAAGGAGCTACAACATCAACAATGAGGATCTACACCTCCCTCCCTCTCTCTTTCTTAACTCTCTTCTCTTAGTTACATGCATATCACACACACTCTCCCACTCACTCTAGGCATGTAGGTCCTCTCCCTACACACCTAGAAAGGAGTTTCCCAACCAAAAACGGAGGGAAGAAGGGTGGTCATAGCATTTGGCCACCCCTCTTCTCAAGTCCGCAACGGGTACGGGACTCACCTCTTGGGCTGTCTCTTCACGTTTTGGGCATTTACTACTCTGTCATTAGTCTTATAGAGTGTCTTTTGTGGCAGGAACAACACGCAGGAGACCGTGGAGCTCTTCTCCTTTGGCCGGCTGAAGGAGGAGAAGTTGAAGCCCTCGTCTCCATCCGCTGCGCGAGGCGACCACACCGGCGCGATTCTAATACTCCTTGGGCACAGGTAAAGCCCTGGCGATCACGTACTCCCCTTCATTCAGCTTGTTTTCTTTGTTTCCTTCTAGTCAACTCAGTCAACCAGAGTGTCAACGAGGTCAACCGGCAACCCCATCATCGCCAATGAGAGTTCGGCGGCGTCCGCGAGCTCCGGAGATCCAGAGGTCGGCGGGGACGGCGCGGAAACGAGACGTCCACAGCTCTTTTCTGGCGATCACGGTGGGACAACACTGCTGCTGCGGTCTGTGTTCATCCAAGTAGACGGCAAGCGATACTGCCGTCTACCCAGGTAAACGTCCATTGTTCCTGCCGTTTAATTCTGTTTAGCGTCCATTATCTTGTCGTCAGCTGTAGGTTAGCGTCAGTCGATCTTGCCGTTTATTTCACAGAAGCAGGTTTTTGACTTTTTTTTACTGTTTTGCTTTGATTTTGTTTTTCTGTGTGCTTACTGTTTGCCACTGACGGTCTTCAGTCACTGGGGGGTCACTTTTCTCACCTTTTCTCGCCTCCCCTCACATTTTAGGATCACCCTTCCTTGGCTTACAACCTTTTACTCGGGGATTCCCTCTCGGGTAAATCGGGTTGGCTCCAAGGAAAACTCTGTAAGTCCCTAAATTCCGTGGATTCCCTCACGGTACGGGGCAGGAGGACCTTTACCCTCCCTGTCTAGCTCACCTACTCACCGGGATTCAAGTGAGATTTGAGAGAACGGCCTTTACAAGTCAAGTTAACACATAACTTTGACATTTAAAAATCTTGGGGACGTTGTTTGATAACATTGTTTGGTAGAAATCCATACTTCTGCTAAAAACAGTGAAGTTAGTCAACTTTAACCATTTTAAAATCAGTAGGTTGTGTGCTAATGGACACTTGGTTGGACCCTGTCAACATGCTAATGAACCGGCATTTGAGTATGATGATAATGTCAATGAGATTGTCGGTATGATAAACACTGATGTTCAGCCCGAGGAATCAGTCCAATCATCCTCCCAGGCCGACAATGAGGAAGTCAGCTTGAGGGTCAACCCCACTCACGCCCAAAATGCTCAAGAAGACCCCGAGTTTTCTAAACTCATGTCTCGCTATTCGCCCGATGAAATTATTTTTATGCTTTCCAAGCATACCATCCGGGCAGCGGCGTCTCCCTCCACTCCATCCCTATCCCCTTTCAACGCCTCTACGTCTAGGCCCACTCCTAGGCCGGTCACCTCACCCCGGGTACCCGTCTCTACCTTCATTCTTCCCCTACCCCCGCTCCGTTCCTACTCCTATTCTCACTCCTCCTTCCGCCCATTCACCACCTGTTCAAATCACACCCCCAACCCAATCCGAATCTATTCCCGTTCTGAGGTGGAAGGTCTTGTTAGGAAGCTCCTGGCTGAGTCCCTATCTTTGTCAAAACCTCACTCACCCAAAACTACTGCAAGCTTCCCAACACTTATTTTCCCCCGATTTCAAGGCCCCAAAGTACCGCAAGTATGATGGGACCTCTGATCCCCAATTCCACCTTGCTGGCTTTATCATGGATTCCCATCGGTGGCTATACGATTGCGTCCTCTTAGTTACCTCTTCCAACAATCGTTAGAAAGGGAAGCTTTGAGGTGGTTCACCTCTTACCCGCATCGGACCTCGTTAATTTCGACATAGTCTCCGAGCGATTCATCTCACATTTCTCATACATGGCCACTCAAGTTCCTACACTCCCCGACTTGGTGGCGGAAAAGATGAAGTCGACGAAGACTTTGTTACTATGCTAACCGATGGAGATCTATGGCTTCAAGAGCCGATATACCCATCCCGAAGTCCCAAGCCATCACTATGTTGGTACCAACACCACCCCGCTCTCCGCTCTATCTTGATGTTAAGTGAGTTCCCCTCATTCACACATCTCTATAATCGAGCCAGGGTGGTTCAGAGCCAAATTAAAGACTCCTCTCTGCCACATTTCTTCGAAGGGAAGCCAAGAGACGTAAGGCTCCTGCGGCACCTACCACCGAGGGGGTGACCGTCAATGAGTCCGTCAACGCTTGCAGCCAACCGTTGAGGCCTCCGAACAAACCCTCCAATTCTCCATCCACTCCTTCCAACCCTCATCAGTTCCCATCTCACCCCTCCAAGCCTTACTCTGCAGTTCCCCCTCCTGCTGGCTACACCGACCTCGCCCTAAAAGGTCGCATTACCCTCTCTCCCTGAGACCCTTGAGGACGTATTCTTCGCCCTCATGTCTGTGATGCAATCCAACTCCCCCACAAAGGAGAACACCAATCCAGGGTGGATACCTCCAAATACTGTCCATACCATAGGGCCCATGTCATTTCATCAACAATTGCTTTACCTTCCGTGACTGGGTCTATGACATGAATGACCAAGGTAGAATCAACTGGGAAGATGTCAAGGTGGCCATAGCCAAGTCTAGGTACACCAAGAAGGACCTCGGCATTTTCAGTAGCCCTCTCCCCAACCACCAAGGCAACAATCCCTCCTCCTTTAAAACCCAAGAGAATGTGCATACCATAATACACTTAGGACCTCGGGTTGTGAGGAGAGAGCAACAGTGGGGGGTAGAAGGCTTCGAGGAATGGTACCCATGTCCCACTGCAGAGTCTCAGGAGCCCTCCGTATCAGTGGATGCCATTCTAGAGGAGAGACCTTTATGCTCATCCGACCCCCTCAAGATGCCTATCCTACTATCCTCACTTCCCCTACCTGTGAATCATCTACCAGACCCCTCCAGCTCATCCTCCCTAAGTCCCAGGAGTCCGTTCATGTCACGCTCAGAAATCGAATTGTTCCTCCACCTCCGCAGCCATCCCAAGATGAAGAGGATAGTGGACCATCACCCGGCCGGCACCGAATATGACATTCTCCAACATCTAGATAAGACACTCGCGAGGGTGTCCATTTTAGAATTGATTCGGAGGTCGCCGTCGCATCAATCCACCCTCCTCCAGTTTCTCCAAAAGATCATGGTTAATGATGACCTCCCTCCTAGTGGGGTCACCAACGCCATTCTACCCTCACTCAAGGACCCTCAATATCTTTTTCGGACAAGGATCTTGTCACCCGAGTGTCGTTCGCTTCCTCTCTGTCTCACCATCAACCTCAACGGGGTTTCGGTAGACTCCACTCTTATTGACACCGGGGCATCTGTTAATGTCTGTCCGATGAAGACTCTTAAGCAATTGAGTTTAGGAGAGGAGAATCTGGAAAGAGCTGCTCCACCATCGCTGCCTATGACAACTCCAAAAGGGTTGCCAAAGGCAAGATTGCTCTTAAACTAGAAGTCGGGCCCGTCATCATGTCTACCGAGTTTCTAGTTCTTGATGTCGATCCGGCCTACAAGGCCATCCTTGGTCGTCCTTGGCTAGAGCAGACTCTAGGGGTCCCTTCCACCGCCCACCAGTGCTTCAAATTCCCTTTCAATGGGCGGGTCATCAAAGTCAAGAGCATTCCCATCCTGGAGACCCTCAACGCAGTCACTACAGAGCAGATGCTGCACCTCTTCATTCCAGATAAGGGGAAGAAACCAGTTATGTCAATCTTTAACTTCCCTCACCCTATGATCTCAGCCAACCTCCCCAGCCTGCCGAAGAACCCCCCGTCCCATGTTCCCAGGGAAGGGTTGGGAGTGATGGCAAATATCGGTTATTTTCATGGCTGCGGACTAGGCAGGATAAGCAAGGACAAATCCATAGTGTTCAGGCAATTAGGAGGTTGTTAGCAAAGCTGGTCTAGGTTTCCACCCAGACCCAGTCATCCAAATCCATTCATACCCTATCAACCTCTTACCTGGACTCTGAAAGAGCACTTTGTCTAAGGACCCACCCAGCTGGGAACTAGGGAGCCGTTAAAGAAGAACTGTCTTGCTCCGAAAGCGATGAAGAAGAAGAAGAAGAGGTGACAGAAATGGAGGGAGTCTGTGATGACTTTGGCCTCCTCTCACTCTTTGGTCCGATCCCCTCTCTTCACCATCTCCATCTCCGCCCTCATCTCCCCTTACTTCCGTGTGCCCTCCACACGATTCAGATCTTCCATCCACTTCTTCCTCCCCTACTTCTCCTCCAATCCTTTTTCCATCTCCCACTTGGCCAGTCGAGGTGCCTGAGCCAGCAGCTCATGGTTTTGAGCCTTGACTCCAAAAAAAAATGCCAATTATCAAAATTGGAAATCCGAGATCTCCATCGAGCACCCTTCCTCTTTGGAATCTCTTCCGCTCGGCCAAGGGCCGACGCTTTCCGTCTAGATCCTCACCCCTCTCGGGGTGCTTCCCCTGTACATACTTTTGTACATAGTCCCGTGCATACAGTCTAGATCCTAGTTTAGATTCAGGCTTAGAGTCAGGTTAGGGTCCAGTCGAGAGTCAGGATTAGGAGAGTCTGGTCCCTCTCAGCCATGGATTCACAAAGAGAAGGGTAGGCAAGTCCATGCCCGATATGTCATGGCATTGCTGAGAGGTGTGCCAAGTTAAGAAAGTTCCTGAGTTTCTTGAGGAGCCTGCCCTCGTAGAAGCGGATTTCGAGGAAGGTGATTCTGTAGATGACGGTTTAGGAGTTTACTTGCTAGATTTCAATGAGAAGATGGGCTAGGAGATCTTGGGTCGGAAGAAGGGGACCCGGTGAGCTCCTATGTGGATGGCACAAAGAGGTTCGACGAGCCAACCACGGCTGCAGATGAACCTACCAAAGAAGTCAATCTTGGCACTGAAGAATCCCCGAAAGACAGTGTTAATAGTGCCAACTTGAGTGAAGAAGAAGAGCAAGCCCTTGTAGCTATCCTCAAAGAATTCTCCGACGGCTTTGCCTGGTCCTACGAGGACATGCCGGGACTTGACACCTCTTTGGTCGAACACCGGTTGGTTCTAAAAGCCGACGCAACATCCGTCAAACAAAAGCTGAGGAGGCTACATCCCAAGCTTGCACTCAATATCAAAGAGGAGATTGACAAGCTGCATAGAGCCAAATTTATTAGGGTTGTGCTATATCCACATTGGGTAGCTAACATCGTCCCTGTGATGAAGAAGGACGGTAAAGTTAGAATCTGTATAGATTTCCGAGACCTTAATCGTGCTTACCCAAAGGACGATTTTTCTCTCCCACACATAGATGTCCTAGTGGACAACACTGTCAGTTTTGAAATGTTATCTTCATGGATGGTTCTCGGGGTACAACCAGATCCGTCTGGCGGAGGAAGACCAGGAGAAAACCACTTTCACAATGCCCTGGGGGACTTACTGTTATGTCGTCATGCCCTTCGGATTGAAGAATGTGAGAGCAACCTATCAAAGGGCAATGATGGAAATTTTCATGACATGATGCATGTGCATATGGAGGTCTATGTGGACGATGTCTTGGTTAAATCAAAGACTCGACATGGCCATGCTGAGGTCCTCCGGGCAGTTCTCCAGCAGTCTAGAGAACAGAAGCTAAGATGAACCGTAAGAAATGTGTTTTCAGAGTTTCTTCGGGTAAGTTGCTAGGTTCATTGTTAGCAAGCGGGGAATTGAGATAGATCCTAACAAGGCCAAAGCAATATGATATGCCTCCTCCTAGGAATATCAGAGAAGTCAAAGGGCTGATCGGCAGACTTCAGTTCATTAGGAGGTTCATCTCCCAGCACTCAATCCGTTGTAAGCCCTTCTATGAGATGCTAAAGGGGAGGCAAAGTTTGATTGGAATGATAAGTGTCAAAAGGCCTTTGATGAATTGAAGAGTTATTTGTTCAATCCCCTTGTTCTCGCTCCTCCAATCCCGGGTCGGCCTTTACTGCTCTATGTGTCCACCACAGAAGACTCAACTGGAGCAGTCTTGGCCCAATACGACGACGAGAAGAAGGAGAGAGCGGTGTACTACCTGTCCAAGTTGTTCAATGAAGCTGAAAAGAAATACACCACCATGGAAAGATCGTGTGCGGCCGTCGTCTGGGTTGCCCAGAAGTTGAAGCATTATTTCCTAGCTCATGAGGTGAAACTTCTGGCGCGTATGGACCCAATTCGGTTCTTGCTTGAGAAGCCCGTCCTGACTGAGCGGTGATGAGGTGGCAAAGCTTCCTTAACCAATTTGATATCACCTATGTCAACCAAAAGTCATCAAGGGGCATGCCATAGCTGAGCATTTGGCCCACCACCCCTTACCTTCTTACTCTCCTGTTGATGAAAGCTTTCCGATGAAGAGTTAGGAGCCATTATTGATGGTGAACCTTCGTGGGTGCTTTACTTCGACGGGGCTCTCAATTCTAAAGGGAGTGGGATAGGGCAGTTCTCCTCTCGCCGGAAGGGGTAGTCATTCCGCACGCCTACCAGTTACCTTTCGAGCCACGAACAATGTGTGGGAGTATGAGGCGCTCTTAGTTGGGCTGAAAATGGCATTGTTGCTCGGAGTCAAAGAGTTAAGGATAATTGGAGATTCGCAATTGATACTCTGGCAATCACTTAGTAAGTACCAGACCCGGGACCCCAAGTTGAAACCATACCAAGAGTTGGTAGGAAAGGTGATCGGCAGTTTAGGAAGCTCACCCTCATTCACACTCCTAGAGCTCAGAACATTCTAGCAGATTCCCTCGCTTCTCTAGCTTCATCCATCCCTATCCCTCTAGGGAAGTCCTCCGAAACCATTTCCGTTCAAAGGTTAAGAGTTCCTTCTCTTTCTGACCCTTGGTTTGCTCAACTTCAATCTCCCTCTCATCGAATCCATGCACTCTCAGAGGAGCCTGAAATCGATCTCGATGATGGTCATCTCTGGTACTTTGACATTGAGAATTACCTCAAAGATGGATCCTTCCCGATTATGCCACCTCTGCTGATAGACGGGCTATTCGCCGTGTCTCCGAGCGGTACAAGATCATAGGTGGCGTTCTCTACAAAAGATCTCTCAGCGGGGTCTATCTCCGTTGCCTAGATGAAATCGAATCCCAAAGCATTGTTGAAGCTGCTCACTCTAGCGAATGTGGTGGCCACGTCAATGGTAGAGCAATCGCCCAAAAGTTGCTAACACACTATTACTGGCCTACCATGGAAGAGATTGCTCTCACTTTGTCCGCCACTGTGCTAAATGTCAAATGCACGGTGACAATATCCATGCTCCTTCTTCCTCTCTCATCCCCTTATCGCTCCATGGCCTTTCGCCATGTGGGCATTCGACGTGGTTGGTCCACTCGCAGACAGAACCGGAGAAATCTGTAAGAAGTCTTCATTCTGACCGCCACAGAGTACGTCACAAAATGGGCTGAAGCAGAAGCATTCATAGAGGTCAAAGCTTCAACGGTCGTCAAATTCATCAAGCGCAACATTTGCAAGGTTCGGCGTGCCTCGGGATATCGTCACCGACAACGGACCACAGTTCACCTCAGGAGCTTCGCGACATGTGTGGTAAATATGGCATTAATTTACATCATTCATCCCCATATTATCCACAAGGTAACAGACAAGCGGAAGCTACTAATAAGACTCTCATTAAAATCATA
The DNA here is from genome assembly GCA_014218235.1 of Colocasia esculenta. Taxonomy (NCBI): domain Eukaryota; kingdom Viridiplantae; phylum Streptophyta; class Magnoliopsida; order Alismatales; family Araceae; genus Colocasia; species Colocasia esculenta. The sequence continues at coordinate 139,316,700 of CM024757.1, forward strand.
AAGAAAACATGCAAATCTCACAACAATGCTGACTGGCCAGATCGCTTGGTGAAGCTCTTTGGGCTTATCGCACCTCGGTCCGAACTCCCACGGGGCAAACTCCCTACGCCTTGACATATGGATTAGATGCGATACTCCCATATGAGATCTTCCTACTTCACTTAGAGTTCAATTGGATTCCGAACTTGATCCCGATCAACGTCGGGAGGCCTTGTTGGCACAACTTGAACTCTTAGATGAAAGGCGAATGATAGCGGCTGACCATGCGCAAGTCTACCGTCAGAGAATTGCACGTTTTTATGCTAAAAGAGTTCTTGAGAGGAAATTGAAGTGGGCGAGATGGTCCTAAAGCGCAAAATCATAAAAGTACCAGGTCCCAGGAGCAAATTGCAAGAAAATTGGGAGGGTCCGTTCGTTGTCAAAGAAGCTACTCAGGGAATGCTTATAGGTTAGTGGATGCCGAGGGAGTTGAGCTAATACACCCTTGGAATGCAGTCTACCTCAAGAAATTTTACTCTTAATCAGTCAGTCAGTCATTCATCACGTGTCAACGGTGTGGGCTAAAAACTCTACTTCACCATTGGGTTATTAATGAGGTCGGACTTTCACACACCACACGATGTTGGAGTACTACCCCTGACTGGAAAATCACAAGTACACTCGGGCGGTCTCATCTGGTCAATATGTTTCCCCTATTCTTTTCCCACTCGGTCGTGTCTGAAAATGGAACAAACTACGAGTAGGGGACCACCCACTCTCATCTAAAGGACAAGGTCACCATAAAACAGGGGCAACTATAAAAAGTAAGGGGCAGAATGTCAAATCAAGCCTCAAAGGGGGAAAAGAAAAGCCGAAAGGTCAAAAAAGGGTAGCAAAAAGTACGTACCGAAAAAAGGCTGACCAACTCAAGGAGGTAGCAAAAAGTACGTGCCTCCACCCAGAAATCAGAAATAAAATAAAATGAAAATCCCCCTGAAAACAATAGTTGACCAAGTCTGTTTAATATGAGATGTCGGTTCGGAAACAAAAGTAGTTTGGACTAAATCCCTACATGACTTCCTATACATTTCTTCCCATTTCTCCCTCTAGGGGCAATTTGATTGTATAAGATCCTCCGTAGTGGAAAATATCAAGAAGGTTAGGGGCAATTTCCAACATCAAAGAATTCATGCACGCCCCTCCTTATTCATGACCTCTGTGGTCAAGTAGATCAAGTAGACTCTATGCCACGACAAGTGATGAATATGTGTCTTAGAGTCAGTCAAAAAAAAATGCAAAAAGAACAAAAAAAGAGTCTCTTGATGTATATATTTTCACCATGTACATATTTTTACCCTATTTTTACTTATTTTCAAAAAAAAAAAATAGTAGTATCATGTTTATATACTAACATTCTCCTTATTTTTTATCTAAATCAAAAACAACAAAAAAATGAAGAAAACAAGAAAACAACAAAAAAAAAGCATGTGCATATTTCCCTTTGGTCTTTTCATTTGTGCTTATATCTTAATTAGATATTAGCCCCTTGACCAGATCTCAAGAAAGGTATATCGCTTAGGCAAGGGGCTAAAGACAGATCTACACTAACCCTTTTCCTTTAAGTGTTGTGGATACAGGATGCAGGAACCAAAGAACCCAAGCAAACCGTTCAAGTGCACAAAAGCTCACAAAAGTCCCCAAAATCACTATAATAATCAAGTCTTGTACATATCATAACAGGGGCATACCCCTGGGGGTACAAAAGATCACTCCTCTCCTCTCCCCCTCGCTAGGCCTCGGCCTACGCGAGCTGCTGACCTCCTCCTCCTCCCGCTCCCGACGCCTGTTTGGGACGGGAGGTCTCATCGCAGTGGAGGCCTCTGTCGTGCTCCCGCTCCTCGTCCGACAGACGGGTCTCCCATGACACGATGTCATCAAGAGACCCGAACACGGACCACATCCTCCCGGCCGCCTCCTGCTGAGTCTGTCGCTGCTGCTCCCGGCGCTTCTTCAGCACTCGGTTCTTCAAGAACTCCAAATCCGCAACAGCCTGCACCCGGGCCTCGATGGCCCGTATCTTCTCCGCCTCCGCATCCTCGCGCTGTCCGGAATGCGATCATGGCTTACCTCCCCGTTGGCCAGTCGCGTGCTCAGGTGTCCCGGAACTTCGCTAAGAACTCCAGGGTTCGCGCCTTTGGATCGTCTGGTCGAAGACGAGGCCATCTTGTTGTGCTTCTTCGTCTCTCAGCTCTCTGGTTTGCAGCAGGAGCAGGGAGAGACGGAGGTAGGAGATGGACTCCCATCACCTATATTTTCGGCCTGATCCGCTGTCAGGTAGGCGTCCAAATAGGTTGACGTCAGCTTATTATTAACTTCCAGATCTGTTGCCGTTAACAGAAAAGCTGACGACCATCGATATGGACGTTTACTGTCCGGAAATTTTTAAAATCTTATTCTTTATATGGCCATTATCCTTTATCTTGTGCTTCAAGTCGTTTTGCAGATATTCTAAAGCACGAGCTGCGCTTCAATTTCGGAACACTCATGCGACCTTGAGTGTTACAGGTATGTCTAACATTGGACCCCACCAGAGGCGAATAACTTGGCGACCGTGAACCCTGAGTTCCCCTTTAACAAAACCATGATGGGTTTGCGATCTCTCAGTTATTCGTATGGCCTTTAGATTTTTTCCTCTGGTGCTAACTTGCATTTTAGATAGGTAACCCACACCAGCATGCATTTCACTGCTAACTTTCTCTTACTAACACCCAGAAAAAAAAATGGTGATTTTCCTCGATCATCTGATTGCTCCATGGTTTCCCCAGCTCAGGTAGCCTACCGGGTCCACCCTTCATGACTATCCAAGTTGATATCAGGGTCTTTGTTGCCCCCTGCTCCACTTGTCCCACCGTGATCGCAGAAAAGAGCTGTGGACGTCTCGTTTCCGCGCCGTCCCCGGCCGACCTCTGGATCTCCCGGAGGCTCGCGGACGCCGCCGAACTCTCGTTGGCGATGATGGGGTTGCCGATTGACCTCGTTGACCCTCCGGTTGACTGAGTTGACTAGAGGGAAAACAAAGAGAACAAGCTGAATGAAGGGGAGTACGTGATCGCCAGGGCCTTACCTGTGCCCAAGGAGTATTAGAATCGCGCCGGTGTGTCGCCTCGCGCAGCGGATGGAGACGAGGGCTTCAACTTCTCCTCCTTCAGCCAGCCAAAGGAGAAGAGCTCCGCGGTCTCCTGCGTGTTGTTCCTGCCACAAAGACACTCTATAAGACTAATGACAGAGTAGTAAATGCCCAAAACGTGAAGAGACAGCCCAAAAGGTGAGTCCCGTACCCGTTGCGGACTTGAGAAGAGGGGTGGCCAAATGCTATGACCACCCTTCTTCCCTACGTTTTTGGTTGGGAAACCCCTTTCTAGGTGTGTAGGGAGAGGACCTACGTGCCTAGAGTGAGTGGGAGAGGTGTGTGATATGCATGTAACTAAGAGAAGAGAGTTAAGAAAGAGAGAGGGAGGGAGGTGTAGATCCTCGTTGTTGATGTTGTAGCTCCTTGCAAGGGCACCTTCAGCTTCAAAGCAGCCTCCTGGACGTCCCAACTCGTGAGAGGAAGAAAGGAATGACTTGATGAAGCTTGGGTGCAATTTTCTCTCTCCTCCTTCAAAGGGTCAGCATGTGGACGTCCAGCCTCTCCTCCTGGCTTAGAGGGCTTAAGGGGATTATATAGACAGTGGGCTCGAGTTCAGCTGCTTGGATGCTCAAGTGTGAAGAAACACACTTGTACACATGCAATCCAAGTCTAAAGGCTCCAACCAATGGGGAGAGGCCACATGGGATTTTTACTGGGTCAAGGGAGTGCCAAGGTGGCCCATATGCCCGTTGGGAACGGTCCCATGCGGTGCATGGGCGAGGGAAAGGCGCTATTGGGCTATATTCTCGGGGTAGTTGCGCAGACCAGGTAAACCAGGTTAACGTCCAGCGATCATGCCGCCAACCTCATGCAGACGTCCAGGGATGTGGACGTCAAGATGGGTCAACGTCAATGATGCTTGCCGTCAAAGTAGTCGGTGGCCATCGATGCTTCCGTCTACATGGCATCCGAGGCAAGTCAACAAACGGTCAAACGAGGCTTAATGGGCCAAAAGAGCCTTGCGGGAGATGGGCCAAATCTCGCGTCTACAAATGCCCCTCCGAGACGTCCGGTCTTGCAGGGGAGCAGAGCGGACTGAAAGGTGGTGTCTCGGTAAACAAAGGACGCGGAGATTTGATGAAGGATCATCTCCGAGGATAGGATTCTAGCGAACCAAACGAAAGAGTCAGACTAGAAACAGATGAGGTATCGTCTGAGAGACAAATAGGGGTAAGAAAGGGTGATCTATCCGTGTAACTACAACTGCGACCCAATGCAGGGTCCCTGGTGTTAGGATCGGATGGGTGGATGGATCAGATCTAGAAGGGGGGTGAATAGATCTAACACCAAATAACGCGGAAGCTTAAGCAATTAAAAATTACTTCGAATCAGAGATCAATTCACCCAAACAATTTAGTGATCTGAAGTGAGATTAGTGTGTGTGAGCAATATCAATTAGTAGTGTGAGCGAAATCCCTATGCATGCATCTAGCGAGATATAACGTCAAACCACAATTCAAACTATTGCACAGAGGATTTTTAGGTGGTTCGGAAATCACCTCCAGTGACTCCTACGTCCACCCCTCACACAGTGAGCCCACACTACTTAAAACCTTGAGTACAACTCACACAGGAGCATGACGACTCCAAACACCCTTGAGCACGACGACTCAAGAAACACCTGGAGCACGACGACTCCAAACTCCCTTGAGCACGACGACTCAAGAAACACCTGGAGCACGACGACTCCAAACTGAGTACGACGGCTCAAACAACAACCGGAGTACGACGACTCCAAATGAGCACGACGGCTCAAACCACACAGTGAGTGCGACGACTCGCAAACAAGAGCTTGACGACTCACAGTACAAAAGCTAGATCAAACACAAAAGAGATCAGATCCTCTAGCAATGATCTGATTCAAGATAGTTTCGTACATAGAAATTTGTACATGAACTTCATGCACAAATCATTGACGAAATAAGGAAGAACAAACTCTGAGATGAGGGAAATGGATGTAGAAAGAGTGTTCTTCGATGAAGAGGCCTTGCAGACGCTTCAATTGAGGAGCCTTGATGGAAATCGATGGAGATTCTCCTCAATTGGCGATGCTCTGCTTTGATGCATCTGAAATGCCAGAAATCCTTCTTCTCCTGAGCCTCTTCAGTTGGATCTGCTCCCTTGCCTTGCACAGCAACCTTCTCCCCAGTGATTCCCTTGATTCCCTTGTCCTTCCTCTTGAAAGGATGGCTTGCAGCTTCTGGAGATGGAGACGATCTGGAGAACCCCTTTGGCCGCCAAAAGGCTTCTTCTGAAAGTGTATGGGCTCTCTTGTGTTGGATGGCCAATAGGAGGGTATTTATACCCTAAATAGTCCAAAGGTACCTTGGGGTACGAGGGCACACGATCCAAGGCCAATCCATCAATTCCCTAGGGTGCCACGTGTCTAAGAAAGCTTTAAGTCACAGAGTTTCCGGAGTGTGTCGACCTGCCCATAGGTGTGTCGACACACTGTCCCAGACTGGGCAAAATAGTTCCCTGGGAGAGCCATCTAGTGTCGACCTGAGATAGACTGGTGTCGACCTGCTGTCCCATTTCTGAAAAACTGTTCTGCTGGAAACTGGATCTAGTGTCGACCTGCCCTGATCTAGTGTCGACCTGCCCTTCTGGAATCTGGGACTAGTGTCGACCTGCTTTGATCTAGTGTCGACCTGCTGTCCCAGTCTGGCAACTGGGTCTTCTGGAATCTGGGACTAGTGTCGACTTGCTTTGATCTTGTGTCGACACTACCAAGACAAAAATGTGTGATCTTGAAAATTTAACACATAAACCATTAGTACAAGATATTATCATTTAAATATGAGATATTAACATCAAAAACATGTTGTTTAAGCATTATTGTGATATGTATAAAATGTATAACATGTTCAACATATCATCATCAAAATCACAACATGTCACAATATCTCATCATTAAAATCACAATATGTCATCAACAATATCACAGTATGCCATCATCAAAATCAAGGTATGAGTGATGTTCATTGGATATCATTAAATTACAACTTTAGGAAGTTCCAAAACACACTCAACCAACAATCTCCCCTTTTTGATGATGACAAAACATATGCACAATCTCCCAATATCTTGACTCCCTTGACTGCAATAATTCCCCCTTTGACCATATACACACTTGACCTTTCTCCTTTAAAGAACTTTCTCCCCCTTGAAGGCCTTTTCTCCCCTTTTGGAAAGCCCTTTTCTCCCCCTTTTTGATGTGCCTTTTTCTCCCCCTTTTTGACAGCATCAAAATGATAGACAAGAGAGAGAAACAAAGATTGTAGGAGATCAAGAAATGAAATGTAGGGAATAAATGGTCAGAGGTATTCAAATAAGTGAGGCAAAGTGATATTAACAGTTGAGAGAAATTATTGTGTTTTTGTTATTGTGCAACAAAGTTTAATCACAAAGACACACTCAACACAAAGAATAGCAAATTATAATGATCTGAATGTGGTTAAAATAATGATGCACATGTGAAATAAAGTGACCTATATGAGTGAACAGAAGTATTTAATAAGGACGTTAGGAGCTTTAAGTTTAACACAATGTAAAATAATAGGTCTAAACACAGTAAACATGAACTTAATTAGGTCTTAAGCTTTTCTATCCTGTCTTTTTTATTTTCCTTCAATTTTCACTAGGAAAGAATACAAGAATAAATTAGTTAAATCTCACTTTTCAGTGCAAGAAATCACATTGATCAGATGCAAGACCTCCTGATTACTCAGTGGTTTAACTTTCATTATCTTATACAGAGTTGAAAATTTTGATTTCCACTTTTGGACGCGAAACAAATCACTTGTAGGTGAAATGGCCCGGTTACTAGTAGTTCAAGCATTTGCATGCTCTGTTTGTATCTTTCCAGATTGATCATTTTTCTTTTGACATTTTACAGGAATATTTTTGCTTTGACCAGAAAAGTCATGACTATGAATTTAGAAAAATATTCTTAACATGTGGTAAAAATAAAGCTTAAACATACACATGTGAAATATTAAAGCCACTCATGTGCCTATATAGTGTTTTGCAAATCATTTAAAACATTCGTATTATGATTACTTAACCTTGAAATGATACTGAATCTTTGAAATTAAACTAAATGCACAATGAGTTTAGTTTCAATGTCTTAATTCTCTCATAAAAAAATAGCACAAGGACTCAAAAATTCTGATGAATTTGGGGTTCAAGATAGACAAGTAAGGTCAAGAGATATGACAATGACTCCCCCTCAACAATTGCTACAAGACTCTTGATACTTGGCGGAGAAATATACTCACGCATAGTGAAAGTGTCCAGACAAGCCTGACTTGTCTTTCTTCAAATCACCATTTGATATACCAAGAATGTCAATGCAATGTGAGAGTGAGGAATTTATGAGCAAGAATATTTGTCAACAAACTGAATGGGAGTTGATGATGAATCAGATATGACAGAATATTTCTCCAGCAAATTTCTCCAGCATTTCACTCAAAGATTCTTTCGAATTCACTCCCCCGTAAGATATGCATGATATGAAATGATCATTTAGTAATTCAGATATGTTCATTCCAAGCAATTTGCACAGAAAGAGTATGAACATGATCAAGCATATATCAACAGACATTTATTGAAGGAGAAGAATTTTGCAAAGACTCAAAATAAAGTTTTTGAGATTTTCATTTTGCTTGATGACTTTTATGCAGAAAAGACTATTGATACTTGGCGGAGAATTTTTCTCACGCATGATGATAGTTTCCAGACAAGCCTAACTTGTCCTTTCACATTTCACATTTGATATACCACATAGTCACTGCAAAAAGGGTCAATTACACTTTATTTTTAGCATGAAATTCATTACATTTATTGAAAAACATTTTAACACTTTTTCAAATTTACTCCCCCTTAATATGTGCATGGAATGAAAAAGTTAGCAAGTAATTCACACATATTATGAGCACAATTAGCTTTAAGCATAACATGACTTTTGGTACTTGGCGGAGTATTTTACTCACGCATAATGATAGTTTCCAAACAAGCATAACTTGTTTTTCCACATGTCATCATTTGATATACCAAGAAGTCAAAGCAGTTAGTATGCACACAGACTCATGGGAACAGTTAAGCATGCATGATAACACAAACATGATTCCAATTGTTATGACACCAAAGTTCATTGTTGGGAGTAGCATTGAAACACATTTCTCATTTTTCAGAAGAAATTAAACATTCGTTTCAATTCAGGCAATTCAAAATTGAAATAATAAAGAAGTTTTACCTGAATGGTCTTCATTTCTTTTTCAAAGATTTTACCTATGTTCTCCAATCATTTCTAGCCTTGAACAAATAATATCTTGAATCCATTTACAGTGTATGGCTGCAAAACTTCTCAGCTTGCTGATCAAGCTGGTTTTGGGACCCACACTTGTTTGGGTCTTGCAATGAAATCAATGTTAGATTGCAACACAGATTTCTGAATCCAAAATGCTTTTAATTTTTGTATAGATGCATTTCTTTCATTGATAGAACTATGAGCATAATTAGTTCCAGATTTTATTTTGTCTTGATCAATGCATCTATGTTTTTATGAAGTTTTATATTTTTTGGATTTTTAATATGAGCAGAAACAAAATGATTTTGTGCAACATTTCTATGCCTATACACATGGAATTTCTGAACATTTTCAGTATGAACATGATGTTTATTCTATGTGTATGAGCATGTGCATTAGACTGGAATTTCTGAGCATGCACAACAAAATCATTTCTGTACCAACAGTCCCTAGAAATATGACCAATTTATGACAATGAAAGCATTAGACTGATTTGCATGTTTATTGAAATTTTGATTTCTATTCCAGCAATGTTTGGCAAGATGACCAGGTTTATTACTATTGAAGCAAATGAGAGCATTTTTTACCTGGTACTTACCTTGGCATGTATGCATTTGCTGAAATCTCCTTTTCATGTGAGGAGGCTTACCATGAGGAGAAGGAGGTACTTTTTTGTAGCTCTTGGCATGATGTGAATTTGGAATTTGCCTTGGAGCTTTTTGGATTGATGGAGGAAGTAGATGAGTCCTCTTGACAGTAGCATTCCTATCTTTCCTATCTATTCTGAACAAGAACTTTCACTAGTTTTTCATTAGAATTAACAGTGTTCTTGTTCGCAGCAGCTTTAACAAATGTTATTGTGGTTTTCTTTTCATTTTTCTTAGTTTTCACAGAAGCAAGACTTGTGTTTGTAGTGTTCTTCAATTCATGTTGAAGCTTCTGTTTTCAGCTTTTAATGCAACAACTTCTTTTTCTGAAATTTGAAGTTTATTTAGCATGACATCTAAAACATTTTTCATCTTGTTCTTTTCATTTTCACATTGAGCAATTTGTTTTCCAAATTGGCAATTTATTACTCAAATTTCTACATTCATTGTCCAATGGTTTGTCATGGAACAAGCATTCAATCTTTCTTTTTAGATGATGATTTTCTTCAACAAGTTGTTTGCATCTCTCATTTATTTGATGATCATGAGCCATGTTAGAAATCTGTTTGTTAATTAATCATTATCAAATTGAAATTTTCATTGAGATCAATCAATTTTCCATTTTCATTTTCGAGATCAATAACTTTTGATTTCAATAGCTCATGTTTTCTTTCAATCCATTCAGTTTAGTTTCACAGATTTGGACTTCATCTTCAAATTCTCTTTCTCAGAATTTAATTTTTCAACTTCATTTTTCAAATTCTCATTTTCTTCTGAAAAATCTTTATCATTGTTCTGGAGAAATTTAAGTGTCTTTGTCAAATTTTAAATTTCTTTATGGCAATGTTTTAAAGTCTTTTTCAAATCTTTATTCTTAGTGTTCAGCTTTACATTAAGATTTTGTATCTTCTCACAGAACTCAACCAATTCAGCATAAGACATGCTTTCATCTGCATCAGAATCAGAATTAGAATACATAAATGGATCTGGAATTGATTTACCTGACCTTGTAGACCCATTTGAATTCTTGTGTTATGAAGAGGATGCAGAATGCTCTGAGCTCTTGGAATGTGCAGTTAGAGCCAAAGTCTTTTGAATTGTTGATTTTTTGGATTCATTGAAGTTTTCTTTGCCATTAAGTGCTTGTTAATTTCTTTTGCTCCTTTTCTTTGTGAATCCTTTCCATCACTGCTGTTGGCCATAAAGCATAACTCCTCTTTTATTGAACTTGAAGAGTTCTCTTCTTCATCCTCACTTTGGTCTTCATCTGACCAAGTTGCAATCATGGCTTTTGGCTTCTTCAATTTGTTGTTCTTCTCGTATTTGTCCTTTTTGATCTCAGGACACTCACCTTTAATGTGTCCTTTCTTGTTGTACCTGTAGCAAACAATATCGTCATCAGTTTTTTGATTTCTGCTAGCATTAAAATTTGAAGAAGGAGCATTCTTTTTACTAGAAGAATATTTTTTCTTTCCATTGAATTTTCCTCTTCTTGATTTTAAAAAATTTCTGAATTGTCTAGTCATGATGTCAAGTTCATCCTCATTAGACTCAGACTCATCAGAGCTTGATGTTTCTTGATCTTTCTCTTTGTTGCTTGATGAAGCCTTAAGTGCTACTGGTTTAGCTTTAAGCATGTGTTCTTCATTTCTCTTCAGATTTATTTCATAAGTCATTAAAGATCCTATGAGTTCATCCAAAGTGATTTTGGATAAATCCTTAGAATCTTCAATCACTGTAGCCTTTGTGTGCCAAACAGATGATAGAGAGCGCAAGGTTTTTCTTACCAGATCAGCATCAGTGTATTCCTTACCTAATGCCTTCAGTCCATTGACAATTATCATAAACCTAGCAAACATTTCAGAAATCGATTCATCAGATTTCATCATAAACAATTCATATTCAGAAACAAGTATGTTGCTTTGATTTCCCTAACTTGAGATGTTCCCTCATACATTAATTCAAGTTTATCCCACATTTCTTTAGCAGATTTACACATGGATATTCTTGAATATTCTTTAGGGTGGACTGCACACTGAAGCATGTTCATGGCACTGTAATTAAGAGTAGCTTCCTAATCTACTCTCTAGTCCAATTTTCCTCATCTCCCTGATTTTCATAAGGACCCACTTCAACTATCCTCCAGATCTCATAGTTTTGGGCCCTAAGAAAAACTTGCATGCGATTTTTCCAATAAGAGTAATCATAACCATTGAAAAAAGGTGGTCTATTAATGGAATGGCCTTCAGCTACAAATCCTCGAGAATCCATCAATTAGAATGAGATGGTGAAAGAGCAAGCAAAAAATTCAAGCAATTAACACAGAGATCAAACAGAAGCAATCAAATCAGATCAGAGATAGACATTAACCCACTCTGATACCAATTGTTAGGATCGGATGGGTGGATGGATCAGATCTAGAAGGGGGGGTTGAATAGATCTAACACCAAATAACGTAGAAGGTTAAGCAATTAAAATTACTTCGAATCAGAGATCAATTCACCCAAACAATTTAGTGATCTGAAGTGAGATTAGTGTGTGTGAGCAATATCAATTAGTAGTGTGAGCGAAATCCCTATGCATGCATCTAGCGAGATAACGTCAAACCACAATTCAAACCATTGCACAGAGGATTTTTAGGTGGTTCGAAAATCACCTCCAGTGACTCCTACGTCCACCCCTCACACAGTGAGACCACACTACTCAAAACCTTGAGTACAACTCACACAGGAGCACGACGACTCCAAACACCCTTGAGCACGACGACTCAAGAAACACCGGAGCACGACGACTCCAAACTCCCTGAGCACGACGACTCAAGAAACACCTGGAGCACGACGACTCAAACTGAGCACGACGGCTCAAACAAAACCGGAGTACGACGACTCCAAATTGAGCACGACGGCTCAAACCACACAGTGAGTGCGACGACTCACAAACAGAGCTCGACGGCTCACAGTACAAAATCTAGATCAAACACAAAAGAGATCAGATCCTCTAGCAATGATCTGATTCAAGACAGTTTCGTACATAGAAATTTGTACAGAACTTCATGCACAAATCTCATTGACGAAATAAGGAAGAACAAACTCTGAGATGAGGGAAATGGATGTAGAAAGAGTGTTCTTCGATGAAGAGGCCTTGCAGACGCTTCAATTGAGGAGCCTTGATGGAAATCGATGGAGATTCTCCTCAATTGGCGATGCTCTGCTTTGATGGCATCTGAAATGCCAGAAATCCTTCTTCTCCTGAGCCTCTTCAGTTGGATCTGCTCCCTTGCCTTGCACAGCAACCTTCTCTCCAGGGATTCCCCTTGATTCCCTTGTCTTCCTCTTGAAAGGATGGCTTGCAGCTTCTGGAGATGGAGACAGATCTGGAGAACCCCCTTTGGCCGCCAAAAGGCTTCTTCTGGAAGTGTATGGGCTCTCTTGTGTTGGATGGCCAATAGGAGGGTATTTATACCCTAAATAGTCCAAAGGTACCCTTGGGGTACGGGGCACACGATCCAAGGCCAAATCCTCAATTCCCTAGGGTGCCACGTGTCCAGGAAAGCTTTAAGTCACAGAGTTTCAAGAGTGTGTCGACCTGCCCATAGGGTGTGTCGACACACTATCCCAGACTGGGCAAAATAGTTCCCTGGGAGAGCCATCTAGTGTCGACCTGAGATAGACTGGTGTCAACCTGCTGTCCCATTTCTGAAAAACTGTTCTGCTGAAACTGGATCTAGTGTCGACCTGCCCTGATTAGTGTCGACCTGCCCTTCTAGAATCTGGGACTAGTGTCGACCTTCTTTGATCTAGTGTCGACCTGCTGTCCCAGTCTGGCAACTGGGTCTTCTGGAATCTAGGACTAGTGTCGACCTGCTTTGATCTTGTGTCGACACTATCAAGACCAAAATGTGTGATCATGAAAATTTAACACATAAACCATTAGTACAAATATTATCATTAAATATGAGATATTAAACATCAAAAAACATGTTGTTTAAGCATTATTGTGATATGTATAAATGTATAACATGTTCAACATATCATCATCAAAATCACAACATGTCACAATATCTCATCATTAAAATCAATATGTCATCAACAATATCACAGTATGTCATCATCAAAATCAAGGTATGATTGATGTTCATTGGATATCATTAAATTACAACTTTAGGAAGTTCCAAAACAACTCAACCCAAACCTGGCATGGCCGTGTTGGACTTTGACTAGTTTCCGGCGTGTCTGAGTCAAAGGAGTTGTAATATGACGGTTGAATCAGGGGTGTCTCATAACCGGAGCTCGTGGGCTCGCTGCCCTAATCAGGACGTCGGTCCCAAATTTAGGAGGTCGTGGAGACAAGGAGTTAGTTGATCTCTCAAAAGATTATCAAAAGATTCTAACTGGAATCACATGCTTGGAAAGCCTGAAGTCCGAAATTAAGCTCACGACTGGCGAAGGCTCAAGTGAACTCAATAAGATAGCTTGATATTTGTGATATGCACGGTGGGACAAGTGGAGAAGGGGGCAACAAAGACCCTGATATCAACTTGGATAGTCATGAAGGGTGGACCCGGTAGGCTACCTGAGCTGGGGGAACCATGGAGCAATCAGATGATCGAGGAAAATCACCATATTTTTTTTTCTGGGTGTTAGTAAGAGAAAGTTAGCAGTGAAATGCATGCTGGTGTGGGTTACCTATCTAAAATGCAAGTTAGCACCAGAGGAAAAATTCAAGGCCATATGAATAACTGAGAGATCGCAAACCCATCATGTTTTTGTTAAAGGGGAACTCAGGGTTCACGGTCGCCAAGTTATTCGCCTCTGGTGGGGTCCTATGTTAGACATACCTGTAACACTCAAGGTCGCATGAGTGTTCCGAAATTGAAGCGCAGCTCGTGCTTTAGAATATCTGCAAAACGACTTGAAGCACAAGATAAAGGATAATGGCCATATAAGAATAAGATTTAAAAATTTCCGGACAGTAAACGTCCATATCGATGGCGTCAACTTTTCTGTTAACGGCAATAGATCTGGACGTTAATAATAAGCTGACGTCAACCTATTTGGACGCCTACCTGACAGCGGATCAGGCCGAAAATATAGGTGATGGGAGTCCATCTCCTACATCCGTCTCTCCCTGCTCCTGCTGCGAACCAGAGAGCTGAGAGACGAAGAGCACAGCAAGATGGCCTCCTCTTCGACCGGACGATCCACAGGCGCGAACCCTGGAGTTCTTAGCGAAGTTCGGGACACCTGAGCACGCGACTAGCCAACGGGGAGGTAAGCCATGATCGCGTTCCGGGACAGCGCGAGGGATGTGGAGGCGGAGAAGATACGGGCCATCGAGGGCCGGGTCCAGGCTATTGCGGATTTGGAGTTCTGAAGAACCGGGTGCTGAGAAGCGCCGGGAGCAGCAGCGACAGACTCAGCAGGAGGCGGCCGGGAGGATGGGGTCTGTGTTCGGGTCTCTTGATGACATCGTGTCATTGGGAGACCCGTCCGTCGGACGAGGAGCGGAGCACGACCAGAGGCTCCACTGCGACGAGACCTCCCGTCCCAGACAGGCGTCGGGAGAGGGAGGAGGAGGAGGTCAGCAGCTCGCGTAGGCGAGGCCTAGCGAGGGGGGGGAGAGGAGAGAGGAGTGATCTTTTGTACCACCAGGGGTATGCCCCTGTTATGATATGTACAAGACTGTATTATAGTGGATTTGTGAGCTTTTGTGCACTTGTAAACGGTTTGCTTGTTCTTTGGTTCCTGCTCTGTATCCACAACACTTAAAGGAAAAGGGTTAGTGTAGATCTGTCTTAGCCCCTTGCCTAAGCGATGTACCTTTCTTGAGATCTGGTCAAGGGGCTAATATCTAATTAAAGATATAAGCACAATGAAATGACCAAAGGGAAATATGCACATGCTTTTTTTTTGTGTTTTTTGTTTTCTTGATTTTTTTGTTGTTTTTGATTTAGATAAGAAAATAAGGAGAATGTTAGTATATATACATGCTACTACTTTTTTTTTTTGAAAAAAGTAAAAATAAGGGTAAAAATATGTACATGGTGAAAATATATACATCAAGAGACTCTTTTTTGTTCTTTTTTGCATATTTTTTTTTAACTGACTCTAAGACACATATTCATCACTTGTCGTGGCATAGAGTCTACTTGATCTACTTGACCACAGAGGTCATGAATAAGGAGGGGCGTGCATGAATTCTTTGATGTTGGAAATTGCCCCTACCTTCTTGATATTTTCCACTACGGAGGATCTTATACAATCAAATTGCCCCTAGAGGGAGAAATGGGAAGAAATGTATAGGAAGTCATGTAGGCTTTGGTCCAAACTACTTTTGTTTCCGAACCGACATCTCATATTAAACAGACTTGGTCAACCATTGTTTTCAGGGGGATTTTTCATTTTATTTTATTTCTGATTTCTGGGGTGGAGGCACGTACTTTTTGCTACCTCCTTGAGTTGGTCAGCCTTTTTCCGGGTACGTACTTTTTGCTACCTTTTTTGACCTTTCGGCTTTTCTTTTCCCCCTTTGAGGCTTGATTTGACATTTGCCCTTGCTTTTATTAGTTGCCCCTGTTTTATGGTGACCTTGTCCTTTAGATGAGAGTGGGTGGTCCCCTACTCGTAGTTTGTTCCGTTTCCAGACACGACCGAGTGGGAAAAGAATAGGGGAAACATATTGACCGGATGAGACCGCCCGAGTGTACTTGTGATTTTCCAGTCAGGGGTAGTACTCCAACATCGTGTGGTGTGTGAAAGTCCGACCTCATTAATAACCCAATGGTGAAGTAGAGTTTTAGCCCACAACGTTGACACGTGATGAATGACTGACTGACTGACTAAGAGTAAAATTTCTTGAGGTAGACTGCATTCCAAGGGTGCGTTAGCTCAACTCCCTTGGCATCCACTAACCTATAAGTGTTCCCTGAGTATGCTTCTTTGACAACGAACGGACCCTCCCAATTTTCTTGCAATTTGCTCCGGACCTGGTACTTTTATGATTTTGCGCTTTAGGACCATTCACCCACTTCAAATTTTCTCTCAAGAACTCTTTTAGCATAAAAACGTGCAATTCTCTGACGGATAGACTTGAGCGTGGTCAGCCGCTATCATCGCCTTTCATCTAAGAGTTCAAGTTGTGCCAACAAGGCTCCCGACGTTGATCAGGATCAAGTTCGGAATCCAATTGAACTCTAAGTGAAGGTAGGAAGATCTCATATGGGAGTATCGCATCTGATCCATACGTCAAGGCGTAGGGAGTTTGCCCCGTGGGAGTTCGGACCGAGGTGCGATAAGCCCAAAGAGCTTCAACCAAGCGATCTGGCCAGTCAGCATTGTTGTGAGATTTGCATGTTTTCTTTATGATTTTAATGAGAGTCTTATTAGTAGCTTCCGCTTGTCCGTTACCTTGTGGATAATATGGGGATGAATGATGCAAATTAATGCCATATTTACCACACATGTCGCGAAGCTCCTGCGAGGTGAACTGTGGTCCGTTGTCGGTGACGATATCCCGAGGCACGCCGAACCTTGCAAGAATGTTGCGCTTGATGAATTTGACGACCGTTGAAGCTTTGACCTCTATGAATGCTTCTGCTTCAGCCCATTTTGTGAAGTACTCTGTGGCGGTCAGAATGAAAGACTTCTTACGGATTTCTCTGGTTCTGTCTGCGAGTGGACCAACCACGTCGAATGCCCACATGGCGAAAGGCCATGGAGCGATAAGGGATGAAGAGAGGAAGAAGGAGCATGGATCTTGTCACCATGCATTTGACATTTAGCACAGTGGCGGACAAAGTGAGAGCAATCCTCTTCCATGGTAGGCCAGTAATAGTGTCTTAGCAACTTTTGGGCGATTGCTCTACCATTGACGTGGCCACCACATTCGCTAGAGTGAGCAGCTTCAACAATGCTTTGGGATTCGATTTCATCTAGGCAACGGAGATAGACCCCGCTGAGAGATCTTTTGTAGAGAACGCCACCTATGATCTTGTACCGCTCGGAGACACGGCGAATAGCCCGTCTATCAGCAGAGGTGGCATAATCGGGAAAGGATCCATCTTTGAGGTAATTCTCAATGTCAAAGTACCAGGGATGGCCATCATCGAGATCGATTTCAGGCTCCTTGAGAGTGCATGGATTCGATGAGAGGGAGATTGAAGTTGAGCAAAACAAGGGTCAGAAAGAGAAGGAACTCTTAACCTTTGAACGGAAACGGTTTCGGAGGACTTCCTAGAGGGATAGGGATGGATGAAGCTAGAGAAGCGAGGGAATCTGCTAGAATGTTCTGGGCTCTAGGAGTGTGGATGAGGGTGAGCTCCTAAACTGCCGGATCACCTTTCCTACCAACTCTTGGTATGGTTTCAACTTGGGGTCGGGTCTGGTACTTACTAAGTGATTGCCGGAGTATCAATTGCGAATCTCCAATTATCCTTAACTCTTTGACTCCGAGCAACAATGCCATTTTCAGCCCAACTAAGAGCGCCTCATACTCAGCCACATTGTTCGTGGCTCGGAAGGTTAATGGTAGGCGTGCGGAATGACTACCCCTTCCGGAGAGAGGAGAACTGCCCCTATCCCACTCCCTTTAGAATTGAGAGCCCCGTCGAAGTAAAGCACCCCCGAAGGTTCACCATCAATAATGGCTCCTAACTCTTCATCGGAAAGCTTTCATCAACAGGAGAGTAAGAAGGTAAGGGGTGGTGGGCCAAATGCTCAGCTATGGCATGCCCCTTGATTGACTTTTGGTTGACATAGGTGATATCAAATTGGTTAAGGAAGCTTTGCCACCTCATCAACCGCTCAGTCAGGACGGGCTTCTCAAGCAAGAACCGAACTGGGTCCATACGCGCAGAAGTTTCACCTCATGAGCTAGGAAATAATGCTTCAACTTCTGGGCAACCCAGACGACGGCCGCACACGATCTTTCCATGGCGGTGTACTTCTTTTCAGCTTCATTGAACAACTTGGACAGGTAGTACACCACTCTCTCCTTCTTCTCGTCGTCGTATTGGGCCAAGACTGCTCCAGTTGAGTCTTCTGTGGTGGACACATATAGCAGTAAAGGCCGACTCGGGACTGGAGGAGCGAGAACAGGGGGATTGAACAAATAACTCTTCAATTCATCAAAGGCCTTTTGACACTTATCGTTCCAATCAAACTTTGCCTCCCCTTTTAGCATCTCATAGAAGGGCTTACAACGGATTGAGTGCTGGGAGATGAACCTCCTAATGAACTGAAGTCTGCCGATCAGCCCTCTGACTTCTCTGATATTCCTAGGAGGAGGCATATCAATTATTGCTTTGGCCTTGTTGGGATCTATCTCAATTCCCCGCTTGCTAACAATGAACCCTAGCAACTTACCCGAAGAAACTCCGAAAACACATTTCTTAGGGTTCATCTTTAGCTTATGTTCTCTAGACCGCTAGAGAACTGCCCAGAGGACCTCAGCATGGCCATGTCGAGTCTTTGATTTAACCAAGACATCGTCCACATAGACCTCCATATGCACATGCATCATGTCATGAAAAATTGCCATCATTGCCCTTTGATAGGTTGCTCCCGCATTCTTCAATCCGAAGGCATGACGACATAACAGTAAGTCCCCCAGGGCGTTGTGAAAGAGGTTTTCTCCTGGTCTTCCTCCGCCAGACGGATCTGGTTGTACCCCGAGAAACCATCCATGAAAGATAACATTCAAAACCGGCAGTGTTGTCCACTAGGACATCTATGTGTGGGAGAGGAAAATCGTCCTTTGGGCAAGCACGATTAAGGTCTCGAAATCTATACAGATTCTAACCTTACCGTCCTTCTTCATCACAGGGACGATGTTAGCTACCCAATGTGGATATAGCACAACCCTAATGAATTTGGCTCTATGCAGCTTGTCAATCTCCTCTTTGATCTTGAGTGCAAGCTTGGGATGTAGCCTCCTTAGCTTTTGTTTGACGGCCGTTGCGTCGGCTTTTAGAACCAACCGGTGTTCGAACAAAGAGGTGTCGAGTCCCGGCATGTCCTCGTAGGACCAGGCAAAGCCGTCGGAGAATTATTGAGGATAGCTACAAGGGCTTGCTCTTCTTCTTCACTCAAGTTGGCACTAATAACACTGTCTTCGGGGATTCTTCAGTGCCAAGATTGACTTCTTTGGTAGTTCATCTGCAGCCGTGGTGGGCTCGTCGAACCTCTTTGTGCCATCCACATAGGAGCTCACCGGGTCCCCTTCTTCTGACCCAAGATCTCCTAGCCCATCTTTCTCATTGAAATCTAGCAAGTAAACTCCTAAATCGTCATCTACAGAATCACCTTCCTCGAAATCCGCTTCTACGAGGGCAGGCTCCTCAAGAAACTCAGGAACTTGACTTAACTTGGCACACCTCTCAGCCAATGCCATGACATATCGGGCAGGGACTTGCCTACCCTTCTCTTTGTGAATGCATGGCTGAGAGGGACCAGACTCTCCTAATCCTGACTCTCGACTGGACCCTAAACCTGACTCTAAGCCTGAATCTAAACTAGGATCTAGACTGCTATGCACGGACTATGTACAAAAATATGTACAGGGAAGCACCCCGAGAGGGGTGAGGATCTAGACGGGAAAGCGTCGGCCCTTGGCCGAGCGGAAGAGATTCCAAAGAGGAAGGGTGCTCGATGGAGATCTCGGATTTCCAATTTTGATAATTGGCATTTTTTTTTGGGAGTCAAGGCCCAAAACCATGAGCTGCTGGCTCAGGGCAGCCTCGACTGGCCAAGTGGGAGATGGAGAAAGGATTGGAGGAGAAGTAGGGGAGGAAGAAGTGGATGGAAGATCTGAATCGTGTGGAGGGCACACGGAAGTAAGGGAGATGAGGCGGAGATGGAGATGGTGAAGAGAGGGGATCGGACCCAAAGAGTGAGAGGAGGCCAAACATCATAGACTCCCTCCATTTGTCACCTCTTCTTCTTCTTCTTCATCGCTTTCGGAGCAAGACAGTTCTTCTATTAACGGCTCCCTGGTTCCCAGCTGGGTGGGTCCTTGGCAAAGTGCTCTTTCAGAGTCCAGGTAAGAGGTTGATAGGGTATGAATGGATTTGGATGAACTGGGTCTGGGTGGAAACCTAGACCAACTTGGCTAACAACCTCCTAATTGCCTGAACACTATGGATTTGTCCTTGCTTATCGCTGCCTAGTCCGCAGCCATGAACATAAGCGATATTTGCCATCACTTCCCAACCTTCCCCGGGGACATGGGACGGGGGGTTCTTCGGCAGGCTAGGGAGGTTGGCTGAGATCACAGGGTGAGGGGAAGTCAAAGATTGACATAACTGGTTTCTTCCCCTTATCTGGAATGAAGAGGTGCGGCATCTGCTCTGTAGTGACTGCGTTGAGGGTCTCCAGGATGGGAATGCTCTTGACTTTGATGACCCGCCCATTGAAAGGGAATTTGAAGCACTGGTGGGCGGTGGAAGGGACCCCTAGAGTCTGCTCTAGCCAAGGACGACCAAGGATGGCCTTGTAGTCGGGATCGACATCAAGAACTAGAAACTCGGTAGACATGATGACGGGCCCGACTTCTAGTTTAAGAGCAATCTTGCCTTTGGAAACCCTTTTGGAGTTGTCATAGGCAGCGATGGTGGAGCAACTCTTTTCCAGATTCTCTCTCCTAAACCCAATTGCTTAAGAGTCTTCATCGGACAGACATTAACAGATGCCCCGGTGTCAATAAGAGTGGAGTCTACCGAAACCCCGTTGAGGTTGATGGTGAGACAGAGAGGAAGCGAACGACACTCGGGGGTGACAAGATCCTTGTCCGAAAAAGATATTGAGGGTCCTTGAGTGAGGGATAGAATGGCGTTGGTGACCCCACTAGGAGGGAGGTCATCATTAACCATGATCTTTTGGAGAAACTGGAGGAGGGTGGGTGGATTGATGCGACGGCGACCTCCGAATCAATTCTAAAATGGACACCCTCGCGGGTGTCTTATCTAGATGTTGGAGAATGTCATATTCGGTGCCGGCCGGGGGTGATGGTCCACTATCCTCTTCTTGGGATGGCCGCGGAGGTGGAGGAACAATTCGATTTCTGAGCGTGACATGAACGGCCTCCTGGGACTTAGGGAGGATGAGCTGGAGGGGTCTGGTAGATGATTCACAGGTAGGGGAGTGAGGATAGTAGGATAGGCATCTTGAGGGGGTCGGATGAGCATTAAAGGTCTCTCCTCTAGAATGGCATCCACTGATACGGAGGGCTCCTGAGACTCTGCAGTGGGACATGGGTACCATTCCTCGAAGCCTTTACCCCCCACTGTTGCTCTCTCCTCACAACCCGAGGTCCTAAGTGTATTATGGTATGCACATTCTCTTGGGTTTTAAAGGAGGAGGGATTGTTGCCTTGGTGGTTGGGGAGAGGGTTACTGAAAATGCCGAGGTCCTTCTGGTGTACCTAGACTTGGCTATGGCCACCTTGACATCTTCCCAGTTGATTCTACCTTGGTCATTCATGTCATAGACCCAGTCACGGAAGGTAAAGCAATGTTGATGAAATGACCATGGGCCCTATGGTATGGACAGTATTTGGAGGTATCCACCCTCGGATTGGTGTTCTCCCTTTGTGGGGGGAGTTGGATTGCATCACAGGACATGAGGGCGAAGAATACGTCCTCGAGGGTCTCAGGGAGAGGAGGGTAATGCGACCTTTTAGGGCCAGGTCGGGTGTAGCAGCAGGAGGGGGAACTGCAGAGTAAGGCTTGGAGGGGTGAGATGGGAACTGATGAGGGTTGGAAGGAGTGGATGGAGAATTGGAGGGTTTGTTCGGAGGCCTCAACGGTTGGCTGCAATCGATGACGGACTCATTGACGGTCACCCCCTCGGTGGTAGGTGCCGCGGGAGCCTTACGTCCCTTGGGCTTCCCTTCGAAGAAATGTGGCAGAGAGGAGTCTTTAATTTGGCTCTGAACCACCCTGGCTCGATTTATGATGTGTGAATGAGGGGAACTCACTTAACATCAAGATAGAGCGGAGAGCGGGGGTGGTGTTGGTAACCAACATAGTGATGGCTTGGGACTCTGGGATGGGTATATCGGCTCTTGAAGCCATAGATCTCCATCGGTTTATAAGTAACAAAGTCTTCGTCCGGCTTCATCTTTTCCGCCACCAAGTCGGGGAGTGTAGGAACTTGAGTGGCCATGTATGAGAATGTGAGATGAATCGCTCGGAGACTATGTCGAAATTAACGAGGTCCGATGCGGGTAAAGAGGTGAACCACCTCAAAGCTTCCCCTTCTAACGATTGTTGGAAGAGGTGAACTAAGAGGACCCGATCGTATAGCCACCGATGGGAATCCATGTGTAAAGCCAGCAAGGTGGAATTGGGGATCAGAGGTCCCATCATACTTGCGGTACTTTGGGGCCTTGAAATCGGGGGGAAAATAAGTGTTGGGAAGCTTGCAGTAGTTTTGGAGTGAGTGAGGTTTTGACAAAGATAGGGACTCAGCCAGGAGCTTCCTAACAAGACCTTCCACCTCGGAACGGGGAATGGATTCGGATTGGGTTGGGGGTGTGATTTGAACAGGTGGTGAATGGGCGGAAGGAGGAGTGAGAATAGGAGTAGGGACAGAGCGGGGTAGGGGAAGGAATGAAGGTAGAGACGGGTACCCGGGGTGAGGTGACCGGCCTAGGAGTGGGCCTAGACGTAGAGGCGTTGAAAGGGGATAGGGATGGAGTGGAGGGAGACGCCGCTGCCCGGATGGTATGCTTGGAAAGCATAGAATAATTTCATCGGGCGAATAGCGAGACATGAGTTTAGAAAACTCGGGGTCTTCTTGAGCATTTTGGGCGTGAGGGGGTTGACCCTCAAGCTGACTTCCTCATTGTCGGCCTGGGAGGATGATTGGATTGATTCCGGGCTGAACATCAGTGTTTATCATACCGACAATCTCATTGACATATCATAATACTCAAATGCCGGTTCATTAGCCATGTTGACAGGGTCCAACCAAGTGTCCATTAGCACACAACCTACTGATTTTAAAATGGTTAAAGTTGACTAACTTCACTGTTTTTAGCAGAAGTATGGATTTCTACAAAACAATGTTATCAAACAACGTCCCCAGATTTTTAAATGTCAAAGTTATGTGTTAACTTGACTTGTAAAGGCCGTTCTCTCAAATCTCACTTGAATCCCGGTGAGTAGGTGAGCTAGACAGGGAGGGTAAAGGTCCTCCTGCCCCGTACCGTGAGGGAATCCACATAATTTAGGGACTTACAGAGTTTCCTTGGAGCCACCCGATTTACCGAGAGGGAATCCCCGAGTAAAAGGTTGTAAACCAAGGAAGGGTGATCCTAAAATGTGAGGGGAGGCTAGAAAAGGTGAGAAGAGTGACCCCCCAGTGACTGAAGACCGTCAGTGGCAAACAGTAAGCAACAAAAACAAAATCAAAGCAAAACAGTAAAAAAGAAAGTCAAAAACATGCTTCTGTGATAATAAACGGCATAAGGTTGACGCACAGTTCATCAAAAACAGTAAAGGCGCAAGATCGACTGACGCTAACCTACAGTGACGACAAGATATATGGACGCTAAACAGAATTAAACGGCAGGAACAATGGATGTTTACCTGGGTAGACGGCAGGATGCTTGCCGTCTACCTGGATGAACACAGACCGCAGCAGCATGTTGTCCCACCGTGATCGCCAGAAAAGAGCTGTGGACGTCTCGTTTCCGCGCCGTCCCGGCCGACCTCTGGATCTCCGGAGGCTCGCGGACGCCGCCGAACTCTCGTTGGCGATGATGGGGTTGCCGGTTGACCTCGTTGACCTCCGGTTGACTGAGTTGACTAGAGGGAAAACAAAGAAAACAAGCGAATGAAGGGGAGTACGTGATCGCCAGGGCCTTACCTGTGCCCAAGGAGTATTAGAATCATGCCGGTGTGGTCGCCTCGCGCAGCGGATGGAGACGAGGGCTTCAACTTCTCCTCCTTCAGCCGGCCAAAGGAGAAGAGCTCCGCGGTCTCCTGCGTGTTGTTCCTACCACAAAAGACACTCTATAAGACTAATGACAGAGTAGTAAATGCCCAAAACGTGAAGAGACAGCCCAAAAGGTGAGTCCCGTACCCGTTGCGGACTTGAGAAGAGGGGTGGCCAAATGCTATGACCACCCTTCTTCCCTCCGTTTTGGTTGGGAAACCCCTTTCTAGGTGTGTAGGGAGAGGACCTACGTGCCTAGAGTGAGTGGGAGAGTGTGTGTGATATGCATGTAACTAAGAGAAGAGAGTAAGAAAGAGAGAGGGAGGGAGGTGTAGATCCTCGTTGTGATGTTGTAGCTCCTTGCAAGGGCTCCTCCAGCTTCAAAGCAGCCCTCCTGGACGTTCCAACTCGTGAGAGGAAGAAGAGGATGACTTGATGAAGCTTGGGTGCAATTTTCTCTCTCCTCCTTCAAAGGGTCAGCATGTGGACGTCCAGCCTCTCCTCCCTGGCTTAGAGGGCTCAAGGGGGAGTTATATAGACAGTGGGCTCGAGTTCAGCTGCCTTGGATGCTCAAGTGTGAAGAAACACACTTGTACACATGGCAATCCAAGTCTAAAGGCTCCAACAATGGGGAGAGGCCACATGAGATTTTTACTGGGTCAAGGGAGTGCGAAGGTGGCCCATATGCCCGTGGGAACGGTCCCATGCGGTGCATGGGCAAGGGAAAGGCGCTAGTGGGCTATATTCTCAGGGTAGTTGCACAGACCAAGTAAACCAGGTTAACGTCCAGCGATCATTCCGCCAACCTCATGCAGACGTCCAGGGATGTGGACGTCAAGATGGGTCAACGTCAATGATGCTTGCCGTCAACAAGTAGTCAGCGGCCATCGATGCTGCCGTCTACATGGCATCCGAGGCAAGTCAACAAACGGTCAAACGAGGCTTAATGGGCCAAAAGAGCCTTGCGGGAGATGGGCCAAATCTCGCATCTACAAGGAGCCCCCTGCCGATCCATTCTTCTTCAAGTGAAAGTGTAAGACCTGGTTTCCCGGTCTCTGTCCGGTGTCGTGGAAACTGGCCACTGATGCGTCCAGGATGGGTGATGCATTAGTGTCGCGTCGGGGGTGTCCAGCGCGACAGTCATCGTGTCGCGGCGAGCATGTAGGTCGCGTTCTTGTCGCGCCCTGGCTCTCCATCGCGTCTTGGTGTCGCGCCCGGTCAACGGGTCGCGACTGCTTTCTGTCCTGTCGGTCGTTTGACGCCTGTCAAAATGGCAGGTGTGTTAGTACGGCTGTCGCGTTGTCGCGGCGCCCGTGGGGGGCGCGTTCTTGTCGCAGTCCGTTGACCCATCACATTAAGTTCGTAACGCGACGTGGCAGTCGTTGCGTTCTGGGTGCGGGGGCTTAAGGCGCAGGCGGCTACCCCTTTCCCCCCTCTCCTCTTCTTCCTTCCCCCTCTTCTCCGGCGATGGGGAGGCTCCCCTCCAGCGATCCGGGCGTGGAGCGGCCGGCGGCTCGTTGCGGAGCGTTAGAGCGGCATCGTGGAGCGAGGAGGAGGCGGTCATGCATCATGAAGGCCCTTCGTGGGTTCAGTTCTTCGTAACTGGTAGGGTCTTGTGCCCTTCCCAATCGGGTGGATCGGGAGCCCTCGGGGTTTTGTAGCTAGCTTTACTGCTTTTCCATGCTCCCCTCCCCGTGTGTGTGGTTTGTAGTTCGTGAGCGGCCCCGGGATTGAGGATCCCGGCGGTCTGCCTCCCGACTAATGTCGCGACCTCGGGGCACGTCGTGACATCAGAGGAGGCGTCGCCCAGGTCAGGCGCGACCTTATTGCGGCACGGTGGCCGTCACGATAAGGATCGTGGTCGCGACTGGTTTCCTGTCGCGACAGATTTGTTGTCAGTCGCGCTTCCCCGTCGTGACCTGGTCTTGTCGCGATGCTATCGCGACGGCTTAGGGGGACGCGACAGTACCTGTGTGTGCCTCGGGTGTTCCGTGGCCTGGTTTGTGTGTCGGAATTGCCTCCCTGCGTTCAGTGACCGGAGTGGACACCTTCGTGGCCGTGTCCTGGCAGTGGTGCCAGGAGGGTCGCGTCTGTCTAATAATCGATCGACTGGCGGTCCATCGATCATTAGTAGAGCTACAGGTTTTATGTGCTAGCTGGTAGTGTTTCGAGGCTCCGTCTTTTTTGTACGTGCTTAGTTAGTCGACGGCCCTTTTGAGGGTTCGTGCGTGCCTCTCGCTTGCTGGGCTTGTCGTGTGTTACAAGCCAGCAGTTCGGTGTGGTTTTTTATGCTGCCCCGCCTGTTTGCCCGGTGCTTGGCACCTGAGGGCTTGTCCCGTTAGAGGTTGTCTCCATTGCCTAGGACTCCCATCCTCGGGAGCCTGTTGAGGGAGTGCTCGGGCTACGAGCGGGCTCGAGTTGGCAGCCGACTTTGCGGACTCTAGAGCTGAAGGGAAAACGAGGTTTGGACAGCGGCGCTGAGTCATTTGTAGAGCTCTCTTGTCTGGGGCGGGACGCCCAGGTCATCGAGGTGTTTTCTTTCTGGCGCGGCCCAGATAGTCCTTTGTCTCACTGCCTCACTCTACGTTGGTTCCGGAGCCACGTATGGAGGTCAGGCGTGGGGCCACAGCTTGGCCAGGTTGCGGTGTTACGTGTGTTGGGTGTTCTTTGGCGGCTCTACCTCGCTCTTCCGGGGAGGCTAGAGGTGAGAGCCGACTAGCGAGCGAAGAGGGTGTGGACGGCGTGTCCCATCTTAGCTTCTAGCGGCGGTGGCTTTGTTGTTGTTGTTGTGACGACATTTCCAAGTGTAATCCGTTGCCCTAGCTTGCACGGCGGTATAGTCTAGTCGTGCCCAGTTTTCATGGGGCATCATTGGTCTGGCCTTGTGCAGACCCGTGCTTTTGGTGGCTTCCGCTTCGGTGTTCTCTCTGTTCCGCAGTCCCATTCTGGGTGCTAGTCCGTGGTGGCACCGGCGTGTGTGGTTTCCCGACCTCGCAGTGTGTCCGGGGTTCGGGGTGGTTCTGCTTGTCGGCCCTCAACCTTGTGGAGGTCTGAGGTAGCCGTTGCTTATGGTGAGATGTCGTTCTCACCTGGTTGTTGCGTGGTCTCGACGGGTGTGCCGAGGGTTGTTTCCTCTTTGTGCCCGACTCCATTGGTTCTGTGGGGAGTCGTTGTGTGTCACGACCTTGGTTGGTGGTCGTGGCGTTGCACTGTTCTGTTCTGCTGCCTTGTAGTACCCTGTTGTAGGTGTTCCTTGCTTAAAGCTTTCTAGGTAGTTTCCTACTTCGGAGTTCCTGCTACTCTGGCAGGTGAGGGACTGGTAATCCCTACTGGGCCTTGTTCGCGAGGCTCACCCCCCTACTCTCTTCAGCTAGGGGCTCGTCGTCGTGGGAGCTCGATGTCAGATGGGTTGCAGAGGGGGCTATGGCGCCATGTGTTGTCAGCAGCAGTGAGAGCGAGTGTTGTGAGCTCTTGTACTCGAGTGAGCTGAGAGTTGTGTTTTGCAAGTTCTCGGTGTATGCCCCCTAAGGACTACCTTTCTTCTTGTACTTGTACTTTTGCTTGGGACACGTTGTATATTGTATATCTTGTTATAGTTATTTGAATTCAGTACATATCTCACTAGACTATTTCTTATAACCCTTCCGGGTCTTCGGATCCGTGGGTGGCGACGCGACCTTCGGGGTCCCTGGCGGGGGTCGGGGGAGGTCAAGTCATTACAGTGGTGTTAGAGCGAGGAGTCTACTGAGATTTGTAATGGGTTAATAACTATAGCTGTCCTAAAGAAAGGTTCTAGTGCACTTCTGACACCGTCTGACTAGTGTTAGGCTTGTGCTTTCGATTATTTTGAGGTGTGCGGCTTCCTTGCATGGCTCGTGTGTGCGTTGCAGTGGGTTGCAGCTGTTGCTGTGCCGCGTGCGTGTCGAGCATGGTCGCTTGGCGTGATCGTGCCGTGGTGGTGCGGTTGGCGCTCGACTCATTGGCAGTGGTCTTCCCCGTATGGAGGACGCTTGCAGGCAAGTCATGGTGCGGTGCTCCTGTTCATCTTCGGCACATTTGAGCGTGTGTGGCTGCTGTGGCTGAGAGAGCCTGGTGTGGTGTGTGGCCTTCGCTGGTGCAGAGTTGTTGTCTGCGGAACCAGTCGAAGTGTCGTTGCCTTGTTGACTGTTCCCTGTGTTGGGGTGTGTGCTGTGTTGGTCGTGCGTGTGGTCTCTTGTTGTGTGCTGTGCTCTGCTCAGTCGGCATTGTTGGTCGAGCTAAGCAGGGTTCTGTGTGCAATGTTGCATCGCTGGTTGAGCGCTGCGACACTTGCCTGTGGTTGTTGTCGGCCTGGTGCTGGCTGGTTGTAAGCTCTGGTAAGGTGCTCCCAGAGTCTTTCTCTGTTGGTTATGGCGGAAGTGAGGTTTCCCCAGAACTGTGTTGTGCTCGTTTCTGGTTTCTGTTGCGTTGCCCTCTAGGCTGAGGTGCATCACTTGGTTGCCTTGTGTTATGGTGAGGTTACCCAGAACCGTTTGCGGTTGTCCTAGCGAGGGTTTCTCTCAGGACTGTTCCTCGCTCATTTTTGTTGTTGTCGTGCTACCTCAGAGTCTGGGGTATGCTGTTGGGTTGGCTGGTGCGTTCTGGAGGGTTTTTCCCAGAACAGTGCCTTGGTTGTTCTAGTGGAGGTTCTCCCAGGACCTACTTGCATTGCTTCTGTAGTTCTGCTTGCTGCAGTGTTCTCTCTGATGGCTTGTGTGGTTTAGTTGTTTAGGTTGCGCGTTCTCGTGAAGGTTCTTCCCAGGATCGCCCTTTGTCGCTTCTGGTGGAGGTTCTTCCCAGGAGTGCTCTGTGTTTGTTTCGGGCCACCGTTGGGTTGCCCCTGTGGTTCGAAGTAGGTCGTTTGGTGGGCTGCGTTCTGGTGAGGTTCTCCCAGGACGGCTCTTGGCGCTTTTGGTGGAGGTTCTCCCCAAAGCTGCCCTGTGTTGTTTTGGTTTTCACTGCTCTCTCTCTGTAGAGGTGAGCTATCGTTGTTGCCGGTTGGACTGTCTATGTTACAGTCTGCTTGGGCATTGTCGGTCGAGGTGTTGTGCACCTGGCCGTGTGTCTGGATGCTGTGTTGGCCAGGTTGTCTCGTTGCTTGTTTCCAAGTTTTCTCGATTGTGCCGGTGGGACTTGTGTGTCTCCGTGGTTCGGATTGTTTGCTTCGTTTATCGCTCCCGGCATGCTCTTGCAGATGGTGTTCTGGGGAGTGCCGTGGGTGTCTGGCTGGCTGTGCTTCTTGTGGAAGTGCCAGTCTTGCGTTGTGGTTTTGCCTCTTACATGTGGAAGAGACTCGATGCGTGTCTCCTTCCCCTACTTTCCGTTGGTTGCTCGGGTGGCGATGCTCCACTGTGGTGTTGTGTCGCCAGGGTGCGCATCGTTGCGACCTTCTGGTGGAGTCATCTTCCCTTGAGTTGTTTTTGGGTTGAGCTGGTTGCTTCCCTCGTACCGATGTTTCCGTGTGGCACCGTGGGTCGGTGGACTTGTTCGTGTCGTTTGCCATTGTGATGGTTCTTGCTGCCTGCCTGAACAATTGGGGCATTGGGTCCCAGTTGGTTTAGTGCGAGGTAGTACCATTTTCTGTTGGGCTGCATGCGTGAGCGTTGCTCTGCAGTGCACCGGTTTTCTTGCTTGGCTTGCAGTGCAAGCGTTTCTCCGGTGTGTGCCCGATTGTGCCTGGCTTGTGCCTTAGAGGCTTTCATGTCATTGTTTTGGTGTTTGGCCTCTCTATCGGTCGCGATAGAGGTGGTGCCTTTGCTCTTGCGCGCTAGGGAGTCGCTATGTTCTTTTGCTCTCCATGCGGCAGAGTCGGTGCTCCGTGTTTTGTGCGTTCTTAGAGCCGACGTGATTGTTGTGCTCTTGAAGAAGTTGTTGGCTTTCCGCGTGTTTCCGTTGTGGGTCTCTGGTGAAGAGTCCCTTTCGGTGGGCCCTGTGTCGTCTCGGGCCGTTGGTGCAGTTGCGTGTGTGCTGCACCTTGAGCGTTTTCTTCGATGCTTTGCGTGTTTTGTGCCTCAAGGGCTGGGTCCGGTGTGGCTTGTGGTGACCTTTCAGGCTTGCGGTTCTTTGCTCGTGGCTCTTGGAAGGTCTCTTGTGGAAGAGTCCTTTCCGTTAGCCAGTGTTGTTTCGGCCTCTGGTGCACCTGTGTTGCACTTCGTTTAGTTTTTGTGCTTGTGGTAGCACCGTGTGCTCGTGCTCGAGTGTTTCAGTTTTGTGCCGTCTGGAGCCTTGGTGCATTGTGATGTACCCTGGGTGGCTCCTGGTGCTTGTGATAGCACCATGTGTTGTGCCGTGTGCCTGATCGTGAGCTTCGTGCGTCGTTTCGCGGGGTTGCCGGTGTTGGAGGCATTGGGCTTTCCGCCTCTGGGACACGTGTGCTAGCCCGAGTCTTGTGGTTGTACCATTGCCACTGTGGGGTGGTTGCTTTGCCTTGTCTAGGTAGCCCTATCGGTGGTACGCCAGGCTGTGGTCGTAGCATGTGTCCGGGTTTCCCTCTCGCTTTCGGAACGAGGGTGTTCGGTTGTGGTACCCTGCTTCGGTCTGGGTCCCTCTGAGGTCAACGTGTTGTCCTCAACCTCTGCAGTTGTTTTGGTTCCCGTGTGGTTGTGCGTCTGCTGTGGTTGGCACGTTGGTACCGCGCTAAGCCCTGTGTGCGCGTGGCGGGTGTACTTCCAACTCTTCATTGGTTCTCCGGTTGTGCGTGGGTTGGCGAGTCTGAAAGCCGATGGCGGAGTCTCCTGTCGGTTTGCCTGGTGATAGTGAGGCTTATTGGCTTGCTGGTACTCGACCATGTGGTTGTCGACGTTGTGAGGTGTCCAGTTTTGGCTTGACCTCAGACGTCTTCCGTGTTTCCGTCGCGGTGTGCCACGCAGTGGGGTGTGTAGTTTCTTAGTTTTGTGGCTCCGCGTGCATTTGGTGTCTTTGTCAGACCACAAGGAAGGTCTGTGTGGGACCTAGTGGTGACAGTGGATTCCGTTCAACGTGTTGAGGTTTCTCCGCGTGCGTTTTCTGTCTCTGTCTGACCGCAAGGAAGGTCTGGGTGAGACCTAGTGGTGACAGTGGACATCGTTCCTTGCGTTGAGATTCTCCGCGAGCTTCTTGTTGCTCTAGTTCTCATCGCTCGCGTGGCCTCTCGGTTGGGCTGGTGACCGGTGCCGACTACTTATGGTAGCATGAGGTCGTTCCCCTGAGACGTGTGGTTGGTTCTCAGACATTTCTCGTGTTTCTGTCGGCAACTGTGCACCCTGTCGGGTTTGCTGGCGATAGAGTGAGTTTCTGGTTGGTCGGTCCCAACAGTGGGGTTGTTGGTGGCTACCGCCGTGTGGTTTCCGACTGGCGTTTTCTACTGTTCGGGCCGGTTTTGGCATTGCTCGGCACCTGTGGGGTTGTCGTCCTGTTTGGGCGCCCCACGTGTGGCTGGAGTGAGCCGTCGATTTCTCGGCTTGGTGCTCCGCTCGTGTTTGGAGCGTGTTGTGAGCCGTTCGGTTTTCAGTTGTGTGCTCCCCATGTGTTTGGAGCCGTTGGTTTTCCGGCTTCGTGTGCCCGAACGCGTTTGGCGGTGTTGTTGCCACGAGGAAGTCGTGTTGAGACTTAGTGGCTTTTTCGCGCTGGTCATACGTTTGCTCCCTGTGTTTCATTTCGTGCCTCGAGATCCTTTGGGTAAGCCACAATTTCGAGGATGAAATTGTTTTAAGGGGGGTAGAATGTAAGACCCGGTTTCCTGGCCTCTGTCCGGTGTCATGGATGACTGGCCACTGACGTGTCCGGGCTGGGCGACACGTTAGTGTCGCATCGGGGTGTCCGGCGCGACAATCATCGTGTCGCGGAGAGCATGTAGGTCGCGTTCTTATCGTACCCTGGCTCTCCGTCGCGTCTTGGTGTCACGCCTGGTCAACAGGTCGTGACTACTTTTTGTCCTGTCAGTCGTCTGACACCTGTCAGAGTGGCAGGTGTGTCAGTATGGCCCGTCGCATTGTCGCGGCGCCCGTGGGGGGTGCGTTCTTGTCGCGGTCTGTTTACCCTTCACGTTAAGGTTCATAACGCGACGGGGAGGTCCGTCGCGTTCTGGGTGCCGGGGTCTTAAGGCGCTGGCCGGCTACCCCTTTCCCCCTCTCTCCTCTTCTTCCCTTTCCCCCTCTTCTCCGCCAATGGGGAGGCTCCCCTCCGGCAATCTGGGCGTGGAGCGGCCGGTGGCAAGTGGTGGAGCGTTGGAGCGGCGTCGTGGAGCGAGGAGGAGGCAGCCATGCATCGTGAAGGCCCTTCGTGGGTTCGGTTCTTTGTAACGGTAGGGATTTCTTGTGCCCTTCCAAATCCGGGTGGATCGGGAGCCCTCGGGGTTTTATAGCTTGCTTTACTACTTTCCCTATGCTCCCCTCCCCGTGTGTGCGTGTTTGTAGTTCGTGGGGGGCCTCGGGATTGAGGATCCTGGCGGTCTGCCTCCCGACTGATGTCGTGACCGTGTGGTGCGTCGCGACATCAGAGGAGGCGTCGCCTAGGTCAGGCGCGACCTTATCGCGGCACGGTTGGCCGTCACGATAAGGATCATGGTCGCGACCTGGTTTCTTGTCGCGACAGCTTTGTTGTCGTGTTGCGCTTCCCCGTCGCGACCTGGTCTTGTCGCAGTGCCCTCCCCCATCGCGATGCTATCGCGACGACTTAGGGGGACGCGACAGTACCTGTGTGTGCCTTGGGTGTTTCGTGGCCTGGTTTGTGTGTCGGCGTGTGCCCCAGGACAGGCTTTGCCCTTAGGACCTTCTAGTAGGGAACGCGGCTGGTTGCCTCCCTGCGTTCAGTGACCGGAGGTGACACCTTCGTGGCCGTGTCCTGGCAGTGGTGCCAGGAGAGTCGCGTCTGTATAATAATCGATCGACTGGCGGTCCATCGATTATTAGCAGAGCGACAGGTTACCTGTGCTAGATGGTAGTGTTCTGAGGCTCCGGATTTTCCGTACGTGCTTAGTTGGCCGACGACCCTTTTGAGGGTTCGTGTGGCCTCTCGCTTGATGGGCTTGTCGTGTGTTACAAGCCAGAAGTTCGGCGTGGTTTTGTTGTGCTGCCCTACCTATTCGCCGGTGTATGGCACTTGAGAGCTTGTCCCGTTCAGAGGTTGTCTCCGTTGCCTGGGACCCCCATCCTCGGAGCCTGTTGAGGGAGTGCTCTGGGCTATGAGCGTGCTCGAGTTGGCAGCCGACTTGGCGGACTCTGAAGCTGAGGGAAAAAAAGAGGTTTGGACAGTGGCGCTGAGTCGTTTGTAGAGCTCTCTTGTCTGGGGCGGGACGCCGAGGTCGTCGAGGTGTTTTCTTTCCGGCGTGCCCAGATAGTCGTTTGTCTCACTGCCTCGCTCTACGTTGGTTCTGGAGCCGCGTAGGGAGGTCAGACGTGGGGCCGCAGCTTGGCCAGGTTGCGTTGTTGCGTGTGTTGGGTGTTCTTTGGCAGCTCTGTCTCACTCTTCCGGGGAGGCTAGAGGTGAGAGCCGCTGGCGAGCGAAGAGAGTGTGGACGGCATGTCCCCCTCTTGGCTTCTAGCGGCGGTGGCTTGGTTGCTGTTGTTGTGACGACATTTCCAAGGGTTATCCGTTGCCCTAGCTTGCACGGCGGTTATAGCCTGGCCGTGCCTAGTTTTCGTGGGGCATCATTGGTCTGGCCTTGTGCAGACCCGTGCTTCTGGTGGCTTCCGCTTCAGAGTTCTCTCGTTCCACAGTCCCGTTCTTGGGTGCTAGTCCGTGGTGGCACCGACTTTTGTGGTTTCCCGACCTCGCGGTGTGTCTGGGGTCCGGGGTGGTTCTGCTTATCGGCGCTCAACCTGTGGAGGTCTGAGGTGGCGTGCTTATGGTGAGATGTCGTTCTCACCTGGTTGTTGCGTGGTCTCGGCGGATGTGCCGAGGGTGCTTCCGCTTTGTGCCCGACTCCGTTGGTTTTTGTGGGAGTCGTGTGTGTGTCACGACCTTGGTTGGTGGTCGTGGCGTTGCACTGTTCTGTTCTACTGCCTTGTAGTACCCTGTTGTAGGTGTTCCTCGCTTTACAACTTTCTAGGGTAGTTTTATATTTTCGGAGTTCTTGCTGCTCTGGCCGGTGAGGGACTGGTAATCCCTACTGGGCCTTGTTCGCGAGGCTCACCCCCCCTACTCTCTTCAGCTAGGGGCTCGTCGTCGCGGGTGCTCGGTGTCTGACGGGTTGTGGAGGCGGCTATGGTGTCGTGTGTTGTCAGCAGCAGTGAGAGCGAGTGTTGTGAGCTCTTGTACTCGAGTGAGCTGAGAGTTGTGTTTTGCAAGTTCTCGGGGTATGCCCCTTAAGGACTGCACCTTTCTTCTTGTACTTGTGCTTTTGCTTGGGACACGTGTATATTATATATCTTGTTATAGTTATTTGAATTCAGTACATATCTCACTAGACTATTTCTTATAACCCTTCCAGGTTCGATCCGTGGGTGGTGACGCGACCTTCGGGGTCCCTGGCGGGGGTCCGGGAGGTCGGGTCGTTACAGAAAGGCACACTTCACCCATGTCATTTCACCTCCCTTCATACCTAACCAATAGAAATGGCACAGGAGTTCCTCCTGCCGATCCATTCCTCTTCAGGTGAAACGACCACTTCACCCCTGCCGATTCACCTCCCATCCCCCTTTCCATTTTATGACTCTCCTTTCCTCCACTCATCATACCAAAAAGAATATATAACAATGACACTAACAACAAACAATATGACAATGTTTACCATAGTAAAATGATCTCTGTCAAATAGATATTTTGTTCCTTTATGTTATGTATCAGATGTTTTCTTTTCACGCCACAAGGTCTTTTGTTCTGGCGATTAATCACAGATTTTCTTTCTCAAAGAGATGTAATTAACGTCGTTGCGCTTAGGAAACGACGGGATTTTAGTCCCGGCCCGATATTCATTTCGTTTGACGAAGTCAAACGGCGCACAAGAGACCTAAAGTCCTTCGACTCTCGGAGGCAAAACATGTTGTCACTAACGTGACTAGTATGTCTGCGCTATGCGATTGCCGCTTCATCACTCGTCATCACCACTCGAGTAGCACTCGGCGCTACTTGAATTTGTAATATGCATCCATATACATGAGAACATTATAAAAATCCAATAACAATAAGATTTTCGGATGGATTATCACAAATCGATTTCCACAAGTAAATACGATATGAGTGGCCCACCTAGAAAACAGAACAATGGTGCCTGTGGACTGTGAGGTTCATTGCTTCCTATAGGAAGTATATGTCCATGGTGCCATGACATGTTCGCATACAAATTATAGTTCAAACCAAGCCAAATCGAGTGTTCGATTTGAATTATAGTAAGTTTGGTTTGATTTTTTTCACAGGTCGTGACAAGCATCAAACAACCCGAAAAAAACTAAATATATCTTATATATATATATTAAACATATATAGTTATGTATAAGTATAATATTTGAATCTATAAAGTTAATTTTTAAGTACATAGATATCAATAGTTTCATACACTACAAGAAAAAAATGGGTTTAGAGGCCGATAATTTCGGTCTCTATTCCGTCACTATTCGATCACTAAACGGTCCAGTGACCGAATAGAGACTGAAATTGTCGGTGAAGAATTTTTTGTCACAAATCTGTGACCGAAAACTTTCGGTCACTAATCAGTTGCTGATAGTGACCGATTAGTGACCGAACTTCTTCGGTCGCTGATGGTTGCTCTCAGCGACAGAAGCTATTCGGTCACTATTTCGGTCACTAATATAGTCACCAAATAGTGACTGAACATATTTAGTCACTATGACGGTCACTATTTTAGTGAACGAAATAGTGACCGAATAGCGTCGGTCGCTATCAGCGACCGAAGAATTCGGTCACTAATCGATCACTATATTAGCGACCAACGTAGAGACGAACTTTATCGGTCACTAGTCGGTCACGGTTTTTAGTGACTGAAATAGCGACCGACGCGATTCGGTCACTAATCGGTCTCTAATTTTTAATTATATATATATAATATATATATTAACAAAATAACCTGTGTAATAAAACCATAAAATGGCCACAACAATAATAAAACTGTCCACAGCAATAATAAAACATAATCATCCACAACAATAATAAAAATGTCCACAACATACATAATATGAATGAAAATCATGAATCCTCGTCTTCGTGCTCCTCGTCCTCGCCTCCTCCCACGCCACTAGATGAAGGAACCTACAATAGATTATAACAATAATCAGTTAAAATTAATACTACTATAAACAATAAATTATTTAAATTTGTAGATTTTATTCACTCACTTTTAAACTAAATTAACTAGCTTAATGTGAATTCGGCGTCGAGCTCAACCGGGAGTCCGAATTGAACTCTATCAGTTTCCATAGGTCACAATCATCGTCCTGCCGTACTAGAAAAAATCGGAGGCCAATCGGAGTAGTATTCTAATTTTGGACCCTAAACCAAAGTTCTTCATTTTTAAACTAAACTAACTGGCTTAATGTGAATTTGAGCGTCGTGCTCAAACCGGGAGTCCGAATTGAACTCCGTCAGTTTTCACAAGTCACACTCATCGCCCCGACTGTGCTGGAACAAACTGGAGGCCGATTGGATTAGTATTTATAATTTTGGACCCCCAAAACCTAGCTACTTCTTCATTTTTAAACAAAACAAAACAAAACTAACCTGCTTAATGTGAATTTGAGAGTCGACTCAAACCGGGAGTCCGAACTAAACACCGTCTATTTTCACAAGTCACAACCATCGCCCTAGCTGTGCTGAAAAAACCAGAGGCCAATCGGATTAGTATTTCTAATTTTGGACCCCCAAACCTAAGCTCGTCCTTTTTAAACAAAACTAACTTGCTTAAGATGAATTTGAGCGTCGAGCTCAAACCGGGAGTCCGAATTGAACTCCGTTAGTTTCCAAAAGTCACAACCATCGCCCTGGCCATGGTGGAAAAAATGGGAGGCTAATCGGATTAGTATTTCTATTTTGGACCCCCAAACCTAGTTCTTCATTTTTAAACTAAACTAACTTGCTTAAGAGAATTTGAGCATCGAGCTCAAACCGGGAGTCCAAATTGAACTCCGTTAGTTTCCACAAGTCACAATCATCGCCCTGGCCATGCTATAAAAAATTGGAGGCCAATCGGATTAGTATTAACTAATTTTGGCCCCACAAACCTAAGTTCTTCATTTTTAAACTAAACTATCTTGCTTAATGTGAATTTGAGCGTCGAGCTCAAATCAGGTGTAGATATCGCTTTTCATTCGTCGGGAACTACGAGCGGTCCACAAAAAAAATAGGAAGGAAAAGAAAGAAAAGGCAAGCGGGAACGGAGCACAACTCCTAAAAAAAAAGAGAAGATACGTGATTGCCAGGTACACGAGGGTACCGAAGGAGATGCAGGACACGGGGGTGCAAAATGAAAAGTTTCGCGTATAAATACCTTTGAGCGAAGGGAGATTGTGCGGGTGACGTGGGTTCCTCTTCTTCTACGAGCATGACCGGCCATGGTAGAAGGCGCTTTCCCGTTTTGATTACCCTTGCAAAAAAAGACACGCAATAAGGAAAGGGGATTAGCCAACGTGCGTGTAGTATCAAATTCTCAAAATAAAGAACATGAAGAAGAGGGGATGAACTCACCACGTGGTGGTTTTTAACCCTAGGAAAGGTAGGTGTGTGTGTGTGTGTGTGTGTGTGGTGTGTGTGTGGTGTGTGTGGTGTGTGTGTGTGTGTGTGTGTGTGTGTGATGCATGCATGTGGTATACTAAAAGGGAAGAGTGAAAAGAAGAGCCACGTGGGGCTCGAAGGGAGTTGATATGAAAAAAATAAGAGGGAGAGGGAGGTGCTTCCCCAAAAGTCGGACGGCGCGGAGGCGCTGATTGGATGGACGGAGGAAGAAGAGCGCGCTCCCACCTTTCTCCGATGCGCGTGGGCGACAGAGGCCTCGAGTTCCCAGGAGGGTTGAATGGCTAGACATGGAAGTCCTCCTTGGTTCGGAGTTGAAGCGTGAATCCGGCAGGGCTTCGCCGCAGTGGGGGAGATTGGAGGAGAGATCAGGAAAATGGCTGGCCTCGGGTCTGTATTTATAGGGGTAAACTTCTTGAAACGCGTCGGGGCAGCCACCGCGACTATGAAGTGAGTCGCGTCAGGTATGATCGTCGTGACTTAAAAGTCAACTTGATGTGATAGGCGTAGCCTGCAGCTATGTTCGGATTCGCGTCGGGTATGGCCGCCACGATTAGATTCATCATGATTCGACATAGGAATAGGCTTTTTGACTTTTAGTCGCGCGGTGGCCTACACGGACACGATTCTATTTGAGCATGTGCCGAAAACGTGGGAGCTCTTAAATGCAGCAGTTTTTTAGGCTTTAGGCTTTTTGACTTTAAAATTGCGGTGGACATGTCGGACGCATCTAGGCATTGAACCGCGTTAGTACGACACGATGCGTTCATGAATTTCCGAATTTTATTTATGGAAACTGCCAAAATGTGGAATCGTGTCGGGGAGAAGACCGCCGGTTCTGAAAATAGGCATATTTCAAAAATAAAATAAGGAATTCATAGTCGTGTCGTACAGGGCCGACGTGTTAGGACCAATCGACATAGTCGCGTCGTACAGGGCCGACGCGTTAGGACCAATCGATGTAGTCGCACCTGCCATTGCCAACACGTCTATGGGGAATCGATGCAGGTCAATCGAATCGATGTAGAATTGCGTCCGACCTACCCGACGCGTTTCAGCTGCCTTCATAGACGCGTCCACCAGACCCGACGCGACTTTAATTGATGCCCACATTGCCCGGCCAGCCCTAAAAATGAAGGGGAAGCACCGGGGAAGAATTGGGTGATCCGAGAATGATTGGGAAAACTACTCTTGCAAGGCAAAATGAGGGCCATTTGTGGCATTATGGCGCGATATGAAATTTGCCCACGGCGAAGTCAAAATCGCGTGTCCACAGCTGCCACGCCCTTGGCGTTTGCTTTGCAGGGGAGTGAAGCGAAGGGACACGAAGCGAAGTGTAATGGAGTGAAATAGAATGAAAAGGAATGAAGCAAAATAAAGTGTAGCGAAGTGGAGTGAAG
This sequence comes from Colocasia esculenta, assembly GCA_014218235.1. Taxonomy (NCBI): domain Eukaryota; kingdom Viridiplantae; phylum Streptophyta; class Magnoliopsida; order Alismatales; family Araceae; genus Colocasia; species Colocasia esculenta. Next base: position 139,355,840 of record CM024757.1, read on the forward strand.
TGGGAGCGGACTGAAAAGTAGACGCCAAGGTGAAAAATAGACACGCACAACAATGGGGTGACCACCACCTGATGAGAGTCTTTTACCAACACCCAAAGGAGTCACCACTAGGAAGAAGACCTTAAGAAGTAAATGTTGGACGGAAAGAGGGAGGGTGCACGAGGGCACAAAGGGAGGTGTGTACGTGGTACACGAAGAAAAGGTGCCACGTGGGGGCACGAAGGAGAGATCAACTTCCAGCGTAGGGGAAGTACCTAAGGTCACAATCCGTTAGGTTGCACCATTGGGGGCGTCTGCCATGCCGTAGGTGGATCTATGGGAGTTAAAGGCGAAATGTAGAGGATAAGTCCAAGCAAAGGTTCTTAAGGAAATCAGCCCGGAGGCACAACAAAGGAGAGTGGGTACTTGACCCAGATTGGAATATTTTAAATTGCTTGGAATTGGAGCGAGAATGGCTCTCAAATTGCATTGGAAGAGTGGTTTTCCACAGTTATTTCAATATGCATGTATGCTGGGCTAAAAGAAAAATAAGGCTAGAAAATGAGTAGAAAATAATCAAAGATATTATTGTTACGAGGCGTTGAGTTTGGACCAGAGTTTTATGCATGGGTCTGTCGTCCTCACGTGCAAAGCGTAACGGCCTGTCCGTGCGGCTAAGGATCCTCTGTGATGATCATTATTTTTATAAAGGAGAACTCAAATCTCAGATTTCTCAGAGCCACAAGGTCCTTGATATGCTCTAAGGGTATAACACATATAGTAAATGTTGATAACTGATGGTGAAGGTAGTAGTTGCAGTTTGTTGTAGCGCCAGATGAGGTAACTCTAATCCTGCACTAAAAAATTCATTAGCCAAGATAAACATATCATGGAATACACATCATTATAACATGGAGCATGGATAAAGTAGTTGTAAGGCTCCGAATTTCTTTTTCTTTTCCCCACTTATATTTTATGTATATGATGTTTGCTCGTTCTTGCATAAATGGCGTGCATGTCATAATTATCAATTTCGCATGTGTATATGCGTGGATGTATGTTATTTTATGGATGTGATAATTCCTAATGCTACATACATAACACTTTGGTACCTATGTATGCATGTGTATGTTTAGTTGTAAACGTTGTTCATTTGCATGGTGTAGTTAATGTGTACATTGTACTTTGTACATTGCATGTACATATAGAGTGCAAGTATGGTAGGTGTATTTAGTAGTGTATATTGTAATTCTATATTCCTCATGAAAATATGCATGTATTTTTATGATAATTAGGTGAGAATAGGCAATTAGCTAAATTGTGCATACTGTGTATATTAAAATCCCATGCATATAGTACTTAAGTAATGTTATGCAAGTTTAATCTAATTACCGGTGCGCGTGTTGAATCTATCTATTTCGTGCATAATGTACATAAGTATGTTACATCCGTGTGTGTATGCTATATATATGCCAAATCAAGTGAGTGCAAGCAAGAACTATTTTATTGAATAGATTATTCCTAGCTAACTTAATTCATATTGCCTCCTAATGATTTTGAAACCCTCGCAATTCTTGTCACTTTATTTTGCCGCATGTTGAGTCATGCTTATGTAAAACATCATGTACGCATAGGTAGATATCTACGTACGTATTAGCTAGTTGTGATGTATGCATGTGAAATTATATGGTAAGTATGGTTTGAATGCATGGGGTGATAGTGTGTATACTATGTTACATACATTGTATGTATATATGAATAAGTTGAACATGATTTCTGCATGATTTTAAGTTCTGGCCGAAGGGCCAATGGCGTCAACATGGATGGACGTCCATGAGTAGTCGGCGTTAATATCGATGGACGCCAATTTTATATAACCGTCCAGAGATGTGGACGTTTACTTCTCTGACATGCATGCGTTGCAGACCCGAAATTCCGGGGCAAGCAAGCCCAGCCATTGGGGAGATGTCCCCAACGGCTATCAGGCCATCCCATCACCTCTCCGGGATAGCCAAACCCCTTTTCCTATAAACCAACCTCTCCTTGCAACCCCAAGGCTCTCTCTTCGCCCTTTTGCAAGAGGAGAGAAAACCTAGCAAGCTGTGAGGAAGTTTGGACTTTGCATGCCTTGATCCGACGATTTGGAGCTTCATCCGGAGTTCTATTGCAACTGGAGGCTAGAGGGGACCAAGGAGAAGGCTTCCCCACCACTGGTTTAGCATCTGCATCGACCAAGAAACCGGAGGAGTGGTGTTTTGGAGGCTTCTTGGGACTGCCCAAGGAGAGCTTCAACAGCAACATAGATCCCTTTGGAGGTTTTTAGAAAGGCAAGTAACCTATAGATCTCAATCCTATACATGTGCCCTAGGTCCCAGCATTTTCTGGATTTTACTCGTGTCCTGGATCCTCACACTTCTCTTTCTTTTGGAGCTCGGGTCTGTGTTTTGCACAGACCTGAACTTGACGGCAAGATCCATTTTCGTTAAGCTTTCAATTACGGCCAACGATGTTGCCGTTAAAGCGCCATAACGCCAGACGATGCCGTTAAGTTCTTCAAGGCAGAACAGTGAGCTGTTCGCCCTTCTATATGATTAATTTCCGAAGTGTTTTCGAATGAGGATATAATGTAATCATATATGTTATGTAAAATAGACCATGGGATGCATGTGATATTTTCTGTGCTTTTTGGTGAATGGCATGAATTGTTAAACTTATTGAAATACATGTTTGGAAAAGGATTTTTGCATGTTCACCCATTGTTTACATGATCCCTGAAGAATGGATGCCCTAAGTTTTTCTAAACCGTGTATATACGTATCAGTCCAGGCCCTGCATTTTGAGAATTTCTCCATGACTGTGGGATTTACTGTAATTTCTGTTTTGGAAATAGAAGACATGCGTAGGATTTGTAAAATTTACAGTAAATTGTGTGTTGTGCAATAAATCCAGGGAAAATTCTTGTGATGATGAGTATGTTAGGTTCAGGGCCGTGAACTGTCAAATTGGATATTCATGTTATGTTCCATGTTAAATCAAATTATGAACGGCATGAGATTTGCATTTTAATTCTTGTAAATGGAATATGATTCATAAAAATATGAAAATTTGCATATGTGATTATAAACCTGAAATTTGTCTGTGGTTAAAATCTCATGTTATTTTGATGACAGTAAGTATTGTTATGGATTTTTAATGAGAAAAATGACTATGTGAGCATGTTAATTGTGATTTGATGTGATTCAGTAAATTTCAGTATGATTAAATCTATATTATGATTATTTGGCAGTTGCAATAGTAAGGTTAAAATCAGTAAATGAAAGCTTATGTGTGTATGAATTATGTAGGAGGGTGTGCATGCATGAGAAGTGCGAGAACAAGTGATATATGTGTATAAAATGGTTAAATGTGACAAGAGAAACAATGGTGCCCATAAGACACTACCACCCTAGATGCTTGGATCTGTACCGTAGTAATGCCCCTACGGGAAAGCTCAAATGATATGTGATACCCTAGAGAAGGGTCTTGATAAATCGTTATACCCTGGCAAAGGGTCTTGTGAAATCCTGGAGGTGGACAAGTTCCACTGGTAATGGTGGGAAGGGCTTTCCCCGATTTCTGCAGGAACTAAGACTTTATCACTGTGCCGGTGATTAAGTACGTGAATGTGAATGTGTGTGTATATGATCGTCTAATGGTGGTTTGGGCTGTGTCTTGGCATTGTGTAAAAATGAGCATAAGTGTGATGTGAAAAGTGATATGTGTTCATGGCACAAGGTATGTGCAAGATATGTGTAAATGTGGCACATGTTATGTGCAAAAGTGAAATGATAAGAAGTATGTGAATGTGAAAAAGGAAATAATGGGAAATGTGTATAAGTGTTGTGTGATAGAACAAAAGTGAGTGTATGTGAAAGCCAAGGTTAATCATATGGTTGTATGTAACGGGAAAATAGTATAAGTGTGAATGGCAATAGTGTTAATTGATATTTTGTTTATTGTGTATAAATGTGTGTTATTATCCTCATGAATTAGATTATTCCTCGGTGTGATGTGTTGATATATTAACTGTCAAGTGCTAAAAGTGATGTTACTGTTAGTACCAAAATGTAAGTATATGCCTTCATATTCATGAAGTTTGAATTATTGAATGTACAGGTGTTTTGTATTATGTTGAGTAGTTAAAAGTGATCCCTATGCAAAGGTAATATGAATGCGATAAAATTTGTATAAAATCAGCAAGCTAAATGTGCAGTAAATTGTTATGATTGCATGCAAAGTAAGTTAGAAATCATGCTAGGAGTGCTACCTATCTGGTATATGTTTCCATGGTTTGTTGTGCAAACTTTACAATGACTTGGATAAAGTATAAAAACGTGTGAGTGTATATTTTACTCATGTTAATGACACCATGATGTTAGTGATCTTGTTTAGTTTTAGTTTTGCATGTGTTAGGATAATTGTTTAATGAAATTCCATGTGAAATTATTTAGGTTATAGTGTGATCATGTATGATTTTAACTACTGAATTTATTGTGTTAATTGATAAAAAGCATGTATGTATTGAATCTTAAGTTACTTGCTGAGTCTATTGTGTAGACTCACTCTTGCTAAACATTTCAGGAAATTAGCAGCGGAGGAGCTAGCAAGATTTGAAGTGGAGTTGGACTAAGTGATTGAAGATATGTAATTTATATTCATAGTATGTAATGCTACAATTGAAATTTGAATTTTGCTCAAATGTACTTGGAGTCGGCTATGTATTTGGAATATATGCGCTTATGTTATCTCTTGTTGAACTATACAGACTGTGGTATGTGGATTTAAAAGTTGATGGAATAAGATTCATTTAAATTCCGTTGCATTTATTCGATTCTATTTGTGTATATCTCAGCTCACTTGTTACTTGTTGGGGTATTCTCCCCTGTAGCGGCTTGCTCTCATCCGATGTGGGTTGGTATAACCGTACCGGGTGGAAGTGGGTCATTGCAGAGATGGTATCAGAGACTTTGGGTTGAGATTATCATAAATAGCCATCAACTAAATCACATCTCTAAGTCTTTGTAGTGGATAGCCAAATCCAAGGATAATTAAGATAATACTAGAAAAGTGGTAAGATAAATACATGATAACTGTTGGGTATAAGGATAATGGAGTTTAACTTGATGTTTATTTTGTAGCAATGGCTAGAGGGGTCGACGTTCGAGCTTACCTATTCGGGATGAAGAGTAAGTAGGACTGACAGAGAGCAACATGAAGTACCAGTACCTCAGGGATCCCCTGCGCCACCCTCGCCACCGTTGGCTGATTATGGTACGGTCATGCAAGGGATTGTACAAGCAATACAGACTCAAGCGCAAACACAAGCGACTCTTCAAACTCAGCTTCAGGCTCAGGTTCTAGCACCAGCTCAGCAGGACCGTGGTTTAGGAGGTGTATCAGTCATGGAAGGTTCAAGAGGATGGCTCCACCCTCTTTTAAGGGGGAGGTGAGCCGTTAGTTGCAGAAAGTTGGCTCAGGGAAATCGAAAAGATATTCAGAGCCATCAGGTGTGCAGAGAATGACAAGATCAGTTTGGCGGCATACATGCTTCAGGAGCGAGCGGATGTGTGGTGGTCTTCCGTTCTTCGCACGTGGTTTGAGGGAGTGGAGCTAGAGGTTACTTGGGAAGATTTCGTAAGGATGTTTCAGGCCAAGTATGTTCCTGAACATATACAGGACAAAATGGAGTAGGAATTCTTAGCATTGACTCAGAGATCGATGACAGTTTTGGAGTATGAGGCTAGATTTACAGAGTTGTCTAGATATGCACCACACATAGTTGTTGATGAGAGGCGCAAGGCAAGGAAGTTTGTAGTGGGGCTAAGACCGTCATTGAGAGCCAGACTGGCGGCGTTTGACCTTAGAACTATGGATGTAGCTCTTTGCGCGGCGTGCAAACAAGAGAGTGAAATGGAGTTGTACTTGGCAGAGAAGAACACCGATTAGAAATGTTACCAGAACCATTCAACGGCAAAAAGAGGAAGATAAGAAGCTCATGAAAGGACAGCAACCAACTATGGTACCAATAGAATCAACCTTTCAGTCAGTAGTTTCGGCCGGCAACGAGAAGCCCGTATGTGTGCGTTGTGGCAAGCGCCACGGCGGAGACGTATGTGGATGAGGTCAGGAAGATGTCTCAAGTGTGGTAGCAAAATCATCGAATTAAAGACTGTCCGAATCAGAAGAAGAGGTTATTCCCCGAGATGTTCTAGTAGTAAGGAAGCCACCGGTAGGAATTTAGGCACAGGTCTAAGTGGACTAGAAGCGGAAACGAGATGTCATCAAGGGTACGTGATCCGATCTTCGAGGACGAAGATCTCTTTTAAGGGGAGAGGGTGTAAGGCCCCGAAATTTCTTTTTCTTTTCCCCACTTATATTTTATGTATATGATGTTTGCTCGTTCTTGCATAAATGGCGTGCATGAAAATGGTGCATGTCATAATTATAAATTTCGCATGTGTAATGCGTGGATGTATGTTATTTTATGGATGTGATAATTGTATACTAATGCTACATACATAACACCTTGGTATACCTATGTATGCATGTGTATGTTTAGTTGTAAACGTTGTTCATTTGCATGGTGTAGTTAATGTGTACATTATACTTCGTACATTGCATGTACATATAGAGTGCAAGTATGGTAGGTGTATTTAGTAGTGTATATTGTAATTCTATATTCCTCATGAAAACATGCATGTATTTTTATGATAATTAGGTGAGAAGGCAATTAGCTAAATTGTGCATACTGTGTATATTAAAAATCCATGCTTATAGTACTTAAGTAATGTTATGCAAGTTTAATCTAATTACCGGTGCGCGTGTTGTATCTATCTATTTCGTGCATAATGTACATAAATATGTTACATCCGTGTGTGTATGCTATATATATGCCAAATCAAGTGAGTTCAAGCAAGAACTATTTTATTGAATAGATTATTCCTAGCTAACTTAATTCATATTGCCTCCTAATGATTTTGAAACCCTCGCAATTCTTGTCACTTTATTTTGCCGCATGTTGAGTCATGCTTATGTAAAACATCATGTACGCTAGGTAGATATCTACGTACGTATTAGCTAGTTGTGCTTATGTATGCATGTGAATAATTATATGGTAAATATGGTTTGAATGCATGGTGTGATAGTGTGTATACTATGTTACATACATTGTATGTATATATGATAAGTTGAACATGATTTTTGCATGATTTTAAGTTCTGGCCGAAGGGCCAATTGGCGTCAACATGGACGGACGCCCATGAGTAGTCGGCGTCAATATCGATGGACGCCAATTCTTAATAACCGTCCAGAGATGTGGACGTTACTTCTCTGACATGCATGCATGCAGACCCCGAATTCGGTGGCAAGCAAGCCCAGCCATTGGGGAGATGTCCCCAACGGCTATCAGGCCATCCATCACCTCCGGGATAGCCAAACCCCTTTTCCTATAAACCACATCTCCTTGCAACCCCAAGGTTCTCTCTTGGCCCTTTTCCAAGAGGAGAGAAAACCTAGCAAGCTGTGAGGAAGTTTGGACTTTGCATGTCTTGATCCGACGATTTGGAGCTTCATCCGGCGTTCTATTGCAACTGGAGGCTAGAGGGGACCAAGGGAAGGCTTCCCCACCACTGGTTTAGCATCTGCATCGACCAAGAACCCGGAGGAGTGGTGTTTTGGAGGCTTCTTGGGACTGCCCAAGGATAGCTTCAACAGCAACATAGATCCCTTTGGAGGTTTTTAGAAAGGCAAGTAACCTATAGATCTCAATCCTATACATGTGCCCTAGGTCCCAGCATTTTCTGGATTTTACTCGTGTCCTGGATCCTCACACTTCTCTTTCTTTTGGAGCTCGGGTCTGTGTTTTGCACAGACCTGAACTTGACGGCAAGACCCATTTCCGTTAAGCTCTTCAATTAACGGCCAACGATGTTGCCATTAAAGCGCCATTAACGTCCAGACGATGCCGTTAAGTTCTTCAAGGCAGAACAGTGAGCTGTTCTCCCTTCTATATGATTAATTTCCGAAGTGTTTTCGAATGAGGATATAATGTAATCATATATGTTATGTAAAATAGACCATGGGATGCATGTGATATTTTCTGTGCTTTTTGGTGAATGGCATGAATTGTTAAATATTGAAATACATGTTGGAAAATAGATTTTTGCATGTTCACCCATTGTTTACATGATCCCTAAAGAATGGGATGCCCTAAGTTTTTCTAAACGTGTATATACGTATCAGTCCAGGCCCTGCAATTTTGAGAATTTCTCCATGACTGTGGGATTACTGTAATTTCTGTTTTGGAAATAGAAGACATGCGTAGGATTTGTAAATTTACAGTAAATTGTGTTGTGTGCAATAAATCCGGGGAAAATTCCTGTGATGATGAGTATGTTAGGTTCAGGGCCGGTGACTGTCAATTGGATATTCATGTTATGTTCCATGTTAATCAAATTATGAACGACATGAGATTTGCATGTTTTAATTCCTGTAAATGTAATATGATTCATAAAAATATGAAAATTTGCATGTGTAATTATAAACCTGAAATTTGTCTGTGGTTAAAATCTCATGTTATTTTGATGACAGTAAGTATTGTTATGGATTTTTAATGAGAAAAACGACTATGTGAGCATGTTAATGTGATTTGATGTGATTCAGTAAATTCAGTATGATTAAATCTATTGTAGCAACCCGGAAATTTTAATACTTAAAAATTCAAAATATAATTTCTTTAAATCGAAATAATAGAAACATGCGTACCATTATCGTATGTACAATAACCCAACGGAAAATTCCTTAAAAATTATAAATCAATCCCAGACATTATTCCTAAGTGTTCAGTAGAAATTCGTGCAACGAAAAATCCGATTGACCAAGCGTATGTCACAATGTGACGAATTATCAAATTAGGAAATTAAGTCGGAAAACTGCTAACACGGAAAGATAACAGCCCATAAATTAAATGAACATGTCGAGAAACTTCCAACCTCATGAATGAATAACCATTATTGGGTTTGGGCCAATGGACCTCTCATAACCCATGAATAAGTTCAAATAAGAAAATGCAATAAAAATCATAACTCTATTATTCCCTAATTAAAAGGGGAAAACCTATAAGATAAATTCCATAAATAACGGGCTTGGTAAATAGACTCATTAGAAATTAGTGGGTCAAAATAAGGATTTTAAAATAAGAATAATGGGAAAATACCCTAAATTCGTAACTAAATTATTACCTAAATAGAAAGGGGTATTTAATGCATTAAATAAGAAGTTGAGTTAGAATTGGATTCCTAAACCTACCCTAATAGGTTGGTCACGAATTTAGCTCCATCCTAACCCAAATAGGAAGTGGAAAGCTTGGGAGGAGGTTAGGAAAGGAGGAGGAAATTCGGAATTTAATAGGAGTTAGAGTACTATTAGGAATTAGAAACATAACTAGCATAAATACACCTCTTAAACCCTCTTGGCCGACCCTAGCTCGTTGCCAAAGGTTCTTGGACGTGGAGAAGAGGCCAAGGAGGAGAGATCTCGTGGGGAGAAGGAGTTCTTGGAGCTTCTTCCTCGTTCTTCAGTTCTAGCCCTAGAAGAGGAAATCGAGTCAAGGTAGGCATTCTCACAAGCATAAACCATGAAACTTTTTCTGTAGGATGTCTCATCTATTAGGAACAAAACCCCCAAGTTTTATAATTTTCCATCGAGCATATCTTTAGTTCTTGATTTTTCATGTTCTGCAACTTACATGACCCCGAACCCTCTTCTTAACTCTTGATCTCCTTGTATACTCAATCCCATGCTACGAAATTTTTACTGTAGGAACTGATGCATGTTAGGCATCGTTTGCCCCTAAAATCCCTAATTTCTGTTGAGCATGTTACTCGAATTGAATCCATCTTGCTCCCTATATCATGTTCTGTGTTACTCGTTCTTGTTCATCCTCAAACCATATTCAAACCATGCTCTCTCTCAAATCCCTATTTTCTGGAAGTACCCTCGCATGTCTAGTTTCATTTGCCCCTGATTTCATGATTTTTCATCGTGTATATAATTAGTTATGGATTTCTAAACAACCCTGTATCAACAATTGAAATCCCTGGCCCGCAATCCAAGGCCTGGTCTGATTCCTGTCAGAGCCAGGTGCAGACCACCAGATTGCGACAGGCCGATATGTCGCCTTCTGGGTCTGATTGCGACAGATCACCTGTCGTTTTCTCAAGCCGTCGCGACGCCTTCCTTGTCACTTCTGAATGCGACAGGACACCAGTCGCGTTCTGGCCGCCTGAGCAGACAGCCCTGTCGCCACCCTTTTCATGCCCTGTCGCGTTCTGCCTGGTACCTGTCGCTACCCTTACAAGCCTATGTCGCCTTCACAGGTTTTTGCATAAAACCCATAAAATTTATTTCTGACGCTTTCTAAAATATCCTTACGCCTTTTTAAAGTCATACACGCAGTAAAAACACTGTTTTACATGGAACTATATTGAATGCTTTAAAATACATATTCACGACATTTCTATCTACAATTTCATGACACATGCACACACTTGGAACCATCCAAATATGGCTTAATTGGCATGAACTTGTGACATAAATTATCTGGTAATTATGCAATTAAATTGCCTTACTTGTAAGTGAACTTGTCCTCGATTTTCGCGTTGTTTTGAACACCGATCTCGACGCTCCACTGTTCTAGAATTCCTCTAGAACGTCGAGTACTTGTTTCCTATACACCTTTTTCTTGGCTTGTGGTGAACTCTCCGTCGGATATTCCTTTCGCCGGACTAGTGAACCCTTGCACAAGGCCTCCGTAAGTCTCCTCTGATCATGGATTCCCACATGGTCGACGAGCTGGTTGTACCCTAACACCTATGATGCACTCTAGGGATCAGCAAGATCCAACGGCCTAGTTGCTCTCGCTCTTATCTTGAATCACGCCGGACCTCTGGACCTGTGCATAACGAGGCCAGCGGAAGGGTTGTGTATTCCACCTGACTGCCAACGCCGTACGCGTGTGTTGTGCAACTATTACTATCGCTCGTTACTCGACATTCATGTGCCATGACCATAAGATCTTATCTATACTATACTCGCTCGTCTATTCTCGTTCACTCTCTATCTCGTCTCTCTCGTCTATTCCGTTCACTCTACTATCTTGTCTCTCTCGTCTATTCTCGTTCACTCTACTATCTCGTCTTCTCGTATTCTCGTTCACTCTACTATCTCGTCTCTCTCGTCTATTCATCTAGTACCCTCTTGAGACTCGTTGAGCGGTTGTGGCTCCTATCGTTTGTACTATTTCATGACTGTCTAGCGCTATAATGCATACTGTGCAGGGCACGGAGAGTGTCCGAGGGGCTCCAATCTAGTCCGGGGGCAGAGAGCCACCCGAAAATACCTGCAGGGGCTATGACGGTGTTCTGCATTGCACCGGTTCTGACTATACTATCTTGGCTAGACATCTGACTATTGTCCTTTTAGTCTGAGGAGTTCAGACGTACTGTGATATTACTGTGCTATCACAAACTGTTATACATTAGTCTGAGGAGTTCAGACGTAATGTACTATCGTGAAACGACTACTGTCCCAAAGTGACTATTGTCGTACTTTACCAGTGCACCGTTGTGCAACCATACACGCTATCTTGTTACACGCTATCTTATTACACGCTATCTCGTTACACGCTATCTGTTATACGCTATCTCGTTACACGCTCTCATCATACACTCTACTTGCTCTACTTGATACTCGCTATCTTGAGTTACTGTGTGCTATCGCGACTTGATCACCTTCAAAGTGTAATTTACTCTTTACATGACCATCTACTATCATCTCTTCTTGCTATACATGTCTCTTGCTATCTGGACAATATCGTTACTTGCTATTGTTGTTATCGTTTTCTATCGTGACTTGACTTTAGACATCGTGCTATACTTGATTCATCTGCTATTTGAACCATGTTACTTGTGCTATTACTTTCTCGACTTTACATGACTCTCTCTATCATAGTTACTCTGTCATTTAATGCATTAATTATTTAAAGTCTGCTTGAGCCTGAGATTTAAGTCCTACTGGGCGTTATCGCTCACCCTTCGTTATTTGTTATTGTGTCTCAGGTAAGTCGGACAATGACGTTATACGTACCAATGGGACAAGATCAGAGTGATGTGTGACCTGGAGTCAGTTGATGAAGTCACCCTAGCACAATGGAGTTTAGTAGTATTGTTTTAGATTTCTTTTCAATGTAATGATGTCATCGAGCCTATGTGTGGCTCTGAATTAGTGGTTGTAATAGTCTTAGTGATTTTATAATGAAATAAATAGTTATTTCAATTATTGTTCATTAGATGCTCTGATGTGCGAAAGTATGCGCAATTGTCGTTACCATACTCGTTGTTCGCGGTCTCCCTCCGATTTATTCCGCTGCTAAATTGGAGGGCGTGACATCTATATTATGATTATTTGGCAGTTGCAATAGTAATGTTAAATCAGTAAATGAAAGCTTATGTGTATGAATTATGTAGGAGGGTGTGCATGCATGAGAAGTGCGAGAACAAGTGATAATGTGTATAAAATGGTTAAATGTGACAAGAGAACAATGGTGCCCATAAGACACTACCACCCTAGATGCTTGGATCTGTACCGTAGTAATGCCCCTACGGGAAAGCTCAATATGATATGTGATACCCTAGAGAAGGGTCTTGATAAATCGTTATACCCTGGCAAAGGTCTTGTGAAATCCTGGAGGTGGACAAGTTCCACTGGTAATGGTGGGAAGGGCTTTCCCCGATTTCTCTGCAGGAACTAAGACTTTATCACTGCGCCGTGATTAGTACGTGAATGTGAATGTGTTGTGTGTATTATGATCGTCTAATGGTGGTTTGGGCTGTGTCTTGGCATTGTGTAAAAAATGAGCATAGTGTGATGTGTGAAAAGTGATATGTGTTTCATGGCACAAGGTATGTGCAAGATATGTGTAAATGTGGCACATGTTATATGCAAAAGTGAAATGATAAGAAGTATGTGAATGTGAAAAAGGAAATAATGGGAAATGTGTATAGTTTGTGTGATAGAACAAAAGTGAGTGTATGTGAAAGCCAGGTTAATCATATGGTTGTATGTAACGGGAAAATAGTATAAGTGTGAATGGCAATAGTGTTAATTGATATTTTGTTTATTGGTGTATAAATGTGTGATATTATCCTCATGAATTAGATTATTCCTCGTGTGTATGTGTTGATATATTAACTGTCAAGTGCTAAAAGTGATGTTACTGTTAGTACCAAAATGTAGTATATGCCTTCATATTCATGAAGTTTGAATTATTGAATGTACAGGTGTTTTGTATTATGTTGAGTAGTTAAAAGTGATCCCTATGCAAAGTAATATGAATGCGATAAATTTGTATAAAATCAGCAAGCTAAATGTGCAGTAAATTGTTATGATTGCATGCAAAGTAAGTTAGAAATCATGCTAGGAGTGCTACCTATCTTGTAGATGTTCCATGGTTTTGTGTGTGCAAACTTTACAATGACTGGATAAAGTATAAAAACGTGGAGTGTATATTTACTCATGTTAATGACACCATGAGGTTAGTGATCTTGTTTAGATTTTAGTTTTGCATGTGTTAGGATAATGTTTAATGAAATTCCATGTGAAATTATTTAGATTATAGTGTGATCATGTATGATTTTAACTACTGAATTTCATTGTGTTTAACTGATAAAAAGCATGTATGTATTGAATCTTATTACTTGCTGAGTCTATTGTGTAGCCTCACTCTTGCTAAACATTTCAGGAAATTAACAGTGGAGGAGCTAACAAGATTTGAAGTGGAGTTGGACTATGTGATGAAGATTGTAATTTATATTCATAAGTATGTAATGCTAAATTGAAATTTGAATTTTGCTCAAATGTACTTGGAGTCGGCTATGTATTTGGAATATAATGCGCTTATGTTATCTCTTGTTGAACTATACAGACTGTGGTATGTGGATGTTAAAAGTTGATGGAATAAGATCATTTAATTCTGTTGCATTTATTTGATTCTATTTGTGTATATCTCAGCTCACTTGTTACTTGTTGGGGTATCTCCCCTGTAGCGCTTGCTCTCATCCGATGTGGGTTGGTATAACCGTACCATTGGAAGTGGGTTGTTGCAGTAGTCAACAACAGACAAGCTTAGATAATTTGTTTGTTAAACCATGAGAACAAGCGGTCTTGGCCAAGAGAGTGGGGAGTTCAAGATAGGAGGCACCATTGATTGGAAGAGTTGAATGGATCTGGCACAGCGAGAGATGCAACGTGTTTGCTAGGTGCAATACCATCATGATTTTTTGATTTTTTTTTTAATATTTGAATTTTATGGAGGTTTTGAAAAGTATTTAAATGTTTATGACATTTTGGAAGTATTTGAATTTTGTGGTGTTTTGAAAATATTTGAATTTTTATGGGGTTTTGAAAAAGATATTCTTTTTTTTTGTTTTGTTGTTTTATGTTTTGTTGTTTTTTTGTTTTTTGTGTTTGAAAATATTCATTTTTTGTTGAGTTTTTTTTTTGAAATATTGTCATGCCATGGCAATATTAGAGTTATGAAAATTGACTGGCGGGGTCATTGTTACCTCCCCTTTCATTACGGAGTTCCAGAGTAAGGCGTGCGTTTAAGTGGTGCCGGGGGTTGAATGTTAGCGGTTAACGTGCTGCTACAAAGCCATGCTGAAAAGGCAGCTAAGTCTAGCAGGCAAAAGGGAAGAAGATTTGGGATAAGTGATACAGGTGTGGGGGGGTCTGGGTTCGATTCCTTCCTTGGCACAACCGTCAGAAGGTTCAGTCTCACTTGATTATTGGGGCTTTTGGAATTGGTGATGATCATTCATTTGTTAGGGACATGCGTACGACCGGATCCATTTAGATCTCCGAGGGGACTTTGCCGCTCTTTGCCATGCACTATTAAGATTGATTTATTTTGATTTTTACATGCACACGACCAGATCCGTTTGGATCCCGCGGGGACTTTGCCACTCTTGACATGCATTTGACTTTGATTTTTCATTTGGTCATTTAATTGATTGCCCTTTTCTCTTTTTTTTTTTTTAGACCTCTCGTCAGAGAGTGCTTCGGGTCGGTTGTCTTGCCTAAACTATCTCTACTACCCATATTTTGGCTGAATAAGAAAAGAAACAGACATTTGTGCCTTTCAGGCATAGCTGTGACAGTGACAGTGTTTTTCGAGTCAATCGGCTTAGGGCGCCGTGAGGTGTGTGTAAGTGCCCATGCCAAGGGCAAACCTTAATGACCCGAGGGGGAACTTCAGACTCCTGGCATGGAATTCTCATAACGGAAGTGCTGCGATAGCATGGCAATATTGAATATTCATCTTTTTGTGGATTTTTGACACTGAATAGTATAATAACTTTCAAAATAGGAATTCGGAGGGTAAAAGGAGGACGAAGCTCTGCTCTACTGAGGCGAGACTCAGAGGTTATGAAGAATGTACATATTTGTTTGAAAATTAAAAGGATATGTGGGGACTAAAACCCCGAAAGCAATGGGAGAAAGGTCGGATGACCCGATAGAAAATGGAAAGGAGAGAATGGTGGAAAGACTTTGGGGACTCCGGTGGGGCCGAAGGGAATGGAAGAAGAAGGGTGCGGTGCCCAGAAAGAGGAAAGAAATCTTGATGGTCCGGAGGGGAGAAAGGAAAAAGAGGGCCGCGAGGGGCCAGAAAGGAAGGCGCGCTGCGTGGGGCGCAAGATGGAGAGGTACCACGTGGGGCACAGAAAGGAGATGCGCTACGTGGGGCACTAGAGGGAGACGTGCCACGGGCACAAGATGGAGATGTGCCACGTGGGGCACTGGGTGGAGATGTGTCGCGTGGGGCACGGAGTGGAGATGTGCCACGTTGGGCACTGGGTGGAGATGTGCCGCGTGGGGCACGGAGTGGAGATGTGCCACGTGGGGCACGGGAAGGAGAAAGGCCACATGGAGCATGACAAGGAGGGTGAAAACAATGGGGTGTGCCTTGGGGCACAGAGGGGGAAATGACGGTAACATAACGATGTGCCGCGAGGGGCACGAAATGGAGAATAAAGAGTACAAAATGGGGCGCGATGTCTAGTACCAGTGGATGGATTATAAAAAAGATGAAAATAAAATGCCTCCCGTGGGGAGGGAATGCGGAGAACCACGGAACGGTACTAAGTAGCACAAAAGCGGATTGAAAAGATGAGGGAGATGGAGGTCCTATGGTCTTTTGCCTTGCCGGGCGTTTCTGCTTCCACTGGGGAGTTGGCGTTCTGACCCTCAGGTACTTCCTCACATAATGTGCCCAGCGGGCGGAAGGTCTAACTCTTCTTGCAAGGATTGAACGGCTCTCAACGATTGAGGGATTGTTGACTTCCGTTGGAGTTTCAAGCAGTAGTGGCGACTCCCTTGGAATGTAGTTAAATGAGATGGTGAGGGGTTCCACTGGTTGATTTGGAAGAAACAATGAGGGGATCGTGCCCAAAGATCTATAGCGTTGGTTAAGGAAAGGGGCACGTGCCCTTGAATAATTGATTGTGCCAGGGATTTGGCTTTGGAATGTGTAAGCACAATCTGCATGGTTGACCCCTTCACGAATGTGGAAGGTTCACAATAATTATGTGAGGGGTCATGAGAGCTTGGAGAGAGAGATTCCCTATGAGTATTGAACTTTTTGGATATTGTTGGCAACGAAAATGATTGGCATGTGATTAAAAGGCCTCTTGACGGCCATGGGTGGAGGGGAGGACTTCCGCTTAGTGAATGTGCCCGGTATGGAAACAATGACCGGCATGCGAGGGATGTATTCTTGGATTTTGAATAGCATGCCTGGTCCCGGGATTCCTTCTTTTGCTGACATGGCTCGTTGCTCTCCAAATACTTGCACCCGCTCCATTGGATGGGGGTGGATGTGGAGGTAGTGGAAGGTGTATAGTCAGTAGAGGTGTAATAGGTATGGTAGTGAGGCTTTGCTCGGGTTGGGTTGCCATGATGTTGGCGGTGTGGAAGGTGTAGTGGTTGGTTTAATGGTGGGTGTAACGGTCGGTGGAGGTTTAATAATGGAGGGTTTGGTGATAATGGATGGTAATGTGGGAGGGGTAGGTAAATGGCGTACGAACATGACCTCGGAAGGTTCATCGTCGTAACACCAGGTGGTTTCGTGGAGGGTTGGCTATTGGCAACTTCGGCCTGAGCAACGGGCTGTGATGGAGGTGGAGGTTGTTGTGGTTGTTGTTGTGGTGAAGGTATGGGAGCTAGCATGGGTGCTGGAGCAGGTGCAGTTCGGCACATGAGCTTCTTCATGCGCGGGGGCGTTGTATGGCCCAGTTGGAGGTGGTTGAGTCCGAGGAGGACGAATCAGTGGACGCCTGGGTGGAGGCATTCATGGTAGATGGGAGTTCGTGGAGGTATATATGGAGTGGATGTTGTATGGTGGTGAGGTGGATGGTGGTGGCGCACTGACTCGTTCTGCCTCGGACCAGCCTGATTGAATAGGTCCGCGATTGGGGAGTCCATCAAATGGGTTTGAATATAACGTCCCCCTCGTAGAGCTCTTCCATCATGATAATTTGGTTCATGGCCAAGATGTGCTTGAATCTCATAGTAGAGTTAGAAATGATGATTTTTAATTTGCTCTGACCCGAGAGTGCATGTTGCAATCTAGTGGCCATTGACCTCCAACGGTCAGCAAATTGTACAAATTCCTTGTTAGCCCTCATCTTCTCTGATGCTAGATCTGTGACAAAGAGATAAGGACTAACGCAATTTTTGTACCTTTGAAGGAATTTTCTTATGAAGGGTGTGGAAGTCTCCTGCCTCACTTGGCTCGAAGGAGTAGAACCATTCAAGTGCAGGGCCATCAAGAGATTTTCTAAATAGATATGCCAGAGTGATAGGATCATGTTGCCAATGTGAAGACTCATAGAGGAATTCTTTAATGTGAAGGTAGGGATTACCCGTGCCATTGTACAATCGGTACGTTGGCATCTCTAAAGGATGTATATAATTTGAGGGAGAGCCAGCATGGCGGCAACGGGGTCACCCGTGGAGTTTGAAGTTTGTTTATTTGGTTCTCCAAATCGTTCAATTTGTTGAGAAGAGTATTTTGGAGTCGAGGTGGTTGCCGCTAGGCAAGTGAGGGAGTACATGGGGGTGGCCGTGAATCAATGGGCCTTCCCAAGGGATGGTTTGTATGGACCGAGCACGAGAGTGCAAATGACCATGGGGTCGAGGTGAAGAATGTACAGGAGAATGTGGCGAAGTCGCTGAAATATACAAAGATGGGTGCTAGGGGAGAAGAAGGAGGGGGAGTCGCACCCTCAACCAAAGATTGAATTAAATTGAGCTATTGAGGGTGAGCTGATCAAGTGCATTTAGGACAGTTTGTACAGTTGGATCTTGGTGGGGGAAGGCTCTTGCCGGGTTTTGATCAGAGTGATGTGTGAAGAGACATCAAATTGGTTAGTGCGCGGTGTGCACACATGACCATAGGAAGTGGATGTTTGTCCCTCACGATGGTGAGACGGACAGACATGGGACAAGAAAGATTGGCCATCTAAACTACTCTCATAGTCCACATAATTAAATCTAGCATGATGATATTGGTCCATTTTGACAAGGCAAGCAATCAAATAGGTTACAAAGATATAAATCAATCAAGATGGTTCAAATAAGTTATGATGCTTAGCGCTTGTTTTTAGGAGTTTCACAATTAATTAAATGGATTGAATGAATATGTGTCACTCCAGATGAGACCTCAGTTGGTAGAAGATGGACACTTCGGGGTACAACTAAGCTCACCATTACCACGCAATGGGATGTCTAACCCGGGTCAACGAAATGGTACAACCAGCTCGGTCCGCCATGAGGGAATCCACGGGGTACGGAGACTTACGACGTTCCGAAGAAGGTTCGCTAGTCCAAAGGGACGGAATGCCCAATGGAGAGCTTGCCTTCACTGGAAGGGTGTGTGGAGCCTAAAGGATGAGGGAAGGAGGCCCCGACCAATGCAATATGCCTGTATGCACAAGATATAGCAAGAGTGGCAAAGGGGTGCGTTTCTGTCAACAGTTTGTATCGTGTCGGGTACAGATGCCGCGACTCAAACTGAATAGCGTCCAGTCACCTAGACGCAGATCTGAAAGCCCCAGAAGGCTGCCAGAGCCGCGACCAGTCCCTGTGGATGACCTGTTGGATAGAAACACGTCGGCCTTGGCCGCCGCGACACAACAGAAACGGTCGGCCCAAGCCGCCACGACACAAAGTAGAACACGACCGACTTGCGAGTTGCGTTATCATCACTGAATCGCGTCCGCTGTATCGAACACGATTCCAAAGGCAACCCGAAAACTGAAACAAAGCAGTAAAAGAGGAGATATGTACAAAGCAAATCAAGCATACATAACATGAACATGCAACAGGGTATAAGCGCAATAAAAATGGCACAAACTCATGCATGGATCAACTCATCATTTTATTTTCCCCAAATTTTCTTTGCAATCAATAATTGGCTAATCACTTGGGATGGAAGAAAAGGAGGAAAAGAAGGAGGGGCACGTAAGGTGTCGATGGAGGGTGCCACGTAGGACACGATGGAGTGGGTAATCAAAAGAAAATGGTGGAAAGAGGTCCCACCGTGATTGCAATTTGTAGATATCACTTTTCGTTCGTCGGGAACTACGAGCGGTCAACAAAGAAATAGGACGGAAAAGAAAGAAAAGACAGGCGGGAATGGAGCACAACTCCTAAAAAAAAAGAAGAAGAAGAAACGTGATCGCCAGGTACACGAGGGTACCGAAGGAGATGCACGACGCGTGGGGTGTGAAATGAAAAGGTTGATCGCATATAAATACCTTTTGAGCGGGGGGAGATTGCGCGGGTGACGTGGGTTCCTCTTCTTCTACGAGCATGGCCGGCCGTGGTAGAAGGGAGGAGTGAAAAGAAGAGCCACGTGGGGCTCGAAGGGAGTTGATATGAACAAAATAAGAGGGAGGGAGGTGCTTACCTAAAAGTCGGATGACGCGGAGGGGCTGATTGGATGGACGGAGGAAGAAGAGGCGCTCCCGCCTTGCTCTGATGCACGTGGGCAATGGAGGCCTCGAGTTCCCAGGAGGTTGAATGGCTAGACGTGGAAATCCTCCTTGGTTCGGAGTTGAGGCGTGAATCTGGAAGGGCTTCGTCGTAGTGGGGGAGATTAGAGGAGAGAGAGGGCAAATGGCTGGCCTCGGGTCTATATTTATAGGGGCAATTTCTTGAATCGCGCGCCGGGGCAGCCACCGCGACTATGAATTGAGTCGCGTCGGGTATGACCATGACTTAAAAGTCAACTTGATGTGATAGGCGTAGCCTGCAGCTATGTTCGGATTCGCATCGGGTATGGCCGCCGCGATTCGATTCGTCATGATTCGATATAGGGTATAGGCTTTTGACTTTTAGTCGCAGTGGCCTACACGAACGCGATTCTATTTGAGCATGTGCCGAAAACATAGGAGCTCTTAAATGCGACAGTTTTTTAGGCTTTAGGCTTTTTGACTTTAAATCACGGCAGACATGCCAGACGTGATTAGGCATTGAATCGCGTCGTACGACATGACGTGTTCATGAATTTTTGAATTTTATTTATGGAAACTGCCAAAATGTGGAATCGCGTCGGGGAAGACCACCGCGTTTCTGAAAATAGGCATATTTCGTAAATAAAATATGGAAATTCATAGTCGCGTCGTATAGGGCCGACGTGTTAGGACCAATCGACATAGTCACGTCATACATGGCCGACGCGTTAGGACCAATCGATGTAGTCGCGCCCGCCATTGCCGGCGCGTCTATGAGGAATCAATGCAAGTCAATCGAATCGATGTAGAATTGCGTCCGACCTACCCGATGCGTTTCAGTGATGCGACTTTAAATTGATGCCCACATTGCCCGGCCAGCCCTGAAAATGAAGGGGAAGCACGGGGAAGAATTGGGTGATTCGAGAATGATTGGGAAAACTACTCTTGCAAGGCAAATGAGGGCCATTTGTGGCATTATGGCGCGATATGAAATTTGCCCACGGCGGAGTCAAAATCGCGTGTCTACACCGGGAGTTCGAATTGAACTCCGTTAGTTTTCACAAGTCACACTCATCACCCCGACCGTGTTGGAACAAACCGGAGGCCAATCAGACTAGTATTTCTAATTTTGGACCCTCAAACCTAGCTAAGTTAATTCTTCCTTTTTAACAAAACGAAACTAAACTAACTTGCTTATGTAAATTTGAGCGTCGAGCTCAAACCGGAGTCCGAATTAACTCCGTCAGTTTCCACAAGTCAACCATCGCCTTGGCCGTGCTGGAAAAAATCGGATGCCAATCAGATTAGTATTTCTAATTTTGGACCCCAAAACCTAGCTAAGTTCTTCCTTTTAAACAAAACTAAACTAAACTAACTTGCTTAATGTGAATTGAGCGTCGAGCTCAAACCGAGAGTCCGAATTGAACTCCGTCATTTTCACAAGTCACAACCATTACCTAGGTCGTGTTGGAAAAAACCAGAGGCTAATCAGATTAGTATTTCTAATTTTAGACTCCCAAACCTAAGTTCTTAAATTTTAAACTAACTAACTTGCTTAAGATGAATTGAGTGTCGAGCTCAAAAACGGAGTCCGAATTGAACTCCGTCAGTTTCCATAAGTCACAACCATCGCTTAGGCCGTGCTGGAAAAAACTGGGGGCAATTGGATTAGTATTTCAAATTTTAGACCCCCAAACCTAAGTACTTCATTTTTAAACTAAACTAACTTGCTTAAGATTAATTTGAGCGTCGAGCTCAAACCGGGAGTCCGAATTGAACTCCGTTAATTTCCACAAGTCACATCATCACCCCGACCGTGTTGGAAAAAATCGGAAGCCAATCAGATTAGTATTTCTAATTTTGGACCACCAAACATAGCTAAGTTCTTCCTTTTTAAAGAAAATAAAACTAAAATTGACTGTGAAATAGAAAAGCTAAAATAAAATCAATTTACTCACATGAGGGGCCCGTGCTGATGTCGATGGTGCTGCCTGAGGAGGGAATGCTGACCTGGGAGAGAGCCTGGGAGATAGCCTGGGAGAGCTGGGCCTGGACAGCGTCGGACACCTGCATCTGCTTCGTCAGGGCCAGACGAGACTCCAAACCAGAGATCGTATCTACAATGAAGCCCATCATCTCACTGGGAGAAGTACCTGGAGCACCAGGTGTGGTGAATGCACTAGTCTGTGAGGATGAACTCGAGCCGCCAGATAACACCCTGCTCGTGTCCATACTGTGCCCAAAACCATACACATGGCCTTTCTTTGGGGCACCAGATGCCGCAACCCATACCTCAAGATCTAACTGCGGATGCTCCTCCTCCCCGGCGTACTTCTCTGTCATCTGTTGGCTATATGACTCCTGCAAAAATAAAATAAAATGATATGTAATATTAATCTGTAACGAGAAAAATTAAATAGTGAATACCTTGTAAATACTTACCACAACTCTCGGGCTCTGTCGCTAATGTACTGATCCGTCCCTTTTTCTTATGTGTCTTATCAAACACCTCCTGAAATGTTGGAGGCCGTTTTAGCTCCTTTTCCTATTTCACAGAAAAACATGACATAAATGAGTACCTATATGAATAAAATATATCACAAACGGACATATGACTTAGCAATCTGGACTGATGGGTCGCAAAGAAGACGGACCCACTTGTATGCATGTTGGCCTCTAGATTGGCAGCCCGATTCACTTCCATTGTTGTGGAGGTTTGTTGCCATCTCTCTGCGGCCCATATGTTGCACAGACTTTCCCAGTAGTCTCTTAAGAAGATAGGATGAGCATGGTTGAAATGAGTCCAAGCTTCGCCATTGCAGGATGACTCATAATATCCTCGTCCCTGACGTACTCTTTCTACGTGCCACCTCATATGTCGAGCTATCTTTGAAGACATATAGATCCGTTGCAGTCTGAGTGTATGGGGGAAATATCGCAATGATACATAAGGTATATCCTTTCCCCGAGAATTGGCCCCTCTTTTAGGTTTAAACCTATCATGATGGCAAATAGAACATGATACCTTATCTACATCCTCTTTGTGATACAATATACAATGATTAGGACATACATCTATTTCACATATCCAAGTCCTAAATCATTGACCATCTTCTTAGCACGATAAAATTTGGGGCAGCTTCTCATCTCGAGGTAACATGCTCTTGATGCTGAGGAGGAGACGATCAAAGCAATTCTCACTTATATGAAATTCAGATTTCAAGTTCAGCAACTGTGACACCGCTGACAACCGAGTGTTTTTTGACAACCATCCCACAATGGCTCATCAGCATCCTTAAGTAACTGATAGAATCTTTTGGATCCCTTGTTCGGCACGTCTTCAGTGTATATAGGATCCTCATGTACATTGAATTTAAGACCAGTGGCATCTACAACCATATCCACGTACGTACTTGGGCCTTCCACATTACTAGGCTCGTGCGACTAGAGCTCTCACCATGACATGTCCCATTCATATAACCTTCAACAAACCCTTTTCTACATAAATGGCGTTGAACCTCCCATGGTGAATCCACTTCAATTTTTTACAAATCACACAAGGACATTGGATTCAACTCACTGTCTACTGCTGCATTTGTATTCCCCAATGCAAACTGAATGAAAGTCTCAACTCCAACCTAAACTCCACAGACACAACAAGATCAACTATTCTATGATACATCCATGAACGGTCTGAAGCCATTTTTTTCATGTTCCAACCAATAGTAACAAACAAATAACTTTAAATTTTAAACTCACACATCCTTCGACGCAACCAAAATGAATATGAAGGATATATTATTTAGATTATCACTTTTTACCCATCTTTGAATATTTGATCACACTCAGATGGCCATTTACTATGTGTTTGTATAATTTGCTGAAATTTCGGCAGCATCTTCCCCACACCTCTCTGATATACCAAAATATTTATTGATTAAGATATTATCTTAAACACTACTAATAAGTGGTTAAGAAAATATTCTAAATCAATTAAGTATATCAGAGAGGAGTGAGTAGACGCACCCGAAATTTTCAATAAATAATACAAACACATAGTAAAGGACCACCTAACTGCGATCAAACATTCACAGACTATCCAAAATGGGACAATTCAAGACTTTAAGTTAGATATACACGTTCTCATCATTAAAAATAAAACTCGTGCACATCAATCCAAAAGTCTTGAACGGGAAGGTTCATTGACACGGCTTAACACACTCTCGTGAGGTGTGCAGTGATAAATTGCTATACATACATAGATCAAATTTAAAAACCACATAAATATGAAAGGAAAATGAAAACAAAATATTACATGTGAACAAGTGCAATATAAACCAAATTCACACATACATGTAAATGAATTAATTAAAGTAAGAACTGTAATACTAATCAAGAAAAAAATTTGTAGTAAAAAATTTCTTGCAAGGCGTTGAACAACTTCAAAGAAAAAAAAAGGGTGCACTTGCCTATGTTCCTGAATTTCACCTACTTATACGGCAACCAGTAGCTGACAGGAAAGATTTAGGGGAGTCAGGTTCGGAGAAATGGAGAGGGACAGCCTACTTGCCTATGGGGCCGTTGCAAACCTTCACGAACGCCTATTCACACTCTGTGGATCCTCACAGATGCATGTTTGACAAACATGCACTAGAGTCGCGAATGTGAATAGGCGTTCGTGAAGGTTCGCAGCAGCCCCATGGGCAAGTAGGCAGTTCCTCTCCATTTCTCCGAACCTGACTCCCCCAAATCATTTCCTGTCAACTATGGTTGCCGTGTAAGTAGGTGAAATTCAGTAACACAGGGCCAGCGCACCCACTTTTTTTTTTTGAAGTTGTTCAACACCTTGCAAGAAATATTACATATAAACAAGTGCAATACTAAACAATACATTAAAATAAGAAGTGTAATACTAATCATTAAATTAATGAACAATTAAACGCAAACTAAGCTAATGTCTAGAAGGAAGAGTTTGTACTATTTTTTTTTCCTAAATTGGGATGTATATTCATTGGTGTTTATATTTGGCTTCTTTACAAACGCTTATCCCATGGCTAATAAGTGGTGGTAACACACTTCTAAACGCCTATCCCATGGCTCCAAGGGAGTGGGGAGAGGAGTTGATTGTGACTTCCTGTACATTAAAAATTCTCATGACCTTGAACCAGGGTTGTGTCCTCTTCCTACATATGCCATTAATTCATTCTATTAGGGGTTGTGTCTTCTAACAAAAACCCACTTTATAGAGGATAAAATTTTTGTTTACTTAGTTTGTTATTTCTATGGGTGTAATTATCTAATTACCAGGGAAAAAAAAGTGAAAAAAGTTTGGGAAAGAAGATGGATGATATTTCTGTAGTTCAACTTACTTGTTTTGAAGATTATACAAGACAAAGCAATAGAATGTTTGAATGCAACACGCGTTGATCCACCTT
This sequence comes from Colocasia esculenta, assembly GCA_014218235.1. Taxonomy (NCBI): domain Eukaryota; kingdom Viridiplantae; phylum Streptophyta; class Magnoliopsida; order Alismatales; family Araceae; genus Colocasia; species Colocasia esculenta. The sequence goes on from CM024757.1 coordinate 139,381,365, forward strand.
TTATATATTTGCCATGATGGCATGATCCTCTTCAATTAGATGGAGAAAGAAGTAGTAATCCTTAGGCCCTGCTTGGCATGGGGTTAAATAAAGGATAAGAGTGAATCTAACCCCCCCATGTTTGGTGTACAAAAAAAATAGGGACAAATATGGTTTAAGTATTTTGAGAATATTCACAAAACATAGATATAAGTTGAGGATAAGTCATCCCATATTTTTGCTGGGATAACTTATCCCCATCTCCTATCCTCGTTTTTCTCCTCTATTTTTTTTTATTTTATGTTTCCAGAACCTAAAAAAGAGGGGGGTCAACTTTATTTTTTATTTTTATTTCATATTTTTCAGAACTACTTTAGTGCAACATTATGCTTATTACTTTCTACATATTTCTTCTGATTTTACCTTGACTACATGCTTTGCTGATGTAATTAACACTTTCATATTAAGACCACCAGTTCATTTGGCCTTGCTTGCTAGCCGCTTGGAATGTTTTTTTTAAGATATACGTATATCTATTATAGCTATTACATTATTTATCCTTGCAATTAAATCCTCCCTTTAAACTTTTTTTTGTTAAAAGGCCAAAAATGTCCGGAGTTTTTATAATAAAAACATAGAATCTGACAACCAGAGGCATAGCCTAATATAGATAAAAATACAATAAACTCTATTTAAAACTCCATAGATGATCAATCCCATGAATAAGTTCGTCGAAGAACAGCTCGAAGACTTAAGCCCGGTCGTCTTGAACAACGCTCCATGTCTTCTTCATCTGATTCCATTTCAGATGTTTCTTGATTGAAACTAAAATCAGACATGAAAATATTCTCAGCTTTAGCATGGTCAGCAACGGACGAAAACTTCATCCTCAGATCTAAAGTTGGAGCTTGAAATGACATATTTATAGCATTCATCGGACGCACAGGGCTAGGAGAGCATTCTCGGGTGATCGGTAAGCAAATCCTTACACCCCCTTTGCGAGTTGGACGTGAGAAACAATGTCCAGAAGATGACCCACTGGAAGGGAGATTGGAGTTCACTCCCATAGCTGGGGAATGACGCACTACCTGTGCAAATGATATAGGAGTAGTATCCTGAGCAGTAGAGGGATCCGCAAACAACCATCCTAGAGAGATTTTCCTCCACTTGCACATCATTCGCAAATGCAAATCATGATGTTTGCTACCGCCTTGTAGTTGTAATTTTCCTCGTGAACAGTAGTTGCCACCATGGTTTGGCTCCGAGATGGGCCATCATCTTTAGCTGTTCCGGACATAAGAGAAGGCCCATCGTCTTCAGCAATTCCAGGCAATGGATATTGGGATGTGGAAACTGGTGAGGTCTACTTGCCATGTTGGAAGCAAAGGTCTTCCACTTTCCTTAGGATTCTCTTCCGGAAAACGAGGGAGAGCAATAGTTGGCACTGCAAGTGCCGTCCTACTGGCACCACCAGCGCAATAAGCTTCCTTAGCAGCCGCGACAACCCCGCGTGGGCCAGCGAAAATGGCTTCCTCAGCAGCCGCGTGGATCCCGCGTGGGCCAGCGGAGTAAGCTTCCTCAGCAGCCACGAGGATCCCGCGAGGGCCAGCAGAGGAAGCTTCCCTCAGTAGCCGCGAGGGTCCCGCATGGGATCACGATGGATATTCCACCCGATGCATGCTCCGTTGAAGGCGGCTGTGGATACCCATCAACGTCTGGGATATGACCGTTGATTCTGGGAGATTGAGTGGCAGGCGACGCACGCAGCAGCACCACCGTGCGCCGGTAGCACCAGCATCTTCCCCTTCGAGCGAAACTGCATGCCGATGAACACCATGAACCTGGTTATCCAAGATGGAGGTAACAGGCGCAGGCTGAGTGCACTCTATAGGTAGGTCGTTAGCTTATCCTCCTGGCCATGAAGACCTGCATGCACAACAAAGAGACCTTCACGTACAGGGGCCCAAACCCTTGGGGGGTAGGATTCGCAAAACATCATTAGTTTTCATTTGGTTGCCTCCTCCCACAGATCGACAGGCATCCTTAGAATGGCCTAGTCAATGGCAGGAAAAGCAATAAAGAGGTAGATTGATATAGGTAATTCTTTCCCAATATCCCCCATCCCAATCCACAACCTGTCAAGCCTAGGTTTAGTGAGATCAAGTTTAATACATACCCGAGCTGCTTAGTATTAAGAAGGAGATCTGTTGCATGGGCGATTTGTAGAACCGGGCCAGCATTACCAGCGATAGAAGCCAGAGTTTCTTATGGTAAAGATTGATAGGAAGCTCTGGGAACTCCACCCACACTGGGACAACAGTAGGATCCTCCGAAGGCTTGAAGAACGGTGTCCACTTGAAGAACCTAAAGAGTTTGCCTTGTACGTATATAGACTCACAGAGAAGCACCTTGAGGTAGTCATCTTGGCACTTGAAACGTAGAAGAAGATGCAAGTTATCCATGGCACTAATAACAAAGGATTCCTTAATGTCACACCTGGAATGTAGATGCGAACGAATCTCAGGGAACGACGGCCTCCCGTACGCCGTCTTGGCAACAACGAAGAAGAGAAAAGCTTGATAGATGCTTCCATCTCCTCTTTAGAGAAGAAAACCGCCGGCTCACCGTGGTCTGTAAAGGCTAGAAGATGAACAATTGTATCAACCTCGGGAAGAACTAGCGAAGCTACAACCACCTTAGCAAAAGAGAGGCCACTCGCCGGAGGTGACCCCCCGGGGGCCTCCATGGCCAGCCAACCCCACCTGGGACCAGAAGAAAATGCAGAGCTTCTCTCTCTAGAAATCTAGAGAGAGAAGCCGACTCGTCAGGTGACTCTCATGAGATTTGAATCTTTAATCTCATAGTGTGCAAATGGAGTTTTAATTACCTGAACCACTCGAGTCAATTATAATGTGCGCGCAAGAGGGATGGGCTAAACTTGTCTCCTCAATTCGATCTTGAACCTTATATCAAAATCGGTCTAATCAAATGAGGTTATTCCTTATATAGGGGAAGATGGCCTTGTTTCTGAAATGGGGAGAACACATAACAGGAGATTAATATTGTTACGGCCCCATAGAATTTTTTAGAAATATTTATTATTTTATGGGGTTGACATAGATTAGTCAGGTCACAATATTACACATTACACATGATATGACATAAATAACAACAGTGGACATCTGCAGACATCGACACACAATAATAGAGTCATGTCATATCATATACATCTACATAAATATAACATGCATGATCTAACTAAATTATCCGTCAGTCATGACAGAGTAGATATTGGAATAGGTGGAGAGAGAGAGGTTCTGAGTTGGAACCCAAGATAGGGTAAACTTTTTCAATATTTTTAGGACACTGGGTTATATATACAATAGGAAAAAAATATCTAACTAAAAAAATTATGCCCCCTCCCTAGACAGGCCCCCCCCCCTGCCTGCGTAGCCCCCCCCCCCTCCAGTTCCCCCCTCCCTACATAGGCCCCCCCCCCTCCCTGCACAGCACCCCCCCCCCCCTACATAGCTCCCCCCCTCCCTGTGCAGCCCCCCCCCTGTTCCCTACACAGGTCCCCTCCTGCGCGCCCCCCCCAACACCCCCCTCCTGCGAGCCCCCCTCCCTACACAGGCCCCCCTCTCTGCGTAGCCCCACCCCACCCCCCTGCCTGCGCAGCCCCCCCAACCACCCCCCTCCTTACACAGCCCCCCTCCCCCACACCACCAGTCCCCCCCTCCCACCCCACACTGCATCCCCACCCGCTAAGCCCCCCTCCCCCTCACCCACTACCGGGAACATCCCCCCACACCATGGTCGCCGCATAGAGAGATAGAGAGAGAGAGAGAGAGAGAGGAGAGAGAGAGAGATAGAGAGAGGCTTACCGGAGGAGAAGATGAAAACGGCTCCAGGCTTCGACGGCGGTGAACGAGAGAGAGAGAGTGCGAGAGTAGGGACGGAGGAGAGAGAGAGAGCATGCGAGAGGCTGGTGAGGAAGAGAAGAGAGTAATATTCGGCTATAGAGACCAAATAGCGACCGATAAAATCGGTCGCTATTCAGTCTCTAAGCACGTCGGCTTTAGAGACCGAATATTTTCGGTCACTAATCGGTCACTAATTAGTGACCGATTAGTGACTGAACATAATCGGTCACAAAATTTTCTTCCATACCGGGAAAACGTGAAAATCTGTGACTGAAATAAAATCAGTCACTAATTAGTGACCGATTAGTGACCGGAAATATTCGGTCGCAAAAATTTCCTCCATTTTCTAAAATAGAGAAATACAGTCACTGAACGCCCAATGATCACTATGCGGTCACTAAATAGTGATTGATTAGTGACCGAACTAAAATCGGTCACTATAATATTTTTTTAGTGACTGAATAGTTTCAGTCACAATTCGGTCACTATTTAGTGACCGAACAGTGACTGAAATTATCGGTCGCTATATCGGTCTCTAAATCTATTTTTTCTTGTAGTGAAATACATCATAACAAAAAAATAAAGTTCTGATTTGATAAAACAAACTGCAAAATTTTCCTACTTATATACACCAAGAAACATTGCCATGTGAACTCCAATATGTGCAGTATATATGACTATTCTATAATTGTTGAGAGCTTTATATGTGTCAAAGGTGGTGGTCAGTGGCTTATTATTTAAACATATTATCCGACATGCTTAGCTTTTGCTTTACTATTAGCTTTTAAAATAACTTTGGAAGATTCTTTGATAGAACGCTGTGCTTATGAAGTTTCTGTTAAACACATGCTTCCTCTTTATCCTTTATTCTTGTCTTGAAAACAAGAGATTACATATTACTCCAGTGTTTTTCCTCGGGGAATGTGGTCTCTCGATCCAGCGCCATGGAAAGGAAAAGTACATAGCCGACGACTTTGGAAATGCACCAGTGCACAAAGCAGGCTTGCCGACGTGTATTACTAAGTGCAAGAACCCTACACCAGTACTTTTTTTTTTTTGACACGTAACCCTAACCAGTACTGCCCTTTAATTGAAGTGCTTCATGAATCCTCATCCTAAAACACTTGGGAGTAGAAAGAGAGAGAGAGAGATGAGCAAGAGAGAGGGAGAGAGAGATGAGCGACGTAAGAATAGTCCATGAGTTTGGAGACCCTCAAATATCCACCATGATGACAGAACTCCTAACTTGTAGGATCATGCGTACGTGCCATCTCCATTTGTCAAGTTCCCACAAGTATTTTAAAAGTGGACCTCATGGCCTACAAGCCACAAATCATCTCCATCGGGCGATACCACCTTCAAAACCCTAAGTCAATTTGGGGAGGAGATTAGACAGTCTCAGTTATTTTAATCGAGAGTTATTAATTTATATTTTAAAGGAAATAAATTTAAGAAAACATGAAATCTAAAAAATTAGAGGAGTTAACCCTCCGAAATAAATAAAATATGTTAACTCTCTTTACCCTTTTAATTGGATTAACTTAACTCCTCTGTCAAACCTACACCACTAACCCGCGACATACCCCTCCCATACACCCCTCCCCCGACATGGGAGTTCTTAATCGGAGGTACCTGCACACCCTGCTTGACCGTAATCCAGGCACCTCTACCGATGTATAATTAAAGCGGTCATCGAGAAGGTCAACCAATCGGAGGCACGAGCTCGAGAATGTTATCAGGTACCTTCTTCCCTCAACAACTATGCCTTCGTTATGATGTTGGTCCTCGACGGTTGTTTCATCTTAGAGCTACTCTACACATCCTACTGGGAGGAGGTGACAATGATCACCATAGCTTGGATGTTCCCCTTGATATGGGAAGACCTCCTCAAACTCGAGAATCAAATTCCCTTCTTCATCCTCGAAGACCTTTTATGCATTGTACGTAGCTTCAGAAACTACTTACTTGTCCGTCAAGGAGCTCGCTTTCTACTTCTTCAGAGATAAGGCTCCCCTTTTGTGTCATCTACTCCACTTCTTTACATACTTCAACGGCCCGATGCCAAAGATGGAGATAGTACATCAACCCGCAAGCCCTCTTGCCTTCCATCCATTTAGAAACCCATCTACAAGAAGATGAAGAGTTTATTACCTATCCAACATCATATACCAATGACTCGAGAAAAGCTGATAAACTGGTCCCTTGCATTGTCGAGCATCGGGAGGCTAGGATAAAGTTAGAGAAAACATAAAAGCGAGGAACATGTTGGCCACGTGACCTTCCAAGATGGCATATTGTCTTTCCCGCACTTAACCATCGACGACTCCACCAACTCTATCCTCCGAAATTTGATAGCCTTCGAGCAGTTCTGCCACAACAATGACCACCACATCGGCTATTATATATATTACGTTCTTGGACTGCATCGTCAACTCCGCCAAGGATGTCACCATACTTTAGCAATGCAACATCATCGAGAACATGTTGGGGAGCGAGGACGAGGTGGCTATGCTCTTTAACAAGCTTGGCAGGGATGTGAAACTGGATTACGGTCGTCGTCATTACCTCGAAGATGTGTTTGAAGGGGTGAATAAGTATTGTGATTCCAAATGGCACAAGCATCGAGCAACGTGTATGCGTGACTACTTCAACAGCCCGTGGACGATTATTTCGTTCTTGCGGCCATTGCTGTTATTGTCATGACTTGATCTAAGTCATTATGCTATACTCCCTCCTAGGAGCATTAATAGATTCTTGAAAAGCACTTAGAATTTAGAGCACGAAGGAGCTAGAGTACCGGTGAGCCTCGTGGTCAAAGTTTACCATATTTTTACTATATATCTATATGTGTATCCCTCGAAATTAATATTCTCATGTATTATGTACTAACCAAACAAACTGTTTGGCTTTATAATATTTGTATTTTCATATCAAGCTGAATCCAAAAACAAAAAATAAAAAATTTCAGTCCTGGTTGTATGGCTTGAGCACTCTCATTTGAAGACACTACAAGAAAAGGGACTATTGGGGATTGGGTATTGGCGATGGCTCTAGAACACCGTCGCTAAAGGGTATTTGCGACGGTTGTTATGTAGCCATCTGCAAAAGTGTGAGTATTGGCGATGGCTTAACGAAGCCGTCATAACTAAACATTATTAGCGACGGCTAAAAATATGAACGTCGCTAAAAATAAATATCAAGACGGCTACAAAAGCCGTCGCTAAAATTGTCATTCGGGACAGCTATTGTCATCCCCAATAACAGTTATTAGCGAAGGTGACATAAGCCGTCGATAAAAATAAATTATTCAGGACGGCTACAAAAGTCGTCGCTAAAAATATCATTCGGGATGGCGATTGTCATCCCTAATAACGTTTATTAGCGACGGTGACATAGTCGTCGATAAAAATAAATTATTCAGGACGGCTTCAAAAGTTGTCGCTAAAAACATCATTTGAGACAGCGATTGTCATCCCAATAACGGTTATTAGCAACAGTGACGTAAGTCATCAATAAAAATAAATTATTCAGGACGGCTACAAAAGTCGTCACTAAAAATATCATTCGGGACGGCGATTATCATCCCCAATAACAGGTTGTTAGCGACGGCGACATAAGCCGTCGCCAATAACCTAATTTTCTTTAAACAAATGTTAAAAAATAATTTACGTATAATTTTGTAAAGTATGATAATGTATGTTAAATTATAAATGAAGAAATAAAGTATAAAAAAAAACTTATTTTCATGTACACCCATCACCATGTTACCTTATATGTTTTGAGGAACATACCGGCATTCTTGTATGCATGTTGCTAAATTTTGTTTACGTATTGATACAAAAATTTATTATATCACAAAGTATATTTCATTTCATATTTCAAGCTATTATTGTCATCTACTTAACTAATTATTCTTATATATTGTAAAATATTTTTTTCATTAATCATATGAATATATAGGATTTTTCTATATTTAGCATGAATCATATAAATCATTAAGTATTTTATTTTAAACTCCAATGTTATGTCTTCTTGTAAATTAATCAGATTGTTTACACAATAAGTTATTTTATTTTTTTAAATCAAAGCCTATTATATATTTATATTAAATAATGATATTTGAATTAAAGTGAGAGGGAGATAAATTTATGTAATATGCATTAATATGTAGTCACACAAGTATATAAAATAGCTTTATTATTATTTTATTATTAGGTTATTCATAATCAGTTTTGTAATATATCAATTTAAATATTATTTTTCTTATACTATTTAAAAATATAAAATTTAATGGCGCAAATCAATTGAAAAGGTGAGGTCGACCCAAGAATAATTGTGGGGTCGACCCTATTTCACAGTGCCAAAAAACAACACAGAGGGGTCAATCCAAGAAGAAGTATGAGGTCGACATCAAAACACAGGAGATATGATTTTCATTTGAGGTCGACCTCAGTGAAAAGAGAGGTCGACCCCATTTCCCAGTGTTAAAATGGGGTTATAATGGGTCGACCCATGAAGAAATATGGGGTCAACCCATGAAGAAATATGGGGTTGACTCCATAACACGATGATTTGAAAAGTGTTTTTGAGATCCGATATCACTTGAAAAATATTTTGGTTGCTGCACATAACTTCGCCACTTGTTAGCCAACAAAGTTGAGTGGTTTGTGATCAAACACTTAAATAGAAAGATGTAACTATCCTTAAACAATCATGAATTTACACTAAGATTATTATATGCATGAAGATAGTGTAAGTACGCCAAAATTTATTGATAAATCTTTAACTGTTCTCCACCTTTTTGCCATCACAAAGACACAATAAACCATACAAGTATTAATGAAGGACACAATATACTAGTTCTCCCCCTTTTTGTCATCATCAAAAAGAGCAGTGAAGAGATAATTAATCCAACTCAAAATGACGACAAACCATAGCGGTGAAAACAAAGGATGAAGAGGTAAAATGATGAAGACTAAGGTGGTGGTGGTGGTTAGCGAGATAGAGAATCCCATAAGAAATTTCCAGCGCTGGCCAAGTCCTGCAAGTTCTTTCGCATCACATCATGATTGCCTCGTATAAAATCTTGTTGTTTGGCAAGAGCTTGAAGAAGCATATCATTGTTGTCTTGCTGTCCCTTGAGAATAGAAACATCCGGCTGAAGCTCTTCAACATGACCTTCCAAGGATACAAACCGATTGCTAAATAGTCAAAACGAGCATTCATATTGGTAGTGAGCCTATCAAACAGATGAGTCAACTGATCTATGGGAGGAGCAGGAGGTCTGGAGGAGCCTGGAGAGACAGAGTGAATTCATCACCATCTCATCATCTTGAAGGTCCTGCCCTTTGTAAGGAGACCGAGTACCCGTGCGGACAAAAGATCCATTTTGAATAGCCATCCTCATATGTGTGAGAGTACTCCCATCAGTCACATCAAACATTGTCAATCTTTTGGAACCTTCACCAGCAAAACTGACTTTGAATTTCTTCAAGATGCGGGTAAGAATCATACCAAAAAGAAGATTACGCTTAGCCATTCCTACTACATCCCGCATGGTATTCAAGGTGATATTGGAAGGTCCACAGGAGTGCTATCTAAAAGTCCTTGAATTAAAAGGATATGATCATTGGTGACTCCATCCATGCTACCACTTCTTGGAATGAGAATAGAGCAAACAATCTTGTGAAGAACCGATGGTAGGCCAGATAAGAGTTGGCATTCACACGCTCAAATAGTTGGTTCTCAATCTCAGTTCCCAATACTCTTTCAAAAGCTTCCCGACGATGTCTAACCGATCGACATATTTAACCCCGTGCTTATATGGAATACGCATCACTTCGGAAAGTATTGAAACTCTAAGAGGATATGGACCCTTTCACATAAGTACTCAGTTTCTTGTCCTTATCTTCCTCCAAATTCGCATAGAAGAGACTAACCAAATGAGGGTAAACCACTTCATTCATGGTCACATAATGTCCCCATCCGAATGTCTCAAAGATGCATGCAAGATCAACCCCATTACTTTCAAAGAAGTCAAAATCTTTTTTCCCAAAATGCACCTTCCTAGAGGATATCGGAGGTAAAGAAATCAAATGCATTGAGACTACGAAAAATAGTACCGTCAAAGCTTCGATTGGTGCTCCACTGCTGCCTCGAGATTTCTTGGAGGGAGTCTCACTAGCCACTGCCTTTCCCTTGTCACCACGCCGGGGAGGAACCATCTAATCGAGGAAAGTTTGGAAGAAGAAGAAACAGGAGAAGGGGAAACAGAGGAGGAGTGCAAAGAGGAAGAAGGGTTGACCAGTGCGAAGAGGAAGGAGAATAGGAGGAGGTCGTCTGCACTCAAGGAGGAAAAAAGGGTCGACCGTGCAAGGAGAAGAGAAAAGAGGAGAAGGGAGATCGCGGCGGCAGTTACCAGCGGGAAGAACAAAGGGGGAAGGCCGACCCTTAAATCCCCCTAGGGTTGTAGGGTCGACTCCACAAAAGTGGGGTCGACCTCATTGTGAAGAGGTCGACCTCAGAAGTCTTCTGGGGTCGACCTCCTTTCACACAGAGCAAATTACATAGAGTTTTCAGAAATAATGTCGGTACGAATGAAGGCTGGGTCGACTCAAGGCTTCTTTGAAAAGAAATAGAAGCACAAGGACTCCGGTTTTCCAAATTTTAAGATGGGCAATTAATGTTAATTGCTTATGAAGAAGGTGAAAATATCAGCATAGGTGAGAGTTCGCAGCACCGGCTGGACATCACCCGGACGGAGCTTAGTTCCGGGACGTCACGTTTAGCAGCTGTCTCCCTATTTTGAGTAGCCATCACCTTCTGGGTATGCCTCTTAAGGGTTTGTATTCCCTTTTCTTTACTGTACTTGTACTTGAGACAGACAAATAGACATGTACTTGACGTGTGGACTCGTACTGTTTACTTCTGGGTCACGACTGTTTGTCTTCTTTGCTTACTTCGCTAGGTCTTTTCTAACCCTCCCGTCTACGGACCCGTGGGTGGCGGCCCAAGGGCAAGTATTTGGAGAGCACCGTGTATCACAATAAAGTGATCTCTAATAAAGTGATGACGTCAATATATTCAGTGCGAGAATGTTGAACAAGGCTATTAGTGAAATTAATAGCACTAGTATTATCGCAAAGCAATGGAATTTTAGACAAATAAATCCTAGCATAGTCTGCATCAGTGTACCTACCAAGTCCAAGGAACATCCTTTGGGATACCGTAAGTCAAAATCATTCGAGGAAGCAAGATATCGAAAAGCTTAGCGTTGATAAGCTTACCAAGTTCATCATTATCCAATTTTGTTATGGTAGGCATAGGCTTCAGGATCTCAGGCATTGCCAACATGCAAAAACTCAAGTTGTTGTTATGGATACCATCCTTCCTTATAACCCACCACAGGGTACAGTCCCCCTACTAGACAACAAAGAAACACCCGCAGGCAAGTCCACACCCAGACCTAGACATGATTTGGCCAACCCGGCCTCCGCCACACCCTGTTAAGCAAATAATTCTTTATAAAACATTTTATTCCTCTACGAGTAGGCCTGTAAACGAATTCAGATATTATTCGAATCTGATTTGTAGTGGCGACAACGACATCAACAAGGGTGATCTACATGGACATCTGATATCCTTTTAGTATTGCTGCGCTACATCGACTGAAATGTTAGTGAATATAAATGTAATAAAACTTTATTTTTTAAAATATTATATTTCATTCTCAAAATAATTACATATTTATATTCAAAATTATTAATATTTAAATATTCAACATAATATTCTCTCCCTTCCCCCCGAAACACCCCGCGCTTCCTCCCCCCACCCCCTCTTGAAAAAAATTGGTGGCATTTTAAACCTTGCTTACCCTCCCCCCTTGAAACACCCTGCGGCAATCTCTCCCCCCCCACATCGCCTCCGAGATACTGTTGAAACCACACTGCCAGAGCGCCGCCGCGGGAGCCTTCGACTGCCGCCTCTGTAGGTATGTGACTCTCCCTTCGGCGCTGTCTCCTCCTCCTCCTCCTCCTCTCCTCTCTCTTGCCTATTCTTTCTCTGATCCCCCCACATAACCGAACGGGGTGACCCCCTTCCGACATATTTCTCTTCCCCACGATGCAGGCCCCATTGTAGAGGGGAGCAGCCCTTGCCGCCACCTCCTCCTCCTCCTTCTGTCTATCCTTTCTCTGCTCCCCCCACCAGAACCGAGGGGGTGAACCCCCCTTCGACACCTTTTCCTCTTCCCCACGTAGGCCCCATTGCAGAGGGGAGCAGCCCCTTGCCGCCGCCTCCTCCTCCTCCTCCTCTGTCTACTATTTCTCTGCTCCCCCCACCAAAACCTCAATGGCTTGCCTCTCTTTGCCTCATCACCTTTGATGCATAGCCATCTTAAGAGCTAACCCATTTAAGAGCTCACTTGGTCATCTATGTTATGTTTAGATGTGGCATCCCTCCAACATTTGTAGTTGTTCCTTTGTCCATACAAAATAAAATATCATATGATCTTTAGATTTTAGTCAGCAAGATCACTGACAAGTGACAATCCTGGCTTCTGGAGTAGACAACTTGGCCTGCCCAATGGTACTTAGCTAGGATCCGATTCCTGAGGTGATTAAGTCAAACTCT